>PVKB01001013.1:0-418743 GCA_004027205.1 Ctenodactylus gundi | reverse complement strand
CTGAGAAAGCAAAGCGTGGCCCAGTGACCCGCCTTCCCGGTGGCGTCCATCCGTGCTTTACCACTCTGGGTCTCACCATTCCAGGGGCAGGGACCGCCTTGCTGGGGAAGGAAGGCGCGATGGCCTGCACCGTGGCAGTGGAGGAATCCATAGCCCACCACTACAACAACCAGATCAGGACACTGATGGAGGAGGATCCTGGGAAATACGAGGAACTTATGCAGGTGTGCGGGTGAGGGAGCATTGGGAAAAGCTGCGTGGGGGTGGGGAGCGTGGGTCCGACCTGCGCACCCCACCAAACAGCTGAGGAGTATAGCGATGGAGACATTGGAACGACCTCCGAGGACTTGTTTCAGAGATCGCAGTCCACTTTATTAGAAGCAGAGCCTATATAGGGCAGGGCAAGAGGCGGGTCCTAGCATCCTCATAAGGTTCCAGCCATGCAATCATCTCAGAGCATCAGAATTATATCCTTATGTGGAAGTCCTGGGTGCTCACTGTGCTAAGCTCAGGTGTTCTGGATGTTAATGGAATATGCCTTTGTCCATCCCGACCCTCCACATCTCCCTCCGTCCATAATAGAATAATTTCTGCCAATGAAACAGTGTTCAGAACGCTGGAGACGACTGCAAAGACAGCAAAGAATACAGACACACACAATACCGGGACAGCCCGCGATGAGTATGGCGATTTCTGTCAAAGGACGGCCTTTGGTCATCTGAGCTAGGCCGGAGCAGACAGGCTGCTGACGGCAGCGTCCGCAGCAGAACCCACCGCCTAGGGCTCCACCCTGGCTCGTCAGCCTAGCCCGTGTCCAGATGGTCAGGGGATTCTGAGAATGCAAACTTTTCGTCCTTTATGGGGGGGCCTTTATGGGGGGGAGGGGGGCAGGAGGAGGGGGAGACAGGGGTCCGCGGCCTGACACCCCGGTAACAGAGGCTGGGCTGGAGTCCCCCGCAGGCACCCACAAAGTGGGATCCATTCTTTTGCAGCAGCTTTCTGCCACAGGCACCGCCAGTTTGTGCGTCCCGGACGCACCTGAGGCTCATTTAGCGTAAGCTGGTGGAGAGAATCACGAGGCCCGCCAGGTGAGAGAGCTCTAGGCGAAACAGACTCCCAGCTCAGGCCCCGCGTGAATCCAGTCAGCTGAAGGCCCATTCCCTACAGGGGCAGCGCAGCTCTACTGCACGCTTGGTTTCGGCTTTCCCTTTTGACTGTGAGCTAGTACCCCCCACCCCCAGTCTTGCGCCCCTAACTCTCCCAGGGTCTTCCACTCAGGGAGTGGTAACGTCCTTCTCTGGACACGGTTAGTTTGCGGCCGCCATGACAGTTTTAGTGCAGAACTGCAGCCGGAGTCCCTCAGAGAGGACACCCACACTTCCCCTAATTCCCAGGGGCCCCCACCCACCCTTCCGGACTGCCTCAGGTCCCTGTTTGTGCCCCCGCTGTGGGCCCGTGGGCCCAAGCTGCGGAGCCCACCCAACAGCTGAGTGTAGCCACAGAGTCGCTGAAATAACCTCCAAAAACTGTTTCAGAGAGTGAAGCCCGCCTTACTGCAGGAGAGCCAGCGCATATATTGGGTAGGGTAAGGGGCGGGGCCTAGAGGTGGGTAAGGTTCCATCCATCCAATCATCTCAGAGAATCAGAATCATATCCTTATATGGAAGTGCTGGGCGCTCAGCGTGCTAAGCGCAGGTGTTCTTGATGTGAGTGGAATATGCCTGTGTCCCTCCCAACCTCCCCACGGGGAGGGGAAGACGCAGGTGAGCAGGTCGGGGAGCGGGGCGGGCAGGTGAACAGCTGCGGAAAGATTAGGCGGGGTGACTGACGGGACCTTAGACATCTACCTTTTTTTTTTTTTTGAGACTGACTGTCACTCCGTTGCCCAGGAGGCTGGCCTAGAACTCCTGGGCTTATATGGCCTTTCCAAATAGCTGGAATTCCAGACACGTGGCACCACACCCAGCTTTAAGGGAATGATTTTAATTTTAGAAGCCTCGATCAGATATTGGCAGACTCGGGCCTGGGGTCACCCGTGAAAATAAATAAAAATTTTGCCGGAACCCAGCCGCACTCACCATGGGCGTGCCAGGGCGGCTTCTCCTAGTGCAGGGCAGAGTGGACACTACTTGGAGCAGACTGTGTGCCCGTGAGGCTTGACACATTTAGTCTCTGGACTGTTAGGCAAGAGGAAGCGAAGAAAGGCGAGGCGTGGGGGACATGTGAGAGAGGGTAAGGGGGACATGGGTATGATCAAAACATATTGTATACATATATGAAAAAACTGTGTCTGCCCCCCGGTCCTGCATAGGAGAAGTGTGCGTGCACTGGCTTCGGACTCAAGCAGAGTGACTTGCTTTGATTTCCCTCTGTTGAACCAGGTGATAAAGAAGTTTCGAGATGAAGAGCTAGATCACCACGACATCGGCCTTGACCACGATGCAGAATTGGTGAGGACCCCTGTCGCTTGCAGCACTTTGGGGCACCGCAATTGGAAGGTTGAGGGGCCCGGCGGTTTATGTCCCCACAAAAACAAAATTCAAAGTAACAGCCACCGGGAAGCAAGCCAATCACGTGATAAGCGGCAAACAAACACCTTGCTGCTTATTTCCTCCCTTGTCCTTTCCCCAGGAGCGGCTTTTCCCCTCCCTGTGAGAAACTGGATGATTCTAGTATTTTGACAGTGGCAGACACATTCTGATCTTTTAAGTGGCTTTTTTTTTCCAAATTAAAATAAATCAGTAGATCTAATCTTCTTACACAGATAAGTTCAAATGCTGCCCTGCCAGCTCGGAATCTTACAACTAGAAATGAATATATGACTTACTTCTTTTGTTCCTGGGTATGTGTGTGTTGCTTGGGATTGAACTCAGTGCCTTGAGCTCGCGGGGCAAGTGCTTTACCACTGAACTACCCAGTGTCTTATTGTTTCTCACAGGCCCCAGCCTATGCTGTCCTGAAGAGCGTCATCCAAGCCGGATGCAGCGCAGCGATATATTTATCAGAAAGACTCTGAAGTGTGTCTGCCGATCCTTGCCTATGAAAGATGGTAGCAACGGAACCAGTGATGTGTGCAGTGAAGGAACTAATTATTGTGTGAGTTTTGTTAATAAATTATAAGAAACCTTTTTTTTCTTTAATAGGACTCTTCAGAGCTGGTTTCTGTTGTCATTGTCACATGTCTCAGGGCTGGCCGTTCACTGGGTGTGTATAAATTATAGGAACTGAAGCTGCTTCTTATTTGGTATTACTGTAATTTTTGTCCTTAAACAGTAAGAATGAATCATTAATTGGTTAGCAGGAATTTTTTTTTTTTTTTTTTTGCAGTATTGGGGTTTAACCCAGGACTTCATCCATGCAAGGCAAGGACTGTACCACTGAGCTACACCCCTAGAAGCAGGAATTTTTAAGAGGAAAAAAGGTTGAGTTTACTGATAACAAAGGGTAATTTAAAACATAAGATTTATTTATTTTATTTAAAAAAATTTTTTGAGACAGGGTCTTGCTCTTTAGCCCAGGCTGGTCCTGCACTCACTTTGGAGCAATCCTCCTGCCTCAGCCACCCAATTGCTGGGATTACAGGTGTCGCACCACCATGTCCAGCTTATGTGTTTCTGGGGATTCCAACACAGGGCATTGTGCTTGCTAGGCAAACACTTTAACCACTGTGCCATTCCTCCAGTCCCTAAAACATAAGCTTTATTAAACAAGACTATGAAGTTCACTATGTCAACGATGGTCATCGTTTCCATTTTGAATTGTGTGTGACGGGGCTACTTTTGGTCTTCCTGTTTTTGTCCCCCCAAAGATCACATGTTGCAATCATCCCTACAAAGGGGAGGGATGGTATTAGGAGTTAGGACCTGTGGGAGGTGATGAGGTGTGGTGGTGGAGGTCTCATGAGTAGGATTAGTACCCTTATGAAAGAGCTTTGAGAGATCCCCTGCCCCTTCCACTCTGTGCACAGAGGTGCTGACGCTGAGAACGTGGGTCCTCACTAAACAAAACTCTGCCAGCACCTTGATCTTGAACTTCACAGCTCCAGGAACTGTGAGGAGGGGCTGGAGGAATGGCTCAGCAGTTAAAGTACTTGCCTAGTAGGCACTAAGTACCCGAGTTCAATTCCCCAGCACCATATAAGCCAGGTGTGGCAACACCTATAATCCCAGCTTGGAGGGAGGTTGAGGTAGAAGGATTGTCATGAGCCCAGCCTGGGCTCTATAGTGAGTTCAGGACCAACCTGGGCTACAGAGCAAGAACCTGTCTCAAAAAAAAGAAAAAAAAGAAAAAAAGCCTGTAAGGAATAAATATTTGCTGTTGATAAAACCACCTTGTCTGTGGCATTTTGTGATAGCAGCCAGAATAGACTAAGATGGGCTGTTACTTCCAGGATTATTTGCAAAGTTGAATTATAATCATTGTCTTAAGGTCTGTTACCAAAAAAATGATCGAAAGCTGACCAAGTGTTTAAAACTTAGGTGAGATATTTTCTGATTTTTGCATTTCATAATAATTTATAAAAAAGCCTGAGGCAAAAAGTCCTTCACATTAGAATGTCCTTTGGAGCTTTAAATATTTTTCAGTTTGGCTACCCACAGTGTTATACACCTGTAGTCCCAGCTGCTTTGGGAAGCGAAGGCAGGAAGATGACCTGAGACCTGGAGTGTAGGCCAGCCTGGGAAATAATGAGATCTTTTCTCTTAAAAATGTTTTTTCTTCAGTTTGTAGACCATTTTCTTTTTCAGATTTAATTAGGTTGTGGCCTAGGATAAAGATGGTCTCACATGGCCAATAAACATGTGAAAAGAGACTCCCCACCATTATCATTAGGGAAAATAAGAACAAGATGCCATGTCATATCTGATCAGATTGTCACAGCCCAAAAGTGGGGAGGCAGCGCGTGTTGGAGATTACAAGCTGCAGTCTGCTAGTGGGAATGTAAAACCGCCTTGTCAACAACGAAGGGCAAAAACGTTTTCTGGCCTTGCTTTCTAGTCCAGACTCCAGGAGGAGTGCTTGGATTGCAGGGAGACTGTTTGCCGGTAGGTTCACCTGCTCACATGCATAGCTGAGTGTGCTTTCAGGAGGTGGGGCCCACAGGAAGATGAAGTGGTCACGGGGGAGATGGGGATGTATTCCTAGAGGGCGTGTCTCTGCATGGCAGTCCTCCTCCATGGCCTGTTTCGGGCCCCCCATGAAGTGAGCAGCTTTTGGTCACCACGCCCTTCTACCATGTTTGTGCCTTGAGTCAGCCAACCACGGACTGGAACTTCTGAAACTGTGAGCAAGAATAAATCCCTTCATTATTTGTGGTGTCAGAAATTTTTGCCCCAACAGTGGGAAATGTTCTGTAACATGTGCGAATCCTTACAATGTGCCTTGGTACAGAATTTTATTTTGGGAAGGTGGACATGGTTCTGGTGATGGGCGATAGTATCAGTCACACAACAGTGTGTACTTAATGCCACTGACCTGTGTGCTTCAAAATGGTTAAAATGGCAAATTTGCAGTGTGTGTGTTTGACCAAAATATTTTTTAAAATATGCTAAATGAAAGAAGCCAGACATCAAAGGCAACTTCTGTGTAATATCCAGAATAGGCCAATCGGTAGAGACCTATGGAGGATTAGTGGTTGTCCAGAGTGGGAGGGATGAGAGGAAAGGAGGAACTACACTGGGGATGGGCTTCTTCGCAGGGTGATAACCATGATCTGGATTTAGCGATGATTGTTGTAGAACTTTGTCAATATGGATAGTTGTTTTCATTACCTTTTCGTTGCTGGTACAGAATACTTGGCACCTACAACTTACGGGAGAACAGATTTATTTTTAGCTCACGGTTTCAGAAGGCCATAGTCCATACATGGGTGGCCAGCAAGGGTAGAAGCACAGGGCAGGAAGAAGAGCGAAGAGCAGGAGTCGGCTGCTCAAGGCATGGTGGATGTGAAGCCAAGCCATGGAGGAAGGGCGGAGCCAGCACATGCCTCTCCTGGGCAGGCCCCAAGCTTCTGCCCCTTCCAGCCAGGCCCTGCCTCCCAACAGCATACGGTGTCCATTGGTGATTTGCATCATCCCGCATACATGAGGCTTTTGGGGGACACTTCAGATCTAAACAACAACCATAGTTAAACGTATTGAGACCCTTTTTAAAACTGAACTTTCTGGCTTGTGAGCTATAGTAATGCAAAATATAGGACATACATTTTTATGCACCATATGAAAGCAAGTTCCAAGCAAGCTGTTCAGTGGGGAAGCTGGTTTATAACTTAGCACCCTTCAGGCTGGGAGGTTTGATCTTCTGGGGCTCTGGTGCTGTTTCTCGTCTTTCCTTACCCGAGCTGATTTTGTAGGTTTTGCAGGCAAGAGCCTCCGTCATCTGAAGGCATTGTGTATACTCCTTATTAAGAGCCCAGATTGGCTGCTGTTTACTTAGCTTCCCCTTCAAAATGGAGGGCTGATGTTTCATGCTTCTGAGAGCCTCTCAAACAAGGCCAGGGAGATTTTTCGAATCCCGCTTTGATTGTTTTTAATTCCATTTCAGCTTGTCCTTGTGTGTTAACAAGGTGATCTAGTCTCTCTTACTTCACTGCTCTGACCTTTCAGAGGAAATGTGATTTTATACTTGGCTGTGGTCCAAAGATAATGCCAGCCTAACATGGATGCTCCCCTTGCAAGCAGTGTAGCTCCAAAGAGGAAATCTGAGCCACAGTTCTTTGCGTGTCTTTGATTCCTTCATTCAGAATTTGCTCCATGGGCCGGCGGCAGTGGTGCTACCTGGGAACATCTCACAGATGCAGCATTTGGGGCCCCTTCCGGGCCTACTCAGTGGAATCTGTATCGTAGCAAGAGGTGCTGATTTTAAGTCTGTCCACAAAGTCCTCAATACTCGTGTTTGGTGTGTTAATTTCCCTTGCCTTGAATTTGGGCTCTACTCAATGCCTTGTTTCTAATGAACAGAATGTGGTGGGAAATGATGGAGTATGACTTCCAAGGTGTCTTAGTCTGTTTTGCATTGATATAACACAATTGTTGTGTACTTCATAAAGAAAACAGGTTCCTTTGATTATGATTTATGGTGGCAGGAGGATCCAAACAGCATAGCACCAGTATCTAGTGAGGCCACCTGGCTGGTGGCATCACACGGTGAGAGCACACGGGGGACGGGATGTGCAAGAGAGCTGTCCCGGTGAGACTGGAAGCAAGAGACTGGGGCAGGGCCAGGCTCACTTTCAAAACATCCTGCTCTCGAAGGTGCTGATTGACTTCTGAGAGACCTGCGTTAATCCCTTCACAAGGGCTGTCATGACCCAGTAGCCTAATCCCCTGCCATGAGGTACTGCCTCTTAAAATTTCCACCACCTCTTAGCATCTTAGTAGAAGGGAGCGACCTTAAAGCACATGCACGTTTGGAGGACAAAACACATCCAAACTCCAGCGCAATGCAATGCTAGGTCGTACAATTCACTGTAGCTCCCACCTTGCTCTGTAGGATCACCTCCTCTGGGGAAGCCAGGTGACCGAAGGACACTCAAGCTGTGAATCTAGACTAAGAATGGAGGTCTCCCGGTGGCACCACATGAGTGCTTCAGGTGCAGTGGAGCCCTTGAGTGACTGTGGCCCCCAACATCTTGACAGCAACTTCCTGAGGGACCCTGAACAAGAATCACCCTCTCAGTCTCTCTTGAACTCCTGACCCACTCCAGATGTTAGATAACACATGTGTGTTGGTTTTCAGCTGCTCGGTATGGGGATAATTTGTTATGCAGTTGCAGATAACCAATACATAACACCTCTAAGTGATCTGAGACACACGGACCAGATGGGGAACTCCTGAAGGGGGAGATCTTCCTGGAAACTGCTGTTACCTTCAGAGATTGCACCGTGGTGGACACGGCATTTTTGTCAGACTAAATGCAAAACTTAATTGCCCCATTCTTAATTATCTTCAGCTCTTTTTGTCATAAAGTGGACATGTAGCACATGGGAGATATCCCAGCAGTGCTAAAGGGTGCTTGCAGGGAGGAGGAAATCTCCCTGGGAGCTGCTTGTTGACTCAAGGTCTGTGGCCACTTTCCTTTCTTTGTGGTTCATTTGTGACAACCTGCCACACACAAAAGTACAAGCTTTGCTTTGTGCATGTGTATGTGTGTGACATTGAGGAATCTAATCCAGGGCCTTCACATTGAGCTATGTCCCTAGCTCATTTTGTATTTTTAAAAAAATTCTTATTTATTTGTTGAATACACTTGTTCTGTCCTGTGAAGTTCCCCTATGTTGTGTACTTGGCAGATTGCTTTTATTTGTTTGTTTGGAGACAGGGTCTTTTCTCTGCAGTCCGGGCTGGTCTCTGAACTCACTGTAGCCCAGGCTGGCCTCAAACTCAACAGCAATCCTCCTGCCTCAGCCTTCTGAGTGCTGGGATTACAGTGGTGAACCGCCATATCCAGCTATTATATGGCGCTCACACTCCCTAGGCAAACACTCAAATCACTGAGCTCTGTCCCCACCCCTTAGGGTTTTTGTCTTTTGTTTTTGAGACAGCATCAATTAAGTAATTGAGTTAACCAGGTTGGGCTCAAGCTTGCAATCCTCCTGCCTCAGACTCCCAGAATGCTAGGATTAGAAACATGCACTCCACTGTGCCTAGCTGGAGACCCCCTTTCTTAATGCCCTGGGGAACCATCTGAACTGCTGGCACAAGGCTTTTAGCCCTTTGGAGACCTGAGTACCTCTTTGAGAATGTGTGAAAGTCCTAGATCCGACTCCAGGATGTCCTGTGGGCCTCTGGAAGCCCCCTGGATCAGGTGAACTTTGCCAGCGCCGGAAACCAAGGAAGCCCTTCAAAGCAGAGACTCAGCCTCGGACCCGGAGCTCTCCGTGTGTCCAGATCTGTCCCCAAACTCGTGTTCGAAGGTTGCAAAGGCGCCTGGGCCTCCAGGACGGCTTCCTCCCTCTGTGGCCTGTGCACAAGGGAAGGCCCGGGAATTGACGCGACGCCCGTGTCCCCCAGAGGGCGCCCGCGCCCAGCGAATGGGCTCCGAGGTGGGACTCTGGCTAGCCAGTAAGGCGTTTCCAGAGCGGGACGGTGGGCCACGCTGGGCGTGGGGAGGCGGAATTGCTAGGTACCCGGAGAACTTGGCCCGGGCAGCCCACCCGGTGATCTCCGCTGTTGAGCGCTTTCCCGAATGTCACCTGTGCGCACCGGTGTGTGCCGCCCACCCGACGTGGGTGCCTCTACCTGGGTGGGTACATTTGCTTTTTTCGGAAAAGGGAGGGGAGAGTGGAGGAGGGCGGCGATGGTTAGTCGGTCTGGAGGTGAGTCACCGGCTGCAGTACCCAAGCCTTAGCGTCCGCCGGGGGGCAGCACGTAACCCGGAATGGTATCCTCCAGGTCATAACCCCGGCACGCCTCCCCTAGACACCCCCCCCCCCGAGCCCCCCTCCCCCCTGCCCCCTCCCCCCGCCCCTAGCGCCGGCTCAGCCCTCTTCCGGGTTCTTGGCCCTTGCAACCTCCCCTCGGGAGCCCTTAGCCAACCCTCCCCCATGCCAAACCCCCCACTCCCACCCCTTGGCAGTAGCACTGCATTCTCACGCGGTGTGGCTGTCACCTGCGTCGCCACCACCTCCCCGATGTCACAACGGGCTTGTCAAATCAGGGACTATCCCCAGTACCGGGAACTCAGCAGGCGGCTGTCCGCCCATGCTGGATAGTTAAGCTAAGAAACCACGTGGACTCAGAATGGAGTAAAACCAGTGACTCAGGAATTACCGGCCAGAGCGACTGACTCTGTGCTCTCTGTGGGAACCCAGCCGGAGACTTCAGGGTGAGAGTACCGAGTGGGAGAAATCCCCTTGCTCGTGTGCTTGCAAACCCAACCCAGCAGGACCAAGCCCAGCGGGCTTAGGAGGTGTGATCAAAAACCACGGTAAATGTTTAAATTAAAAAAAAAAAAAACCAGTGAAACTTGTTGCCATCAAACTCTGAAAATCCTGCCCCTTAGCTTGCATACCTCACCCTGCCATTCCTGCCACTTCTGAAGCAATTCCGGAAGTCTTCTTTCATGAGTGTTTTTAGTGGCCTGCTGTGACTGCCAGTGATGGCCGGAATCCATTCAAAACACTTCCCTTCAATGGTCATTTTGACTTTGGGCAAGAGCCGGAAGTTGCATGGTGCCCGATCTGGTGACAAGGTGGATGAGACCCACTATTATTTTACAAGCCTTTTCATTGGATGGCACTCAACAGCAGCATTTAACATGTATATTTATACACACATATATAATATTTTATAATCACATCTGGTAAAGACACAAGAGGGGACTTCCAGAACTGCTTCAGAAAGTGTCAGGAATGATGGGATAAGCATGCTCAAAGTATGGGGGGTGTTTTGGGGGACTCCACAGCAATATGTTCATACTGTAATACATTTTTAAAATTTAAACATTCGTCTTATATATGGTCACACTGCATACGTAACATAACCACACCTCAACCTTCCCCGAGGTGCTTTTTCCTCCTGCTTTGTTTTGTTTTAAAAAAATCCTTCATGTTTCTTATTTTCTTTAAAAAATTCAATTACCTGTCCAGGCTTCGACAGGATTTTCAAATGCTCCATCCTGGGATTTCTAACTGGGTGTGCATATCAGAATAACCTCTGCAGTTGAAAAAAAAGGTCTCCAGATGCCTTTGCTCTGGCCACAGAGGCAGCAGCTACAAGCCTGGGCCTGGGGGTGGATGTATGGTAAGAATTCCCCCAGGAGCTCTCCTGGGCCGCCTTTGTTTGATGGCACAGAAGCTTTGGTTCCGAATTCCTGCTCCCACCCCCACCGACGCGTTTCCTGTGTTTTACGCCCTGCTTCCCTGCACTGATGCACTGATGCGGGAGCTCTGTCTGTCCCCCTTTGCCTGCACTGTTTTCTGCTACCATGAGACTTCGTTTTCCAATTCTGTCCAGCCCATTCTGGACCCACAATGGCTGGAAACATGTTTCGGACCAAGTGGCCTCGACCAGGTGGAAACAGTGGCGAGTGGCCACGCCCCTACTCTGCTGGGGCGGGGTGGGGCTTTTGTAAGGCATTTTCCATGTCTGCTTCCAAGTTGCTTTCTTGCAACAATAAAAAAAAAAAAAATCACATGGAGATGCCACCTGTTGGGCTTACTCCCAGTGTTCTCTGTATGTGTGTGTTTCAATAAGACCACAGGGGTGTTAATAATTATTCATTTGCTTGCTTTAAGTGTGCATCTTGTTCTAGGAACTGTGGCACAAAAAATTTAAAACATGAAATTCATATTCCTTCTTTATATCATTTAGGAGCAGCACAAAATCCTGAGTTTTGCTTCTGAGAAAAGTGATGAGCTCAGCTAAATGAACAATCTATAGGGTCCTTTCTTCAGGTGTGGCTTGATCCAGCGTCTCAAAGCAAACCCTTGGCTCCTCTGTCTCTTTTCCATTCCACAGTGTAGACGTCAGCGCAGTGGCCCTTTCCGTGGCCATCCTTGCTCATGTCAGCAGCAAACGGCCATAGCATTTCCACAGGTGGCCTCCTAACACCTGTCTATCCACAGGAAGGCTGAGGGGCTCTTCCTCTAACTTCTGCAGGAGGTTAAAAAATAAAAAAAAAGAAAGTGGCTTTCCCAGAATCCTCCAGTCAGGTTTCAGTGCAGACCCTCAGCCAATCACTGCAGGCCGAGGGACTGTGGTGCTCTCATTGGCCAGGCCTGGCCACATAGCTATTCCCATGAGGGCTGAATGGGGGCAGGGTGTTCCCGCAAAGGAAGCCAGAATCCTGTCACCAGGAAGAGGGAGAACAGATGTCGGGGAACAGATAAAAAGGCCTGATGTCCCCTGAGCCCAGGAGGTGAGGGACTCAGAACTTGACTCATGGTAAGTTGAATGTGAAGTAAGTCAGTGTTGGCAGAGACCCGTGGGGACAGTCACCTCAGGCCGTCCTCCAGAGTGGCAGGAATGGGATGGCATGGTGATCTCCACCACCCAGCTGAGAACTTGCTCTGCTGCTTTCCAGGTGTTTCTCAACCTCTCTGTGCCTTCATTTCCCTTCTTATAAAATGACAGTTCCTCAGTCGTCACGGAGGAAACTTGAAAGCAATAAGGGAAAGAAGCCAGTCACCAAAGAACACATTTCCTACGATTCCATAGGGCCTAGGCATGTGGGGAGTGGGGAATTGGGGGAATGGCAGGGGTGTGAAGTTTCTCTCTAGGGCCCTGATAATGTTCTAAAGTGGACTATGGTGATAAGTATTCTAAAAGCCATTGAATTACACAACCTTAGTCAGTAAATCATGTGGTAAGTGAATTATATTTCAATAAAAAAGTTAATTTCTTAAGTTTTGACTTGTGCCTGGTGCATCAGGCCTGGAGGCCTCCTTGATCATCCCTCAACCTTGAGTTCCCCCTTCCCACTCCCATTTTTCCAAAGAATCCCATCACTGAATGCCATTCAGGTGTCCTTTTGAGTGGGCCCACCCTTCATGCGTGCCAGGATCTCAGTTGTACAGAAAGCAAGTCTCAAAAAAAAAAGGCAGAACTTGCTGACTGATGAGGAAGGACCCGAGAGGGCTCATTTGACGTGTGAACTTCACTGGGCCACAAGGTGATGGTTGATCAAATATTGTGAGTGTGTCTGGGCGGGTGTTTCTGGATAAAGTTAACTTCAGAGTTGATAAACGAAGTGAAGCAGATTGCCCTGCCTAATGTGGGTGGGCCACATCTAAGCAGTCACAGGTCTGACTAGCAGGGGAAAGCTGAACCAGAGGAGCTGCTCATGCATGGGACCTGCATGCTGGGACTCCTGGCTTTTCTGGCCTTTGGACTCAAAGTGAAACATTGGCTTTTCTTGGCTTTCAAACCACAGGCTCTCAGACTGGAGCTACACCTGCTCTTTGACCTGTGGTATATATACATTATGATAAAATGATCGTAGCTGCATCTTTGTCACTTTTTCTTTGCTGGACGCAGTATCTGCCATTCATAACTTAGTGGAAGAAAGGTTTCTTTTAGCTCACAGTTCAGGGGTCTTGGTCCCTTCATGGGTGGCTGGCAGTGGTGGCATGGCTGAAGGGTATGGTGAGGAACAGTTGCTCATGGCAGGGTCAGAGGAAGGAGGCAGCTGGGGGAAGATGGAGGAGAACTTACCCTCCCTGGCGCCACTCTCTGTGATCCATCCCTCCTCTCAGCAGCATGCGAAACCCACGATTAACCCACAGCACCCAGTTAACTCCCACAATCCAGCCACCTTCCAAATACACGAGATGTTTAGGGACATTCCAGATCCAAATCGTGACAAGGTGAAAATACTAGAAGTCAAAAATGCTTCAGCACCCCGAATTTACCAAACACTCTAGCATGGCAACAGGGCACACAAGAGTCACGCGGTTGTTTCCTCTTCCCATCCCGTGGTGGGCCGGGAGCTCAGCTCGCTGTTGTCACCTAGTGTGAGTGAATATGGTACCTCATATCTGTAGCCCGGGAAAAGACCCGGGCCCAGAATTTCAAGCATCATTTCCGCCCAGTGTGCGGACCACTTTTGCATCTTGGTGAAGTCAAAACGAAGCGTCAGTTAAACCAGCGTGAGTGGGAGGCTGTTGTTGCTGGTTGTCCCATTTCCCAGGCCTTGGGCTTTCCTGGACTCTCCAGCTTGCTGAGTGGGCCCTCCCAGCCTCCATAACTGCATGAGCCCATTCCAGTATGTCTCCTCTCAGTGCCGTTTCTCTGGGAAACCATAATACAGGCTCTAAATGAAAAGAGGAGTCAGTGGTGAGTTTCCCACTGAATGATTATGAAAATGATCAAAATATAGAAAACAAATAAGGAAGTCAGGGAAGTGACTGGTTTGGGAAGTTTTTCTTTAGCACACAGGTATTTATTTAACATCTGCTTTGTGCCCCTGAGAGAGGCTAGCTGCTGAGCTGGGCATGGTGGCACATTGAAGCAGGGGACTGGCTGAGCACAGGGTTTGAGACCAGCTTAAGCAACATAGAGACACTCCTTCTCCGTCCAGAGGAAAGCGTTCCAGCCACAAAGGATTACCAGATCCACCTACTTGCGTGAGCAGAGGCCAAGTTCACTGTTGACTCTTTTTTCACTTCTACCCTTAGCATAAATTAGTCTTTTCAGTATCGGGGATCAAACCCTGGAACTCACACATGCTATGCACTACCATCGGGCCACATCTCCCGCCCTTTTTGTCTTTCATTTGAGAGGGTCTTACTAAGTTGCCCAGGGCGGCCTTGAAATTGAAATCCTCCTGCCTCAAGCCTCCTGAGTAGCTGCGGATACAGATGTCCACCACCACACCCAGTTCATGAACTAATTTAAAACTTGTAATTCAACCTGCCCAATTGCTTTCCTATCTACTTTCTCGGTAGGTAGAGAGGGCTTTGAAGGGTCATCCTCAGTCCGTGGCAGAAGGATCACAGAAATATTTAAAATAGGTGTAGACTTGCCATATGGGGGATTAGGACGTAAGAAGTTATTGCTATAGGTCGAAGGGTGTGAGCATAAACTATGTTGCTCCTACTGAGGTGAGGAGGAAGGATTTACTAACTCTGTTAAGTGTTTGGTGAGGGGTGAGATTGTGTTCAAAGGACAGTCATCTGTTGTTTTTCTATGAGACGTCACTAGTCAAAACCAAGCCTAGGGTACGGGGTGGGGGGGGGGGGAGAGAAGGCCACCCAGCCCAGGTGACAGCTCAGGCTGAGCCTCCGCCCCTAGATGGATGCCTAGTAGCACAGCCCTGTAAAATCATAAACTGCTAACATCATTATGTGATTCTGTGTGTATGCATGTGCGTCTGTGGTACTGGGGACTGAGCTAGCTTTAGCCCATTTAAAAATTTTTTATTTTCTTTCTAATTCACTAAGTTGCTCAGGCTGGGCTTGAGCTTGCGGTTCTCCTGCCTCAGCTTCCCAGAGTGCTGGGATTGTAGGCCCATGCTACTGGGAGACCTGGCTTATTATATGATACTAGCAGTATATCTCATGACAATTCTGCAGTGGGCAGGCACAGATTGCATTAAACCACCTCCAAAGGGGTGCACTGGTGGGTTGTCTGCAGGGCAAGAATCCATGACAGGAAGTCCTTTATTTCCTTCTTTTGGTACTTTGGGAAGGGGAGGCAATAAACAGTTTTTTGTTACTTGGAACTTTTATCAAGTTAAAGACGTCAATCAGGCTGGAAGAATGACACAGCGGTTAAAGCACTTGCCTAGCAAGCTCAAGGCCCTGAGTTTGATTCCCCAACACCTCATAAACTGGGCAGGGTGGTGCATGCCTGTAACCCCAGCACTTGGGAGGCTGAAGCAGGAGGATTGCAATGAGTCTAAGGTCAGCCTGGACTATAGAACAAGACCCTGTCTCAAAAAACAAAACAAAACAAAACAAAACAAAAACATGCCAAGCTCTGCATTCTCTCTGTATTCCCATTGCCACTTCTCAAGCACTGGCCATCATCCTCTTTTCCTTGGTGCCACTGTCCCCAGGCTGGGCTCTGAGCTACCTTTTCTGTCTCCTTCTGCAGTGCAACTGGAAGTGACGACATTCTGGTCAGTGAAGCAGAGGCTTTTAGGTGAACTTCCAGGAAGCCTTCTCAGAAATGGGGCAAGCAGCTGGCGCTGGCCCTTCTTGTTTTTTGTTTTTTTTCCCCAACAGTTGCTTCCATCCTTGGATGTGGATGGGATGGCTGGAACTCCAGAAGTCACTGGGTACCATGAGGCATCTTTGAAGTTGACAATGCAGAAAGATGGAAAGGTTCTGGGTCCCTCTGCACCAGGACTTATTTAAGCTGCAGTTATCTCTGGTGTCTATTACTAGCAGCCAAGAGGTATCAATGCAGATCTATAGATTTTGACATTTAGTTAATGCCCTTGAGTCTTAGAGCAGATTCTGCTTTTTCTACAAGGCCTTCTCTGATCCTCCACTCCCCTAGCTGGGTTTCCTTCTAGGAGTTCCCACATGCTCATACATTTTTATTTTCTGGTCTTCACCACACTGCATGGTAATTCCTGGTCTGCTTGTCTCCAAGTCCCTCAGATCTGTAGCGTCCTGAGACAACAACACGATCTAAAGCACTTATGACAGTAGCCCCAGCTTGTGATCCGTGAGCTCAGTGCATACCTATCGTATCAGACCCTGAGACCCAAGTCCCACAACTTAAGGAAGGAAAGGTTTAAATTGGCTCGTGGTTTCAGAAGGTCAGTACGTGGTCAGCTGGCTCCATGGCTGCAGGGCATGGTGGAACACAGCTGCGCAGTTCATGGTGGCCAGGAAGCAGAGTGGGGGAAAAGTGCCAGAGGGAATGGGTGATAGTCCTTATGTACACATAGTCCTAGTGTTTATAACACTGGGGACAAATTTCATGGAAGATAATTTTTCCATGAACTAGGGGTAGGAAGGATGGGGGTGGGGTAGTCCAAGTGCATTCCATTTATTGTGTACTTTATTTCACTGCAACATATAATGACATTATCTGACTCAGTGTAATGTAGAATCAGCAGGAGACTGAGCTTGTTTTCCTGCAATGAAATGGTCTCATCTGGGGATGATGGGAGACAATGCAGTCAAACCTCTCTGTGAATGATAATCTGTATTTGCAGCTACTCCCCAGTGCTAGCATTACCACCTCAGTCCCACCTCAGGTCGACAGGCATTAGATTCTCATAAGGAGGGCACCACCTAGAGCCTGCACATGTGCAGCTCATGGTTGGGCCTGTGTTCCTATGAGAATCCACTGCTACAAGTGATCTGACAGGAGGAGGAGCTCAGGTGGTAATGTGAGTGATGGGGAGTGGCTGTAAAGACAGAAGAAGCTTTGTATGCAGGCCTGTCACTCACCTTCTGCTGTGTGGCTGAGTTCCACTTAACAGCAAAGGATATCAGAATGGCTTAACCCCTCCTGATTGAATCACCTTCCAAACACATGAAGCTTTGGGGGACATTCCAGATCCAAATCTTTTTTTTTTTTTTCTTTTGAGACGGTCTTGTTTTGTAGCCCAGGCTGGCCTTGGATTCACAGCAATCCTCCTGCCTCAGCCTCCTGAGTGCTGGGAGTACAGGCATGCACCACCACACCCAGGCTTTATGTAATGCTGGGGAATCGAGTTCTGGGTCTTGCGCTTGCAGGGCAAGCACTTTAACCACTGTGCCATTCCTCCAGCCCCAGATCCAACTCATAACAGGCATAAAGAGATGACTCTGAGAGCAGGAGGGCAGGATTGGCAATAGCCCAACTGTCCCAGTATCCAGTCTAGTCACCTAATAATCCCAGGGTCACCTCTATTTGGAGATTGCTGTAAGTGCTTGGCACTTGCATGCATGAGAGGCCAGAGCTGAGCCTGAGGATACAGGAAGGTTCCGGAGTCCTTGACCCACAAGCTTCTCAAGGCCTCTTCAGAAAAACCTAGCTTTCTGCTACATTCTTTAAATGCTGGATGTCCCAACAATTCCCCTTCTAGAAAGATATTCTAAGGATACACGGTTCAGCATGTGCAAAGTACCAGATGTATGGAAATGTTTGCTGCAGGATTGTTTGTGATACCAAAATGAGACCCCAGTGCATGTCAGGAAGGGACTGGTAAGGCAGATTATGATGTGCCCAGGCCAGAGATTGCTCTGTATCGTGAAGTGGCTCTGTTTGTCATAATATGGAAACTTCTCCAAGAAATGACATCAGCAGAGGAAAACTAAGGTGTTTACAGTGTTGCTTGGAACCCAGCTCCACCACTTTTTAGCCAGGTGCACCAGATTTTATACCTCTAGGCATCAGTAAACTGTGGCTGGGGGCCAGATCCAGTGGGCCTGTTTTTGTAAATAAAGTTTTACTGGAACACAGCTGCACTCATTTGTTTACATCTCTGTGTGGCTGTTTTCCTGGTGTCATGGCAGGGTTGAGTAGCCGGGGTAGAGTTCATATGACTACAAGAACCTAAGTATTTACTCTCTGATCTTTTACAGAAAAGTTTTTATCTGATCCAAGCCTTATCCCTACCAGGGGAGAATAAATCATGTTTTATCAAGTGTGAGGAGGATGGGATATAAAACACATAAAATAGTTTAGTATTTCTGGCAAACTCTGTATCAATGTACTAACTATTGTAATTTTCCCATCAATCTCCCTTTCCTCCTGTAGAAACTTTCCTGTAGCTACTTAACCAATGTAAACTTGTTGCAAAGCCAAGCGATCCAGCCAGGGTGGTGCGCACCTGCTAGTAATTCCTGCGCTCTAAGAGGCTGGAGCAGGAGTGTCCCAGGTTTGAAGCCAGCCCAGACAACTTAGAGATTTTTGTGAGGCTCTGTCTTAAATTTTAGAAAATAGCTTCCACTTCTAGAAAACCCAGATGAGTAGCTGGTGGAAGTAGTACTAGTATTTGTTAGGAGTCTTCTACTTGCCAGGTAGGGGAATAGACTTTTTCCATATGCTTAATCCTTATTCCCTGAGGAACCTGAAGTTTGGGTGAATAAATCATGACCCTGTGAGGAAGTTGCTGAGCTGGAATTCTAACCTGGCGCTGATGCGCTTCAGCCACTCTGTAATCCCCACTGTCCTCTGTGCACTATAAGTTCTTGGGCCACTGTGCATGCATGCACACACACACACCCCAACCCTCCTGCCTGCCCAGGGCAGTACAGTCCTGGTCTATGCTTGTTGTCCTGACTCGACTATCCTTGGTAACCACTTTCCCCCTGGAGCTCCTGAGTTTGGATAGTACGTTTCATAGTTCTGTACCTACAATTGGCAAGGCTGCCGGTGTCGTCTCAGTGAGAGCTGAGGTCTTCGTTTTGTCCCCTCAGCACATTCCAAGCCTCCACAGTGTGACACCGAGTAGGTCGGGTCAGTCAGTATTTCTTGGAACAATGCACAGTTGAGTGGGTTCTCTGTAAAATGCACAGACACCTTGAGGTGAAGTAAAACCATGTGGGGTGAAGAGGATTGTTCTGTTAGAACAACTCTGAGCTCATCTGGGTGCCTGCAGCCCTGTTCCTCAGGGTAGTGATGGCCAGCTGTCTCTGGTTTAGAGTGTGTGCTTTTCCTCATGCAGTCAAGCACCTGTTTCATCCTGGGAGCGGGACAGATTGGGACCCCAGATCCCCAGATGCCCAGATAAACAATAAGGTGGGTATTGTCCAAGGGCTCTGCTACAGTTTGCACAAGTGTGCCTCAGAAGCTCTGTGTTAAAGGTTTGGTACCCAGCCTGTGGCACGTTGAGAGGTCATGGAACCTTTAAGAGGTGGAGCCTAGTAGGAGGTTTTCAAGTTATTGAGGCAGTTGCCCTCAAAGGGGATACTAGAATCCCAGGTTCTTCCTCATCCCAAGATGAACAGTTTTGCTCCCCAACATATTCTCTGCCACGGTGTGTTGCCTTCCATGGGTCCAGAAGCGAAGAGGACAACTAGTCCGGGGCCAAAGCCTCCCAACCTGTGAGCCAAAATAGACCTTTGGCTCTGTAAGTCAATCATCTCAGGTATTTTGTTACAGTGTGGAAAGTGGACTGACATTGCCTTTTAATGGAAGCTGGTATGGAGGTGGTCCTTCACACAGGGCCATAAATGAAACCCATCAAATCACACTCCAGGAGGCTGTGCCCAAGAGAAAGTAGGTAGATTATGTGCTCAGCACAGTCCCTACACAAGGGCAAGGCTGCTAATCTATCCCTTTCATGTGCACAGTGTGTCATGGGCCATTTTCAGCTGCAGAAGAAAGCCTGACCTTTGCCGAGGGCTATAAAAAGACAGCAAATTCCCTCCTCTCCTCACAAAGCACCCCGACAAAGGAGGAAAGATGAGGGCCTTTGTGTTCAAGTTCAAGGTACACAAAGGCAGCTCAGCATTCGCCAAGCTGATGGCCAGAGCCACGCAGCCAAAGAAGACTGGGGCAGCCTGATGTGGCCACGGAGACTCTGACACTGTGGCTGTGTGTAGAGAGGGACATCGTGTTCACGCCAACCCTCAGTGTAGTTGGGCAGCGGGGAGGTCATCTGAAAGGTCAAGAGCACCGGGAGGGAGGAGTCCGTGGTCCTGGGCCATGGTAGTACAGGTGGAGATTTTACAGCGAGCGAGAGTCCTGTCCTGCTGCTGTCCCGTGAGGAGATGGGGCTGGGAGCTTCACAGTCAGCAAGCAGGGTGGCAAGGACATTGTTAGGCTTTGGATCCAAATGTCCCCTGAAAGCCTTGCTTGTTTGGAATGTGATTCAGTCATGGGGTCAGAGCACCGACTTCCTGTGCTGTTAAGAGGTGGGCCTGGTTGGAAAGAACAGATCCCTGGGGCTTGGCCCGTAAGCAGTGGGTCACTGGGACATGACCTGGAAGGGTACCTGCTAGCTCTGTCCTTTCTCTTGCATTCTGCTTCCCAGACACCAACTGAAGTAGGGCCCATGGAGGTCAGGTGATCAGTGGAGTATTTGCCAACGTCTGACTCACATGGGCCCCATAGGTCCCCAGGCCCACCCTGTGGCCACTTCCCCAGTTCCAGAATGCATTATCAGGACAGATACACTTAGTTCTTGACAGAATCTTTATATTGGTTCCCTAAATGGTGGTATGAGAGCTACTATGATGGGAAAGGCCAAAGGGAAGCCACTGGAGTTGCCTCTACCTAGGAAAATAGTAAATCAGAAGCAATATCATATGCCTGGAGGGACTGCCGAGGTTAGTGCCCCATCAAGGAGGTAAGGATGCCGGGGAGGTGGTTCTGAGCACATCCTCACTCAACTCTCCTATTTTACTGGTACAGAAGACAGATGGGTCTTAGAGGATGATAGAGGATTCATCAAGAGTGAGTCCAATTGCAGCTGCTGTACCAGATGTAGTTTCCTTGCTTGAATAGATTAACACATCTCCCTGCACCTGGTACGCAGCTACTGACTGGGCTAATGCCTTTTCCCCCATATCCACTGGTAAGGCCCGCCAGAAGCCATTGGCTTTTGCTGACCAGGTCAGCAGTACAGCTTTATGGTGCTGCCTCAGGGTGGGTCAGCTCTCCAGTCCTGCACCACAGCTTAGTCCACAGGGATCCGGATGGTCTTGCTCTTCCAGGGTATCACACTGGTTTACTACCCTGATGACATTAGGCTGATTGGACTTAGCGAGCAAAAGGTGGCAGCTACTCTGGGCTTGTTGGCAATCATTCACATGTCAGAGGCTGGGAAATAAATGCCACCACAACTCAAGGGCCCTCCACCTCAGTGAAATTTCTGGAAGAATAGTGGTATAGGGTATGCAGAGATATTCCTTTCAAGGTAAAAGATAAGTTATTGCATCTGGCCCCTCCCACATACAATAAAGAGGCACAAAATCTAATGGGCCTATTTGGATTTTTTTTTGGGGGGGCAGGGTCTGGCTCTGTAGTCCCCACTGTGGAGCCCAGAATGTCTTAGACTCACAGCAGTTATGGGGTGTTGGGGGGTGCTGGCCTCCCATAAGTTGTGGGTGCCTGGTATTGTGATTCACCAAGGAAAAGGTCACTAAGATACACTCAGTGTCAAAGGTATCCTTGAAATGTGCTCTTGGGTTCCCAAGAAGGCACATGGTTGTCCTATCTCTCAGTTGCTTGGATTTTCTGTCCCCAGGCTGGAACCTGTACGTTTCTCCTCTTGAGCTCTGTGAGAAGTTATTTTCAGGGACCATGTTGAAGGAAAACAGAACTCTTGAAACATTAGTCACTGTGTTTGCAACAAATATCTGAGATAAGGAACTTATACAAGGAAAGGCTTATTCTGGGTCACAGTTCTGGAGGTTTCAGTCCATGACTGGTTGGCCCTATTGCTTTGGGCCTGTGGTGGGACCTCACAGCCAAAAAAAGGTTGGGGGTGGGGGTGGGGGGAGATGAGAACACTCCCAATAACCTGAAGACTTACCATCATGGTTTGGATCTGGACTATCTCTCGAAAGCCTCATGTTCCTATGGAGACTGTGTAGGGTTGGGAGGTGGGGCCTGGCTGGAAGGGTCGGGTGCTTGGGGCTTGACCTGGAGGGGCAGGTGCTGGTTCCGCCCTTCCTCCCAGTCTCTCTCTGTATCACCATGTTGTGAGGCTCTCCAGCTCTGGTCCTGCCCCCGTTCCAGCCCTGTCATGTGCTCCCACCATTTTCCAGCCACCCACCTGTGTGAATGGACTGTGACCTTCTGATAATCATAAGCTACAATAAATCTTTCCTCCCTAAGTTGTAGATGTCAGGTACTGAGTCACAGCGACGAGAAAGTAACTATGTGGCTCCACCTCCTAAAGTTTCAACTAGTTCTCAGTAGCATCAAGCTGGGGACCAACCTTTTAACACATGGGCCTTTGGGGGACACTCCAAACCCAAATTACAGCCGTCACACACTCAGCAGGTGGGAACCAGGATAGACTGAGAGTCAGCAGCCTCTTCCATCTTTCTGTCCCACACACTGCGAGGCGTGTGCTCCTTTGAGCAGATGCTACATGGGCTCCCTGGTGACATTTACGTTGTGACTCTCCTTTTTTACCTGCTCTACTTGCCCCACCCCTTTCTGCTATGTGCCTGGACTTGAATTAACATAAATTGAAAGTACTCTTGGTGTGATAAATCTATAGAGACAGTCCCCAGCTTATGATAGTTCAACTCACCATTTTTCAGCTCTACAATGCTGCAAAAGTGACAAGCATTCAGCAGAAACCACACTTGGTGCTTTGAATTTTGATCTTTTCTTGGGCTGATGATAGGTGGCATGACAGTTTTTCACAGCGCTGGACACGTTGTGGCTCCCAGGCTCCCCTGCAAGCAGGAGGGCGGGCAGCTGGGGCTCTGCAGGGTGTTGTGCAGGAGTCAGTAAACTACATGAGCTATTCAGCACTTTATTATAAAATAGGCTGTGTGGTCGATGACTTTGCCCACCTTCAAGGGATGCTGCGCCACACTGTGCCATTCTGTAGGTGCATTAAATGCATTTCAGCCAGAATATTTCCAACTTTAGTTGGGTTTATCGGGGGATGGCTTCATTGTAAGTAAAGGAGCATCTGCATTTCAGATCTTGGCAATCTCCATTTCCACCTGCTTCATTTCCCCTTCCAAGTACTTTCTTCCCCAAAGTCTTGGAGGTACAAGTCGCCAAACTATAAGCGCTGCAGTTAGAGTTGGGAATGGGCTTCTTTGCTTTATCCTAGCGAGCAAACAGCAGTGGTAAAGATTTGCAAGCTCAGTGGGAGATCTCTGTTCCATACCAGGCAACTTATCCAGGACAGAAGATTCCAAAGTTAACACACCTGTTCATTATTATTATTGGGGTTGCTATTATTATTCAGAGATCCCAGGTATCGATCCTGTGTCTCCATTGGGCTGGGCAAGGGCTTTGTCCCTGAGCTTTGCTGCAGTTCACCTGTTCATTGTTAAATCAGTGTGTAACAACTGTCCTGGTGTCTTCTGAGAGTTCCCAAGAAGCCTGACAATCGACATAGGGCTGTCTTCTCTACCCACCTACTCCTCAGTCCTGCCCCAGGGGAATAATTTATTTGGATAACAAAAGAGGGGCAGGAGCTCAGGGACTCCAAAGGCAGCATCCCACAATGGAGATGGCTTCCAGGGCTGGGCTTTGGGATGCTCTGTGACTCTGAGGAAGAGGAAGGGGAATGCAGGGTACTGCTTGCCCTATTGGCTGGAGCAGGTGGATATTGACAAGAGGTCTAGGTCTGCCACCACATCGACCTTTCCACAGAACTCTGTGTGTCCTCAAACGTGGCAGCCAGCATTTCCCCGAGCAACTTTCCCAAAAGGACTGCTTTTTAAATGACTGTATTGAAATCACTTCATATGAAAATCTACCTACCCATCTGTCTATAATTTTTTTTTAACCACGCTAGGAATTAAACCCAAGACCTTGCATACTCTAAGCCAACACTCTACCATGGAACGACATTGCTAGTCCTGCAATTAAATTATAGTCACATGTGGTTTCACGATTGGAGTATGTCCTGAGAAACACATCATTAGGTGACGTTGTCATTACGTGAACATGACAAAATGTACTCAACCAAACTGAGATGGCTGTGAGGCCACCAGGCAATCTAGTGCTTATGGGACCACTGTCACATGTGCACTCTGATAATGACCACAACATCCTTACATGGCACATGATGGTACTGGAGTTCAGCCACACACACAAAAATGCTTGGAGTTGGCAGAGAACACTTTAAACAGTGAGGGTCATTTTGTGCATCCCTTTATGTGGGATTGTGTGGTATTGTGAGCATAACACCACACTGAGTGCTTAAAGGTACTGTATTAGCCTGCGTGGTGTTGCTATAACAAAGTACCCAATGCTGGGTATGTATTAAGAAAAGAGATTTATTTAACCTACAAGAACATGACACCAATGTCTGCTTAGCTCTGGTGAGGGCCTGCTCACAGATCCTGAGGAGGGAATGTGTGTAGGAGGGGAGAGAGGGGCTAGAGGAATAGCACAGCTCTTAGAGTGCTTGTCTAGCAAACACAAGGCCCTGGGTTTGATTCCCAGCACCACATAAACTGGGCGTGGTGGTGCATGCCTGTAATCCCAGCACTCAGGAGGCTGAGGCAGAAGGATTACCATGAGTTTAAGGCCATGGTGTGTTCAGGACCAGCCTGGACTGCAGAGCGAGACCCTGTCTCAAACAAACAAACAAACAAACAAACCATATAAGAGAGGTAGGGAGAGGTCACAGGGGAAAAGGACACAGAGGACTCTGGGAATGGTTAGGGTTGCTTTTATAGCACAATCTACTCTCAGGCCGATTAATCCCTTCCTACCAAATCTTACCTGTTTCAGCACCATTCTCAAGGCTGGAGTCCCAGTGACCTAATTCCCTTCCATTAGGCCCCACTTCTTAAAGGTCCCATCACCTGAACTCTGCCACACAGGGAACCAACTTGCCAACACTTGAGCCTTTGGGATCACCCTCCCCAAAGTCCCAACCTCCCCAGCTTGGCTCCCTGGCATCCTCAGCCATTCAGTCAATGAAGCTTTGGTTTAAATCTGACTGTCACTGCGGGTGAGCAAGAGAATACCACTTTCCAGCGTGGCAATTTCCAAGAGAATTTTAAGTTCATCTTTTTCTTTCCCACCTTTAATTTGCCCCCAAGCATATAGAGAAGCAATTGTACAGTGAATATACATCTAGCCACCCCCTTGATTCAACCTTAAATGTTTAATTTAACCGACTCTCTTAGATCTATACTCTCATCCTTCCTTCTCTCTGTCCATCAGTTCATCTTAGTTTTTTGATACACTTCAGAATCAGTTACCAAGGCCCCTGAGCCCTTCAGCCTGCATATGACTCACCAGAATCCAGAGTGCATTTATGGCTTTTGGAGGCAAAATTTAGATACAGGAAAAGGCACAAATCCTAAGTGGACTGTTCAATGAATTTAGAAAAATGCACAACCCAAACTCTTATACAGATATAGCAAGGGTAATGCAATTTTCTAAGCGCTGGTTTTGAAATGCCCTGGGAGATAAAACTCCACTGAAAATTGAGATTTATGAGCAATTGCCTTCATAGGTCTTATTTTACCTCAGATCATGAAAAATCTCAGCGAAAGGGAGCTCAGGATTTCGAAGACAATGCCTTGAAGTGATTAAAGCAGTTAGCGTGGAAGGCATGCATTTGAATCCCAGCTCTACCACTTTCTGGCTGCACTATCTTGGTTATACGTAGCCTGTCTATGTCTCAGTTTCTCCACTTGTAAAATAGAAATAAAGTCAGAACCAGTCTCATACAGTTGTTCTGTGTGGTGAAGGCTGAACCAGTAAATCACACAAAGGGCCTCATGAGAACACTGCCTGTCACCTAGGAGACCTTCAGGATGGCTTGGCCCGTGTCCCCTCTAGGATGCTGCCAGGAGACAGGAAAGAGGAGTCTAGCATCTGACACACGCATGCTGCCTTTGTAGATACTGGCTTTCTGGACTCTGTGACTTTATAGTCCACCCACTTCCGAGTCCCTTTGGCCCTGCTGGCTCTCCAGCCAGACATTTAACGACTGTCAAAAATCTCACCATGACATCACCAGACAATGTCAGTGGGAAGTCAGCATCCAGAAGATGACTCAGCCTAGAAGGACTGAGCAGGTGGGGATCGGGTTTTCTGTCCCTAATTGTGTTGGGTTTGTACTGCAGATCTCGTGGCCTAAAATTTAATAGTGCACCTTTTTATTGGCACCAAATTTCATTACCCACTCATTAGCTCTCGTTCGGTCCTTCGTCTCTGCCAGACCAAAGCCTTCCTTCGACTGATGCCAAGCTCGTTATTTATGACTTATAAGGACAGTGACCTCTGAAATGGACACCAGGGAAGGGGACTTTCTAAGGGAACACGACCCAGCCAGGCTCTTTCCTGAACTTTTGTTTTTAAAGCAGGGTCTCACTCTGCAGTTCAGTCTGTTCCAGAACTCACCATGTCGCCCAAGCTGGAGTTGAACTCCTGGCAACTCTCCTGCCTCAGCCTCCCGAGTGTTGGGATTTTATAGGCATGCGCCACCATGCCCAGATTTCTTTCCTGAACTTCTGGGAAAGAATCCAACTATCCCACCATTCAGTCACTTGACGATTAATAATTGCATGCCTCTAAGACATGGTCCCTGCTCTCAAAACAAACTTTGGTATATTTGAAAATATAAACACTTAATTAGGGGTCACAGAAATAACTAGGATGGAGCGAGGCAACATCAGCCCATGGAGCAGATACTGCTCCTGGCTTTCTATGGTGAAGGCTAGTGACTGTCCCACGATATTTACACTGCTCCTATTTCATAGTAATAAAACACATTTTAGCAAGATGCATGGAATTTAAGGTAATCACAACAGTTTCCATCCTCCTTCGCAGTACCCACGGAACTAACTGATGAAATTTTAGAAAAGATTCCCTTGCTTTTTAATAGAGACCCAAGGAAAAGGCAGTCACCTCTATATAGTACCAGATATAGTGCTGGGCACATTTTTTTGATGGATGTTTTAGTCTCTGGATGTGTTGCCTGGAGCTATGGCAGCCATTGTGTAACCAGGAGGAGAGAGAGAGACTGTAGATGTTACAGCAGAGAGACAGAGCGAACCTGGCACCACGGTTGAGCCACTGAATTAGGGAAGCCTGGAGTCACTCCACCCCCAGACTCCCATTAGGTCAGGCTATTGCACGTCTTTGCTGTTAAGTGAGCCAAAGTCTTCTGACACCGCCAAGAACCTGCTAACCAAGCAGCTTTGTACCCAAGGCCCACAGTAAGCTGTGTGACTCTCTTTCCTGTCTTCTCCCAACATTCCTCCCCACACTTCCCACTTGCTGGAATCCACACATGCCTTTTTGTTTCCCCAGAGTTCCACATACAGAGGGACCTCTGTAGGGGCTAGCCTTCTTTGTCCCTGTTATCTGGCAATTATCAGTTCATCCTCCAAGATCAGTTTAGCAAACACCTGCTCCGGGGAACCTTTGGTACCAGACCAAAGGTTACCCAGGTCCAGTGAGCCTCACCTGCACTCCCAGACTTCAGCTGCCAGCCTTGTTTCTTTCTCTATCGGGGTACCCTAGTGGTGGGCCACTCCATCGCCAGCTGGAAAGAGCCAGCAGCTGCCACCCTGCCACAGACCAAACGCTTGCTTTGCGAGGCACCAACCGATCCGGAGAGCCTGCCAATGTGTGCGCAAGCATGGCTGGACTCACGGGAAGTCGGGCTGCTCCCGAGTGCCCCGTGAAGTGGATGGCACAGCTGGCAGGAGCCGGCAGTTAAGTGGTTTGCCCTTTCTCTCCCCAACCGCTTAGATGGAAAGCAGCTCTGCACAGCTGAAGAACCAGCTCTTGGTACTGCAAGGAAGACGTCCACAGGCAATCCGGGCCACTGGCTTCTGTTTCCCAGGGGAGCAAATATGGCTCCCAACTCATGCCACCCCCATACGTCCAGGCTGAGTTGCAAGGACGTGAGACCGAGCGGGGAATTATAAGGACCATGGGCACTGGGTCAGCAGCTGCTCACTTGAACCAGGAGACTGGAAGGTCATCAGGCACCACAGTAGCTTTGGGGTCCTCAGAACATGGTGGGGAGCCACCATTCCTGGAGTCGCCCTCTGACTTTCCTAGCTGCCCCTGACCTGCCCTGGTTTCCATGGTCTCGCAGCCTCTGTTCATCCCATAGCTGCTGCTGCCAGCTTCCGGCTTCTGCTTCTTTCTGTGTCTGTCCCCGTCCGACTCCCCAGGAGAGAAGACTGTCTTGGTCACTTGTCATTATCCGCTATAGGGTAGAAGTATTTAGAAAGTTACAGGCCCAACCCAGGCACAGGAACACAGGCCTGGAATATCCACGTTCTGGGAGGCACAGGCAGGAGGACCACAAGTTCGGGCCCAACCTGTACAACTTAGAGACTCAGTGAGACCCTGTCTCAAAATCAAAGGTAAAAATGGGCTGTGGGTGTAGCTTGGTGTCCAGGGTTCGGTTCCCAGTACCACCCGCCCACACAATTATAGGTCAGGTCCTCCTGCTTCTGGTTTCTCTGGTCCAGTCACTTGAGAGTGTTTCAAAACATCTGCACTGATTTGACATTGCTGTGACAACCATAAAAGTGTGACCGATGGGCTCATGTCTCCCAGTTGGGACAGACCAGCATGGGTGTCGGGAGTCACACGTGACCTCAGCTATGGAATCGTCTTGCAGAGTAGAACCAACAGGAAATTAAAAACAAGCAGGAGCAGATCGCTTATCGCAGCTGGTGTGAGGAGCACCAGGAAGTCTAGGGAAGGGAGCCAATCAGGACCTCCAGAAGGGGCTGCTGAGTCACGTGGCAGGGCTGGGCCACCCTGTCCCCGCTGCCAGCCCCACTAGCAAAGCGTGTGCCGGACAGCTCCTGTCCCTGTGACAGACAGCGTCGGCTGCGTGGTGCCGTCTAGTCCCTACCACGAAGGACAGCTGCCATGACCACCCACCACGGAGCCACCGCATCCCCTTGCAGGCTCCAGGCTGCACAACTGCAGCACCGACATCTTGTACCCCCAGACGGTCACGTGCTCCTCAGCCATAAGCACGTGCCTACTTTATTTTCTACTACCTAGAATGGCCTCTCAAATTCCTGCTGCCAAACTCCTGATCTGATGAATGAATTGTTCATTCATTCAACAAAAGTCTGTTAAGTACCAGGCACGGCACCAAGATAACGGGGAGGCCAACGTGAATATGGTAAAGTGCTGGTCTTTGAGAGCCTTGAACCCTGGCAAGGTGAATAGACATGACCAGAAATTCCCCTGCCCTCCAGCCCTTCCCCTGCTTTCTCTGAAAGTTTTCCAAGAAGCTGGGCCTAGTGGTGCAGGCCTATACTTTCATCACTCTGGGAGGCTGAGGCAGGAGAACTCTACATCTGAGCTCAGCCTGGGCAATTTAGTCATTAGTAAGACCTTGTCTAAAAATCAAAAATTTAAAAAGGGGGGGGGGCTGTGAATATGGATCAGTGAGAAGGCTCTGGACTTCAGCCCCAGTACCACAATTAAATAATAACAATAAAGTTTGAAAATAAAAGTTTTCCAACACAAAGGGGAGTAGTGAGCCCACAGGGACCCACCAGCTGTGTGGCTTTGAAAATGTTTCTTAATCTCGCTCAGCCTCATTTGCCCAAAGGTGAGATAGTATTAATGACAGTATGCACCTCTCTGGCTTGCTCTGGGATGCCACGTGGGGAGGGCCACCTCCAGGAGGGCTATGACATATATCAAGCAGAGTCTCTTCAGGTCCACAAAGCCTGACGGTATGGCACCTCCCCGTGGGCCTCCCCAGGCCCTCCTGTGGGAGTTGGGCCACTTCTTTGTCTTTTCCTCTCATGCTTGTCCCCACACTCACTCCATGGGACATGCCTCTGAGATATCAGAAGCCTTGGAAGGAGTGTGTGCACACATTGGCTGAGCTTGTGAAAAACACACGAGAATATTGGATGTCGTCCAATACTCAACATCAGAAGGGATTTTCAATGAGCTCATGATCAATGGTCTAAGAAGCAGAGGCCATCTTCCAAATCTACCGCATACCGTGTTCCTTTGGTGCTGGAAGCTCAGGGCACCCTACTTCCTCCCTGTTCCCCTCTTCCCAGCACCCAGAAAGCACACACAGATGTGGGTAATAAACAGATAAACAAGCGAGTGTGGATTTGCTCTGACGCATCCAGGAGATAATCCCAGGGCAAAGTGCTAGGGCTAGTGCCTTGAGCATTTTGAAGGAAAAGATCTGGGAACCGATTACAGGCAGAAGTCCTACAGCAGGGACTCAACCAAGTGGAGTTAACTGCAGCCCCCTGAAAAAAGATGTGTCCATATCTAACCCCTGCACCCTGAGAATGTGACTGTGTTTGGGGAACAATCTTTGAAGTCATCCCTGAATTAAGGATCATGAAGTTAAGAATCTTTAAATATCTCCAGAGGAGATCATTAGGGTTACCCTGACATACCCTTCACCGAACAATACAGGGCCTTATGAAAATAGGAAGCTGGGCATGGCGGTACAGGACCGTAACCCCAGCACTCTGGGAGGCTGAGGCAGGAGGATCACAAATTCAAGCCCAGCCTGGGTAACTGAGCCACTTAGCAAGACTCTGTCTCACAATCAAAAAAAAAAAAAAAATAGAAATGAGCTGAGGATATAGCTCAGTGTGAAGGCCCTGGGTTCAATCCCCAGGACCCCCAAAACAAAAACAACAAACAAACTAGAAAAGGAGCCACGGCCCGGAGAAGAAGTTCTTATGAGGACACAGAAGGAAACAAGTGACGTAGCTGCAGGCTGGGAGGACCTGGAGCCACCAGGAGACTGATGAAGCCAGACAGGACTCTCCTCCCAGGGCCTTCAGTGAGCCCGCAGCCCTGCTGACATCTTGACTACAGATTTCTCTCCCTGAGAACTGTGACTGAAGATACTTCTGTGGTATTAAGCCATCCAGTTCATGGTCATTTGTTACAGCGGCCACAGACAGCCACAGAATATAAGGAGTGATCAAAAATACTGTGACTGTTTAAATAAAAATAAACTATTACTGTAACAAATGATATGTTTCCATTCATCCCCCTCAAGATACTCCCTCTTGCTTCAAATACGTTCATCCCATTGCTCCCGCGACTTTCCAGAGCACTTCTGGAAGTGTGAACATTTATGATCAAAATAAAAGGTGAAGGCTGCTGCCGAGAGCCATCTAACAACAGGAAGGCAGTCATACGAAACCATGAGGGTGTGTCCCCATCCAAGTCACCAGACCTCCGGCACTGTGCAGCTTCTGGCTCTTGCCCAAAGTCAACATGACCATGGAAGGTAAATATTTTGAACCCATTCAGGGTATGGAGGCAGCCATGACAGAGTCAACTAAAGACACTCCTGCCAGGCCTGCTCCAGAAAGCTGCAAGACTGATGTGTTAGACGTGTTAGATGAAAGGAAGCATGTTTTAGGGAGATCCAGAACATTGTCTATTACTTTAATAATTTTTTAAACACTTAGTCATCCAATTTTTCAAACACACTTGGTGTAGAGCAAGCACCACCACGCACAGTGTAACATTCTGCTCAAGCACAGCCCCACGTGATGGTGGTCTCACGAGATTAACCTGTCTAGTGATGTCTCCATCCTGAGTTGTTTAAGTACCCTTCGTGATGTTCCCACAATGAAAGTGCTTAAAGAGGCAGGCTTTGCTCAGAAAGTAGCCCTGCCAATAAGCACATGTATGGCTGTGTTGACCCAGAATGACTCTGTCCTGGTTGCTGTCTTAGGAGGTGGGAGTATCATGCTGGAGACAAGAAAACAAACAGAATTTCTCATTTCTGGAGAAGAACAACAGACACTTCCATAGGCAGCATGCAGACAATCACCCCTCAGTACCCAAGGAGAACTGCCTCCAGGGCTCCCTAGTGGGTACCAGTTTCCAAGGACGCTCATGTCACTCACACAAAATGGCACAGTGTTTGCACAGAACCTCTGCGCATCCCCTTGTGACCATCCCTAGATGACATGCGATGCTCAACACGGTGCAAGCTCTGTGCAACAGTCGGTCCTCTGCATTGTGAAGGGCGTGGTGATGAGGAAGAGTCTGTATACTCAGTGTGGGTGTGATTGTCTTCAAATATTTCCGGTACGTATTCGGTAGTCCCTTGGGATACGGGGCTGACTGTATAATGTGGCAGGAAGACCAATAAATGGAGCTTAGGAACAGAGAGCAATGGGGTCTGCCGTTTGGTGGCAGAGTGTCGCAGGAAGGCCTCTGTGATGGGAGGATGCTGAGTAGAGATGTGATTGAGGCAAGGGAGTGAGCCTCTAGTACATGGGGGTGGGGGGGTCTCAGGGACAGAACAGCCAGGGCAAAGGCAGGGGTGTGCCTGGCAGGTATAGCACTGTGTGTGGAGGAGAATGGTGTGTAGGAGGGGAGAGCCAAGGGCCAGCGCCTTGGGTAGGACCCTGTAGGCCAACGGGAGGACTGTGGACTTTACTCAGAACAAACAAGAATGTGTTAGGTTTTGGAACACAGAAACTGCATGATCTGATGTAGGTTTTAGAAAGATCACACTGGCTGTCTGGTGAGGAAGAAGCAGTGGGATGAAGGGTGGTGGGTCATAGGCGGGGGCTGCGGCCCCAGTACAGGTGTGAGATGAAGTCTGCTTGGATTCACAGCGAGAAGTGATTCACCTCAAAGGTGCAACCACTGAGATACACTAATGACAATGACCACAGTGTGATCACTGTGGTAAAACTCACTTCATCTTCCCCATACTGCAATCTCCATTTTCTCCTCCTTCCTCTTCTTACTGCTACTATTATTAGTAGTAATTGGCCTTGTACATGCTAAGCAAATGCTTTACCACTAGCTACACCCCAGCCTGATTTATTCTACTGTGAGACAGACAGGTCTTGCTGAGTTGGTAAGGTGTGGTTGCAGGAACTGTGCCATGGGGCATAGCCTCGGGGGCCCAGCGCCGCCTTCTCTGTTCCACTGCTTTCTCTGCTTCCATGGCTGCCATGGTGTTTTGGTTTGGATCTGAAATGTCCCCCAAAAGCCTCATATCTTGGATGTTGTAGAGTACCTATGTGACTGTGTGTATTACGAGGTTGGGCCTGGTGGGGAGGGGCGGAACATGGGATATGGGGGCTTGACCGGAACGGTGGAACACTGGGACAGGCCCTGGAAGGCTATATGCCAGCTCAGCCCTTCTTTGCTCACCGGGCTTCCTGTCTGCCATGCCATGAACTACTTTCTTACAACTATGCTTCCACCATTGCCAGCTACCTGTGAATGGACTGACACTTTCTGGAATTGGGAGCTAAATCAAATCTTTTGTGGATGTTGGGAATTCTGTCCCGGCAGTGAGAAAGTATCTAAGACACAGGTTAACCAGCCTCCCCAAGCCATGCCCTCCCACAATACTTCCGCTCTGGAGCCAGGTGACTACCAACTGAAACCACTGAAGCCAGGAACCCAAAATAAACCTCTTCTAAGTTGCTGATGTCAGATATATTGTCCCAGCAACAGGAAAAGTAATCAGTCCCACCTGGGAGATGAAACCAAGTGATGTTAAGACCCTACCCAGAGGAGGGGTTCACCTGTCCCTTGCATGTGCCCAAAGATCCCATCCCCTTCTCCCAACCCCATCGCCATGACTTTCCTGGGGAACGCCCTTCTGCACAGTACTTGCAAGTTGGGGCTGACCCCGTCTCCTGGTTCCAGGATTGGGTACTCAACTCTACTAGTGTTTCCACGATAAGCACCAATGAGAGAAACAGCTTAAACATTAGAATATTATTACCTTCTAGAGTGGGAGATTGGAAAATCTAAGTTCGAGGCCTGGCAGGGTTTGGCTTCCTGACTGGTAGGTGGCCACCTTCTTGCTGTGTTCTCACTAGCCTTGCCTGGTGAGCTCATGTACAGACAGACTTACTTCTCATTCCTACAAGATCAGCAACCTTATCAGATTAGGACCCCATCCTTATGGCCTCACTTAACCTTAATTAACTCCCAAAAGCCCAATCTGATCTCCAAACACAGTCACTTTGGGTATAGGAGCCTGAACAGATTTTGGAGGGAGCAGGGAGCAACCCAGGTGAAGGTAATTGGTGCCTTTTCTTGCTTGGCCACTTCTCATGTATAATGCAAGGTTGGCCCAAGGCACAGCATTTGCTGCTGCTTTCAGGAAAACAAGGCTCTGTTTTCCTATGCACAAGAAAAATGTGAGACCAGAGCAGCCAGGACACAGAGAGGACATGTCAAAAACAACAAGTACTTAAAAAAAAAAAAGCAGCACTAAGAAGTGGAAGAAAAACAGGTCCATATATCATGGTAGCACCTAGATCCAGCCTGAAATAGTACCCCATGGATTTCTCAGTGACAATTTTTAAAGCCAGTTCTAGCTGCATTTCTGTCACTTGCAACTGGAAGATTTCTGTAGAAGAGATGATAGTCTCATAGCCAAGAGTGGTGGAGATCAGATCTGAAAGTAGCTCTGCTTACCCCTGATAGCATGACTCAGGGTTTCTTGGGAATTGTCCCCGAGCCGCCTTCTGAGCCCTGGTTCCAAAGGGCAGCTGGGTTCTAGTATTCTGTCACGCACGTACCTTGGCTCTCCTTAAACAGCAGCAGATATAAGAAAGGTGTAACGGGGTGTGAATAAATAAAGATCATCGTTCAAGTACATCTGGATTACTTCTGAGAGTGTCTGCCTCACAGAAGCAACACACAAAAGGACTCCGATAAATCCCAGAATGCAAGGGAGGGACATTCCCTAGTCCTTTCCCCTGGGACTCCTGTCTCTTGGCCTCTCTGGACAGCCCTGCCAATGTTCTGGGATTTTGGGTGAACAACTGGGCCTGCCTGGGTCCCAGATTCTGCCTCTGATATAGGGGAACATAATAATATCCATTTCCTACAGTGAGTGAATATACCCGAGACTAGAGCACACAGTAGGTCCTTCGTGAAAACTATTAGTAGCATTCCTGGGTTCCTCCTCAACCTCTTAGACCAAGTGCCATCCCCCAGATCCTCTGGTTTGAGGACGGTCAACCTTCTCAGCTTGCTCATCGTTATTTCCTTGCAGACAATATTATCATTGTGAGGTGGTGTTTTCTGCTGTTTTGCAGACCTGGGAACTGAACCCAGGGCCCTCACATTGAGCTAAGAGTTCACATCCTCAGACCTTTTTAAGTATTTCATTTTGAGACAAGGTCTCATTAATTTCCCAGGTTTGCACTCTTCCTTCCGAGCGCTGGGCTCACAGGCTCAGGCCACAGAGCCTTCCTAGACCCCTCCCCGTCGCCGCCCTCCTCCTCCCTCTCCCCCCTTTTACAGGCTGTACGTGTCAGGGAAGGCAGACACCTCATCGCTCGGGTAGCTGCGATTTGCCCAGCACTGCGGCTCCGCCCGGCACACAGTAGGTGCTCAGTGAATACTGGTTTGAAAAAAGAACCTCCGCAGACGGCAGGGCCACTTCCGTCCCCGGGACTGCCACGCCGCCACCAGGACTTGCCGGGGGTGGGGCCGCGGGGGAGGGAGGCAGGCCCGCGCGGTCCGAAGCCCTTTTCTCCTCCTTTGCAAGTTCGGGGCGGCTCCCGGGACGCAGCCCCCGCCCCCATCGGGCCCGTCCGCGCCCTGGAGGCCGCTTCCCGGCGCGTCCCGAAGTCCCTCCCGCCGCCCGACGTCGCTGGAAGGCGGGGGCCCGGGGCCGACCCCGCCCGCCCGCTCGGCGCTCGCCGCCCGCCGCAGACTCCGGCATTTCCTCCCCGCTAGCTGGCGCGGCGTCGCCTCGCTCCCCGGGAGGAGTAACGGGCCGGGCGCCCCGAGGCGCGGCGGAAGCGCGGTAGGAGCCGGGCCGGGCTTGGGGGACTGGCCGCCGCGGGGAGGGGAGCTCGAGCTGGGCGCCGAGGAGGCCGAGCTGCGAGGCGGCGGCCCCGGGGCCGGCGAGGGGGGCGCCGCCGCGGAGGCCGAGGACACGGGGGCCGCGGGGCCGCCCGGGCGCAGCGCGCATGCCGGGCCGGGGGCGCCACCGGGGCTGGCGCCCTGGGCCGCGCGGCCTCCCGGATCGCGGGCGCCCGGCATGTCAGTGCACTACACCCTCAACCTGCGAGTCTTCTGGCCCCTGGTGACCGGCCTGTGCACCGCCCTCGTGTGCCTCTACCATGTCCTGCGGGGCGGCGCCGGCGGCCGGGCCGAGCCCCCCGACGGCGCGGACAGCGGCTTCCCGCTGCTCAAAGTGGCCGTCCTGCTCCTGCTCGGCTACGTCCTCCTGCGCTGCCGCCACGCCGTCCGGCAGCGCTTCCTGCCCGATTCTTCCCGCCTGGGCGGCCACCCCGCCGGCCCCCCTAGACACCTCCCGGGACCAGGTCTCGGCATCTTGCTGGAGAGTTACTATGAGCACGAGGTCCGCCTGTCGCCGCACGTGCTGGGCCACAGCAAGGCGCACGTGAGCCGGATCGTGGGCGAGCTGGTGCGGGCCGGGCGTGCGCGGGGGTCCCCAACGCCCATCTCTGGAGGAGCGCTGGCCCTGGCCTTCCGCGGAGACTTCATCCAGGTGGGCAGCGCCTACGAGCAGCATAAGATCCGCCGCCCCGACAGCTTCGACGTGCTGGTGCCCCTGCGCCTTCCGCCTCTGGTGGCGCTGGAGCCGCGGAGCCTGGGCGCGGAGCCCGCTCTGGCCCCAGCCCTTCGCAGCTGCTTCGTGTGCACCCTCAGGGCGCCGCCCTCGCCGTCGGGGACCTCAGGGGGTCACTGGCTGCGAGACTGCAAACCCTTCGTGGACGGCTTCTGCGTGGATATGCGTGGCCGGCGCCATCTCTCTGCCACGCTGGTGCTGCGCTGGTTCCAGTCCCACCTGCAGCGCTCCCTGGCCACCGTGCGCTACAGCCTTGAGGAGCGCTGTCGGGTCAGCCTGACTCCCGGTGGCCCGGAGCAGCCTCCCACGCTCCACATCCTGCCCTGCCGCACCGACTACGGCTGCTGCCGCCTTTCCATGGCCGTCCGCCTCATCCCTGCGGTCCATCTGGGCGATGGAGTCTTTCTCGTGGCTCCACCCCCGCCACCCTCACCCATCGGGCCCCTCTTTGAGCTCCCGGAAGGCCTGCGCTCAGAGGCCCTGTGGGGTGTGAACACAGCTCGCCAGGAGCAGAAACTGCTGGGCTGGCTGCAGGAACGGGCTGCCCCAGGGGCCTGCTACCTCAAGTGCCTGCAGTTGCTGAAGGCTTTGCGAGACCTCGGTGCCCGCGGGCTGGATCCCACGGCTGCCGCCCACTGGAGACGCGTCCTGTCCTCCTATGTGCTCAAGACGGTGCTGCTGGCAGTGCTGCTGCGCGAGGGGGCCCCCGGGCCGCGCTGGGAAGAGGCACCGCTGAGCGAGGGCTTGGAGGAGCTGGTGCAGTTCCTCAGGGACTGCCTGCTGGGTCGCCAGACGCTCTTCCACTGTGTCCTGGGCCCTGGTGGGGCGGCCGCTGAGGTGGGGCCCCTGCCCAAGGTACTGCGAGAAGCTGCCCCGGTAGACCTCCTGGCTGCTTTTGATCCGCAGGCCCGGGAGCTTGCGGCAGCGAGGTTGCTGTCCACTTGGCGAAGGCTGCCCCACCTTCTCCGTGCCTATGGGGGACCCCGCTACCTTGCCAGGTGCCTTCCACCCCGGAGCCAGCGTACCCAGGGGTTTCCTGAAGATGCACCGTAGATGGACCCTGACAGCTCTCCCACCTGCCCAGGTGTTCCCAAAGCCTTGTCTGGGGGGGCGGGGGGAGCCTGTTAGATGCAACGTGGGCTGCAGAAGGTATTGAACTGTTTGGGGGGTGCCAGAGGCTTTGGGGTCCCAGTTGTCACCCCTCTCTCCACTGCTCAATATAGTTACTTCATCTTCTTGGTACCCACTAACATGACCTGAGCAAATTGTGGAATGACACCCAACTGCAGCCACTGAGAGCTGGGCCAAAAGGTGGTCTGTGCGGTCTGGTAGAAAGATCCAGCTCCAGGGGAAGGCCAGAGAGGAAGCAGGAGCAGCTGCAGGAAGAGTTCTTGCTGTTGGGTTTTAGACTCAGATCCCTCTGCCACCAGATTTTTCTAAGTGAGTATTTATGACTTGTGTATTTGCTAGGTACCAGGTTCCGAGTGTTCTCTTTTAAAGAAAACCTGAATATCCACAGCTGGAACCAGAGTCCCATTCCAGTGGTTAATATTCTGAGTAACATCATTCCCCCCACTTCAAAATAATATTAATGTGTTATTTAAATCGAGCCAACACAGGGGCTTGAGAGGATTGTCCATAATTCAGTCACAGGTGTCAAGAGGCAATCAAGTTGGGTGGAGAGACTCGCAGAGCAAATAGCACTTTATGTTGATCAGTTTCTCTTATTTTGAGGTAACTGCTAGCATTGCATCTGAAAGAGAAGCCGGTTAAATGTATTATGAAGTCATGTGCAGCTTTGAAAAGCAGCCAGCATGTCCCCTTCATAGCCCTCCAGGCCACAAGCGGGGAGATGTTCCTGTCAGTCAACACCGGTTCATTGAGTGCCCTCTGGGAGCCAGGCACGGTGCAAGAGAGCGTCACAATACACAGTTAAGACAGCACCGGTGAAAGTCTCAAACATGTTGGGTCTCGAATAGGTGCAGCCCACTCTTTTTCTAGGAAGACATCTGGCCAGGGTATGCGGCCGGCTGAACACTCTTTATACATAAGGCTTCTAAGCACACTGCTTGGCAAACATTTCTGAGTCTGAGGAGCTGATGCAGTGGAACCGAACAGGTTTCCAGGGGGTGACATGTTCGTGTTGTCATTGCATGGTGATGGTTAGTGGCTGGAAGGTACTTGTCACTTGTGCGTGCAGCCCTGTGTGGCCCCCAGGGCCTCGTGTTTCAGCCTACATCTTCCAGCACAGTTCATGCATAGTTCAGTATCCTGAGATCAGTTACTTTGGCTTGGTGGGCAACAGAGAGGAAATTAGGCTAGTGGAAGAACGAGGAAGACAGCCCCCCACTTTTTTTTCCCCTGGTGACACAAGTACCCACTGGATTGCATGTTATTTTGCAGCCAGCAGGAGCCCATTCCAAGATCCTGGGGATGGATTTATGTGTGTGCTGCTGAGGATCCAACCCAGGGCCTTTGCATGGAAGCTATACCACAGTCCTTGTTTTTTAGTTTTGATTGAGACAGGGTCTTGGTAAATAACTAAATTGCACAGGCTGGGTTTAAATTTGGGATCCGCATGCTTCAGCCTTCCAGAGTTCTGGGATCATAGGCTGCACCCCTAAGCCTAGTTTGGAGAATTTTTTTTTTTTTACACAAAAATGTATACTTCCTTAGATTCCTTAAGGCCAAAAGTTGGAAGACAGAAGTAGTTACATGAATAGGGCTATTGCTTAGTTTCCAAGCTATTTTGAGGGAACACTGTCAACCTCGTTTCTTTGGGGGTTTGGCTTGGCCACTGAAGACTTGCGTAGAAGTGACTCAAGGGTCTCCTCCTCTCATCAGAGTTGCATACACTTATATCCTTGGCAACCGTGAACTGCCAGAGAAACAGCTGCAGATGGTGCGCTGTTTCTGGAGGTTATTTTGGGGACCATTTTCCTTGATAGCCCCAAAGGTCATTCCTAGCTTTTGAGGCCAATGTTAGGTCATACGGTACTACATGGAACAAAGGGATTAATGTACTAGCTTCCCACAAAGATGTAAACTGCACAAGTATTTTTTTAAAAATATATGCCAGGAGTAGATCTTGTATATTTATATACGCTCACACACGAAATGTCTGTGCGCCCCTGTGGTCATAAAGTCTATTGAAATAGAAGAACAAGAAGTTATTGGATAGGTTATAAAGTTCTGTGTGTGTGTGTGTTGCTGGGAATTGAGCCCAGGGCCCTTGCTCTGAGCTACATTCCCAGGCCTTTTTTTTTTTTTTTTTTTTTTTTTTTTGAGGCAGAGTCTCACTAAGTGACTATGTTGCTCAGAGATGGCTTGGGCTTATCATCCTCCAGCATCAGCCTTCCAGAGTGCTGAGATTACAGGCCCGGTGGGCTACCAGGCCTAGCTATAAAGCTTTAAAAGCTAAATTTTCCAAATATTTCTAGTTGAGTTGAGAGATTCTTTCATGTTAATAGTATTTAAAGTATAAATCTGGTAACATACTGTTCTTGTTCTTTCTGGTTATTCTTTTCAGGTTGTTTACCCAAAGCCTCATACATCTTCAAAATGTTAAAATTTTATTTTTTAAATTAATGGGCATTGTAGTTGTGAATTTTTAAAAATATTAATGTTTTATTTAAATGCCACGCTGAACAAATGTTCATGGTGAACCAAAACTTAAGAGATTTCGATCAATTTTGATCAATATTTAATAACCCAAATCATGTACTGTGTACAAATGAAATAATATGGCATATTAGCCAGGTGGGATGGTGCCCTGAGGCATCGGAATTTAGCTCAGTTCTGTATCAGGGCGCCATCACATCCTTCAACTTGAAATGGATACATTTTGGTTAATGTCTGGTACTGGACATTCATCTGGGCAAAGATTCTCCAACAAGAAGACATGCCAAAGGAAAACAAAATTAATTGTTTAGCCAGTGCCCAAAGAAAATGTTCTGTGGAAGATGACTCAGACATTTTGCGGCAAGACACCCCACAGGAAGTCCCCGCCGCAGGGCTTGGAGCCTTCCTGGAATGCTCAGGGTCCCAGAAAGGAGAGGGGTGTCGCAAAGTGAAACTGTAGCAAAGAGAGGAGAAGGCATGTGGATGAAAAAGAAATCGAAAGAAATCAGAAGAAAAGCTTAAGACACAAGTGGTAGGAAGAGAAAGGAGATAAGGGTGGGGAGGGTGTACGAGAGAGATTTGGGTAAGAAATATGCTTGTTAGGTATATGTTCTATCCATCCGGGGGTCGCAAACTCAGCAGCCTGCAGGAACCAGGGAGGGAAATCAGTAGGGCAGGCTTGGGCCGGTGGTGGGAGCTGTGCTTTTCTTCCTGCAGGGAAAGGGAGGGAGGGACTGGAAATAGGATTTTTAAAAAGGTAGAATTCACTGACAGTGAAAGAAATTATTTAAATATTCCAAAACACTAAGGAAGCCAGAAAAACACATTTGTTTGAGCCTGGAGGCCACCAGTTTGCGACCACTGTCCTACTACGCAATTTGTGCCTCCCCCAAGTATGTATAAGGTTAACATTCTTCATTAAGGCAGGATAGTGTTATATATAGTTGGGGGGTGTAATGTTGCAGTTCTTTATTGCTCAGAGTTCAGCTTTATTGTAAAAACAAACCAATGAAAGGAAAACTAACACAGTCACAGATAACACTTAACTCCCAGTTCCCAGAAGGACCCGAATTCTGGAGCTGTCCTTTGGGATTCAGACCCAGATCTTGGTCTTGGCATTTCCTTCTTGTGATTTGGGGTAAAATTTTTTTCGCACCACTGGAATTGGCCAGTGAGTCATCAGGAAAGACTGCAGAATAACTTGTTTCATCATCTTTGGTTTTTACATTAAAATTAATTTTACTTATTTTTAATTTTTTTAAATTAAAAATTTTTTTGTTGTTGTTGTTGCTCACAGCATCCTAGCCTGGGCCTTTGCAATGATGGCTGGTGGCTAGGTGTCTGAGCCCCGCTTCTCACTTGTCCCATTCCCACGGCCAACAGCATAGTTCTGGGCAGACTCCACTGCCAAATAATTCTGTCCCTCTCTGACTTGATGGCTCCCCCAAAACGAACATCTGGTACTCTGAAAGCATCAGCCTGACACGCTTCCAAGGCCTCTCTCGGAATGTGGAGGAAGTCACTTTTGCCCTGTAACTTTGGGCTTGATGAAAATAGTGTCTCATCTCTCCCCCTGGAAAGATTTTTGGCCAGTGGTGGAGGAAAAAAAAATCTTATATTATGTCTGATGTCCCCAAGAGGGAAGCAGATTGAGTGTTATCATTGTGGTTGGTGTTCGTTTTTCTTTTTTAAGCACTTGTCTGTGACCTAGAAAGTTTTTTTTTTTGTTTTAATATCTACGTAGCACGTAATTGGGGTGGGGACAATGCAAATACAGGGCAGGAGAGGGTGACAAATATACCATCATGTATGTATACATCACATATATGGAGAAAAATAGGCTAAGATGTGTAGCTCAAGGACATCTATAATCTGACTTTCAAAGTATCCAATATTCAGGAGAATTTTAGCACTTAGGCCTTAAAAAAGTGCCTTTAGTTCTTTGACTTACAGTATTCCCTCGATCTTATTATTGCTTTAAATGTGCCTTCTGGGTCTGGAGGAATGGCTCAGTGGCTCAGTCAAGCGCTAAGTACCCAAGTTCAATTCCCCATCCCACGTAAGCAGGGTGTGTTGGCACACGCCTGTAATCTAAGCACTCGGGAGGCTGAGACAGGAGTATTGCTGTGAGTCCAAGGCCAGCCTGGGCTCCATAGTGAGTTCAAGACCAGCCTGGGCTACTGAGCGAGACCCTGTCTCAAAATAAATATATGTGTCTCCTGATCCCCATTACTGTGTATTATAGTATAGCTTGGTGCTAAAGATACAACTTTTGTTATAATAACAGAGACCAAAGATCTAATCAAATATGGTTCAGCTGCTACAATTTTGTGATTAAGGCATTTTAATCACACCAAATTTCCCTGGCCCAAATGGCCACAACCTGGCATTTTGTTTCCTTGGTCAGGTTGGAGTAAATTTGCACTTTCAATCATGTGGGTCATTCGGGGACCTTGTTCTTTGCCGTTTTACTGTACTAATAAAGGAACTTGTACAATACTCTGGGCTTTGTGTCGTCTTGGGGTGGGGTCCCATCCTCCTGGAGGGCAGCTGCGCTTATGCTGTGTGCGTGTGGTGCTTTGCACAAGTCCCTGCCTCTTCCCCAAGTGTTTCCCCACACAGAGAAGCTGGGGATGGTTGTTTGTACAGAAACGCTCTGTGCACAGGCTAGGAAGGATGCCAGCTCTCGGCCATGCAGGTGTGCCGCCTTCAAGAACTTTCTGCCCTCCTCAGCCCTCTCCCCAAACACCATTCAAGTCCTGGCCTGTGACTAATTCATAGCTTAAAAAACTTTGCTCCCGATTCCCTAGGCTTTAGAGTACTCTGGAAATGGTAAACACGTGCTAATAGGAAAAACCACCAGGCTCAGCCGGAGTTGGAATCACAAGACCGAGGAGGAAGCTTGGAAACCTCTGAGGCAGGTGGGGGTTGGGGATTCCTGCAGCCGCGGGTGGGTTAAGCAGTGGTCGGTAGGGCACCTGCCCCTGGAGAAAGCTGGTGGGTGTGTTTTGTTGATTTTTTTTAGCATGTAATATTGTCCCAGGGCTATTAAGACAGACGCAGAGGTGACTGGGATAGGTGAGAGCCTGGTAAGGTGACTCATGCCCGCAGTGCCAGCACTCTAGGATAATGAGGCAGAAAGATCACAAGTTCAAGCCCAACTTGGGCAACTTAGAAAAGTCTGTCTCGAAAGAAAAAAGAAGGGCTAGGGATGTAGATCAGAGCGAAGGTCCTGAGTTCAATCCCCAGTACCAACCAAAACAAAACAAAAAAAGACCTTTTCTTAGAGGGTGTGTGCTACATATGGGAATGAAAACACAAGTGTGGGGGTCTCCAGGAGGGCTGCTTGGAGGAAGTAATATCGAAGTAGAGGGAATTAGCCAAGCACTAGGAGCTGGACTGGAGGAGAAAATACCGGAAACTGAGGAGAAGGAAGCTCTCTAGTTTAGCTGGAAGGTAGTCGGGGGAGGGGGCTTCAGTGGCAAAAGAGGAGGTGGGAGGGGAGGAAGGCACCAGGGCAGAGGGTCTGGAAGCCAGGGGTGCTGCAGCTGGAGAACGCACGTCCCTCCCTATCCAGCAGGTCTGAGCAGGACCTGGGATGCTGCCTTTTTTCCTAGCATCCAGGTGACAGTGATGCCCCTGGTTCAGGGCCTGCCCTCCTAGGACTGCACCCACCCACAGACTACCAACCACTCTGAGAGGCTACGCTGGTCTGAGGGCCCTGGCAAGTCACTTTAAGCAGAGTGGCACGTTCGTGTTGGAGCTTGGCTTTTTCCAGCTGTAGGGTGGCAGTGGATGAGCAGGAGTTGGCAGACGACTGCCAGAGTGTTTTGGTAAATAAAGTTTTATTGGCACATAGCCACACCCATTTACTCACATGCAGTTTCTTTCTGCTCTCACTACATGGACAGAGTTGTGCCCTTACGATCAAGACCAAGTAGAACACCAAGCTGAGAATGTTTACTCTTTGGCCCTTTATAGAAAACAATCAAGCCCTGGAGCAAGACTGGAAGTCATCAGATGCTACAAGTGGGGACAGAGAGGCAAGTTGCTTTAGACACAGAACAGGGGTATGCTTATTCCAAAACTTGTCTTCAAATAGTGCCTTCTGCACTTCTTGTCTGTAGGGCCCTCTGCCTGTTCTCCCTGGACCCCAACTGCCTCATCTGTAGGATAGGCTCAAGAACAGAACTTGCCCATAGGCATGATGGAGGAGTATGTGAGGTTTGTAGGCATACTGCTTGGCACATTTGAATAAGCACCCAATATGAGTCACTAAGGAACTGGTTACTAGAGTGGAATTTTCATGTGGCTTGGGACTCCAGCTCTTCCTCTGCTCCCTTTGCTTCTTGTTCTTCTCCACCGCAGGGGCTATTTCCCTGTGTCCATCCTCCAGCCCTCTCCCTGCTACCCAGCCTTTGCAAAAATAGACCCTCCCCTCTCCTTCTGTGTAACGCCTTCTATGTAGCACAGTTGCAATCCCTCCTGTCAGTGTTTCACCTACCGCTTGGAAGGCTTTGCGACTTCCGTTAGTCATTAGAATGTGGCAGAGGGGATGTGTTGCTACTTCCAGGCCTACCCCTCAGTGAGCCTGTTCTTGTGGAAAGCTGCTGCCACTGTGTGAACCAGCCTGCTGGAAGATGTGCCAGCTGTACCTAAATCTACTCTTCCACTGGAGCTAGGGGCCAGCCAACTGTGACATGTGTTGCTGAGGCTGGCCTAGTGTAGCCTCATTTACCCCTTCCCATTTCTAACCGCCTGAAAACCAGCTGGAGGAGCTATTTGCATGATCCCAGCCATGATCAGCCAAGCCTGGCCCAGGTCAGCAGAACCACCCAGCTGGCCACGGACTCTGAGCAATGGTAGTACAGACACATTTTGTTATAAGCTGCACAATTAGCAGTAGTTTGTCATCCAGCAACAAATAACTGACTTGAATATGTCCCCAAGACCATTTGTTAGAAAATTAACTCCCCATACGATAACATTAAGAAAAGAGACTTTTAAAGAATGGTTAGATTGTGAGGGCTCTGCCCTCAGGAATGGATTAGCGTGGTTATCAGGTGAATGGGTCGGTTGCTATGGGTGTGTGTTTGCAACTAAACAGTGGTTTCAACATCCTCACCCCTGTCTTGCCCATCTGCCTTCTGCCATGGGGTGATGGAGCAAAAGAGTTCTTGCCAGACGTGGGTCCTCTGACCTTGAACTTTCCAGCCTCCACGACTGTAAGAAATAAATCTATTTAATTTAATTTATTTATTTATTTATTTTGAGACAGGGTCTCACTCTGTGGTCCAGGCTGGTCCTGAACTCACTTCGGAGCCCAGGCTGGCCTTGGACTCATGGTAATCCTCCTGCCTCAGCCTCCCGAGTGCTGGGATTACAGGCGTGCGCCACCATGCCCAGCTTATGTGGCGCTGGGGAATCGAACTAGGGTACTTAGCGCTTGCTAGGCAAGTGCTTTAACCACTGAGCCATGCCTCCAGCCCCAGAGAAATAAATCTCTTAAAAAAATAAATTACTCTTTCTCAGGTATTCCTTTATAGCAGCACAGGATGATCAGGAAAATCTGCCACAGGGTGAAGAGAGAGAGATGGTCACATAAGTGCTTTCAGCCAGCCAGCCTGTCATATGGGTATATATGGCTGACACTCAACCACCTTTCCCATTTGTCTAAAGATTCTTGCATCTGCTGAAGCAGCAGTGTGAGGTGTCGGCTCTGACGTGACATGCTTGAGTTGTGGCACTGTCACCATCTTTGTGCAAAGTGTTTACCCAGCTGTGCAATATGTTCCTGTGTTTGTCTTGTCACAGCAAATGGAATCTGGGAAAATGAGAGTGCTTGGTCAGTGATAAGAGGCCACCGGTCTTAAAGGTAATACAGTGGAAACCATGATTCAGTGTGTCCAGCATGGCGAAGCTGCAGCCTCAGCCATGTGCTCTCATGTGTTCAGCTGGTAGTGTGTTCAGTTGCAAAAGAAAAATCCAAGGCTAGTGTGTTGTATTTCCATTGCTGTGACAAGATACCTGAGAAAGTCAACTTGAAAGGAGGAAAGGTTTATTGTGGATCATGGTTTCAGAAGCTTTAGTCCACAGTTGCTTGGCCAAACTCCTCTGGGCCTGTGGCAGTACAGTATATTTTGGTAGGGAACACATATGTGGTGGAAGAAGACTGGTTACCTCATGATGTCCAGGAAGCAGAGAGAGAGAGAGAGAGAGAGAGAGAGAGAGAGAGAGAGAGAGAGAGAGAGGCCAGGCTGCCAATGTCCCCTGTAGCAACACACCTCCAATCACCCTATAACCTAACTTCCTCCCACTAAGCCCCACCTCCTGAAGACTCTACCACCTCTCAAATTGGGGAAATGGAAAAATCCAAATGATAGCAGATATAGCCTGACTTCCCCAAAGGCTGGCTCTTTTCCTGAGGAACCAGTGTTTCTGTCCACATTTTGTCTTTGCCCTGCTCTCCGCTCTCATCTGTGTAGGTCTAGTGACTCTGAGCTGGCACCAAAGAAAATTCCAAGTCAGACCAGTCACCATCTAACAAAGCCAGGAACTAAAGCCCTAGAAGTCCCACTGCCTGCCAGACTTGGACTGAAAGCTTTTAACGACCTTATCTCTGAACCGATGTTTGTCTTCCTGGTTTATTTAATCACTGGTCTCCTTGAATTAGGAGCTATGTCTCTGATGGGGCGACTGTCGATGCTTATCAAAATGAAACCATTAAAACATTTTGACCACGGAGACAAATGGCTGTGGCATTTGGAGATGAGGAGGCTTCAGGATCTCACAAGGCAGGAAACTGCAGACTGAAAATTCTGCTTTGTATTTTAGGCAAAGGGTGTGTGATTATTTTTTCTCTGATGAATACAGACAACCTTTCATGCTGACGGGTTCTGCACTTGTTATGGGTTGGATCTAGACGGTCCCCCAAAAGCCTCCTGTGTGTGCATGTTGTGAATAGTAGGTGTGTGGTGCATTAGGAGTGTGCTGTAGATTACGGTTGTACTGGGTGTGTGACCAGAAAGGGATAGAACACTGGGACATGACCTGGAAGCATATATGCTAGTTCTACCCTTCCTCCCGCTGTCGGCTTCCATCTGCCATGCTGTGAACAATTCAGCCTCCGCATGCACTTCCGCTGTGACCAACATATCTGCCCTCCCTTAAGTTGTGGATGCCAGGTGTTCTCTGTCCCAGCAACGGATAAATAAGACAGCATCCATCAAGGATTTGACCAACCACAGGTAGAAAATATTCAGAAAAGGTGTGTCTGTATTCAACATGCACAGACTGTCATTATTCCCTAACCAATATGTATAACACTATCTATATAGCATTTTCATTGTATCAGGTATTTTGATTACTCTAGAGACAGTTTAAGGCATACGAGAATTTATGTATAGTTGCATACTATGCCATTTTATATGAAGAAACTGAGCAGCCAGTGTTTTGGTATGTGTGGAGGGTCCTGGATCTGACTCCCCGTGCACACCGAGGTGTGATTATACCTGGTTTCCAAAAGCAACCTAATTAGTAGGGATCTTTACTTTCCAAGACTTTAAAGTGCATTTGGGCTTCTTTTCCCAAAGCCCAGACACCTGAGGCCGGCCACAGTGTCTGAGCCCTTCCCCACACGTGGCAGACAGGTCTGCATGTTGACTATCCCAGGGTAACTCTCTCTCCCTCCTCCCCTGCAGCTAGATGAGTCAGGTAACTGGCTCTGATCAACAGGCAGGGAGCAAAAAGGACCGTGTACATGATCTTGCAGGGGCAATCAAGGCCACGTGGCAGCCTCACAAGATGGGACCAAGTCCCTGTGCCTATCTTAAGAGTCATCTGATTCATCCTGAAATATGCAAGGGAGAAGTCATCCTTTGCGAAATTAGGCCTCAGAGGCAAGGCGTCGGAGTTCTTCCTTACTGCAGTACAGGACACTGAAGAGGGCTTCTATCAGACCCCTTATTGGGGGACCTACCTGGGAGCCAATAGTTATTGAGCGACAACTACATGCCCGGCCCTGTGCTGACAGTGGGGTAGGTGATTAGCAAAGGAGACATCACCTTACTTGTCTGAGGCTTGTAGTCTACTAGAGGGACAGAGTCTCATCAAACAAGCAAACCTCTGAGTGCTGAATTATCAACAAAGGTGAATGCTTTTGAATCTGAAGAGGACCTAGTGCAGCCTGGGAGCTTGGGGAGCACCTCCCTAGAGGCTGGCGGCCCAGCACACTGGCCTGCGTAGGTCTGTTCTGCGTAGGGCTCTTGGGGAGCCCTTCCCGAGCACACAGCCCTGTGCCAAGAGTTTGGCACACGTGATGCTCATTATTGTAGCAGTCCCAGAACTTGGAACTAACATCAGCCCCGTTTTACCAATGAGGAAACAGGCTTAGCAAGATGATTCCTTGTGCCTCGAGGACACTTAGTGAGGAAATGCAAACAAAAATTTGAACTCACATCTGTTGGCTCTAAAACAGTTAGTACTCTGCTTTTCTGGCCCCTACAGGCCCAGCCACCGAGGTTAGTCATACAGGAAGTAGCCCTTGTGAATCCCAGAGCGAAGATCAAAATGAAAGTAGCAGGCAGATGTTTACAAGTTGCTGGAAGAGGCCACCCACTGCAGGAGGAAGGCACAGCCTTCTCTCCCAGCCCCTCCTTAAAAGCTGCAGGGTTCCTTTTTCACTTTTACAGTGTCCCCTCCCCATCCCCTGCACAGAGAGTGACTTCATCCTCCTTCCTGCTGATGAGGAAGTGTGGACTGCTGCTCCCACAGTAGCCCAGCCACGGCCCATGGCTTCCCTCCAAACTTAACCCAGATACAAAGAACCTGGACACGCTAGCTCTTTCTTCCCTAGCCTTCTTCTGAGACATCTCTGTCTCCCCAGAACAGAAGTCCTGGAATGGCTGGGGTGAAATGTCCCTGGAATTGGCTAGGGGCTTTGTCTTTCCAGGACTCAACAGAACCCGTACACAGACATCAGCACACATTCAGACATCTGCTTAACGTGGAGACCCATGTGCCCAGGGGCTCGTACTCGCTTGTGACTCTCATGTAGTCGCTGCTAACGAGCATGCACCACAAATACATACTAATAAAAAAGAAACAATATTCTTTATGAATAATCCTGCCTTGGGGATTTTGTTATAACACAGATTAAAACATAGACTAACACACCTTGGAAGATTTTTTAAAAAACACTGATGCCCTGCACTTATTCACAGAGACGAGGATTCAGTTGGTCTGGGCCTTGGCATCAGGATCAAGTAAAGGGCCCAGTTGATTGCATGTGTGCCTGGGCTTGAGGATCAGCAAAGCCTGCTAGGGGCTGGTGGTAAAGGGAAAGGGGAAGACTGTTGGGATTTCAAAACACGTGGGTCTGGTTTGACGGCATCACCTTATTTATTTCAACAGCGTGGAAGGCCTCAGGCAGGAGAGCGCAGTTTGCTATAGAACACTGTCTCCTGTTGACAGTGTTCCACACTTAGCTCCCGGCCTGGCCCAGTTCGCCTCCAGTGGGAACTGGCTTTGGCCAAGGTCACCTATAGTCTTTCTCTGCCCAGGATATTCTAAGCTCCCAAAATGCCATGTCCTTGGAAGCCATCAGCCCCAGGCTAACGGAGCAGCTGGTCACCTTGCTTTAGTCCTCTTGTAAGGAAGGCAGAACCACAAAGAACTCGGCACCTATCTTAGCTGCACATTGGAGCAACCTGGGTGTGTTCATGAATACAATTAGTGCTCCCAGCAGCAGGCTCCTGCCACTCCTCCGTGGGCCCATGACACCCCAGGGATTCTTATAGCATTGATTGGGGTGCATCTGAGGCATTTTCAAAGCTCCCCAGGGGGACTCAAATGAGCTAAGAAGGGGAGGGACTGCTCATGGGAGGAGCAACTGGCTGAAGCTTCTGACAGCTGACTGAATTCAGATTTGGGGAAATGAAAAAGGACACCCCAGGCAGAAGAAGCCATGTGGTGTGGTTTGAGAACCTCAGGAGTCCCTTTACTTCTGCGAGCCTCACTTTTCTTACCTGTAAAATGGGAGTGGTAATGGAATCTCCTCCTTGGGTCATTGCATGGATTAAATAAAATATATCAGACACGGTATCTAGCTCAGAACACAATGAACGCTCATTAATAACGAAGGGAGGTCTCCTATAGAGGGCTCCTTATGTGCTCGGCACAGCGCTAAGAGCTTTCTCAGCCTGCGGCTAGTTTGAGCCTAGGAGGAGCCAGTGTTGTACTTCCTTCTCACAGCCTGAGAGTCAGCTGATACGGGGACTGGAGGAGAGCTTCCTGGTTCTGTTCTGAGAGCCAACCCAAAGGACCAGCGATTCAGAAACTGACCCCGGGAACCTACAAGGATTTGGGCCAGCCCTGGGTTGATTTTCACCTTTTTTTGATTGTGATCATGGAAGTAATGTGTATACCATAACAAGTTTAAATAGTGCAGAAGGGTATGGGGAGGAAATAAGATTTTTGGGCACCTCCCAAAGCCTAAGGCCAAAGCTTCCCCATTTGGCAGCCAGGAGCACGAGTTGGGGGCGCCTGCTGAAGGCCCCTCCCACCCACCCACCCTTGCTGATCCCTTCTGAACAAAAACATCAATTTCCATGACATCAGCTCTCTGCCCCGAGACTGTGGTGCTGGGGACAATGGCAGGATGTGGCCTTCCAATTTAGCAATCTGATGTCACCCTCAGTGGAAAGGACTTGGCCCCCAGCCGGGTCTTGCTCGATTCAGACCTCTAGGAGGAGCTGTTTTGGCTCAGGTTCAGAACCTGTCCCTGGAGTGACTAGTAATCGCGTTAAGGAAGTATTCGGTACACACCAGGCAGCACTGGCAAGGTTATTCCAGCAACGTTTCAGGGAGCAAACCTGTGTGTCTCCCCAGCAGTGGGCAGGAGCTTCCCTACGCTACTGCCCTGAGGGGCTGGAAGCTCTTGAGTCCTAAGTACCTGCCCACCTCCACCGTCATTCTGAGGATCCAGGTCTCTCGACAGTGATTGACAACTGACACCCCCAACAGCAAGGGGCAATTGTACCCAACCATTTTTCCATATATCCTCCGGAACACACACAATGTGCGTAGGCTCCAACTTACCCGCAGGTGTTAGAGATAATTCCATGTTGACCTGTGTAGGTATGCCTCATTTTAAGCCATTTATTGAAGTATAACATAATTATAGAAAAATACAGAGCATACAAAAAAAAAAAAAGAAACACTTGAATAATCACTACTTAAATCCAGGGACAATGACCCTCCTCGGCAAGCCCTGACTGTCCCTCCTCTCCCCAACAAACACAGTATGTATGCATGTGTGTGTCCTCCTTGGGTAAGCAGCTTGTGAGATTCATCTTTGTTGTTGCAGATAGTAACATCTCTGCAATGCCTGGGGGTATTTGGGGGTCATTACTACTTGCAGAAGGGGTATACTACTGGCACCTAGTAGGGGGAGATCAGAGATGCCTCTCGGCATCCTACAGTGCATGGGACAGTCTCCACCCACAGCTAGTAATGACCTCTAATATTGATGGTGCTAAGGCTTACAAGCCTTGCTGTACACCAGGCTAAGGACTTTGCTCTTGGAGTGGTGGAGAATCTCCAGCCAAGGGACATATCCACCTCCAGAACTGCAGTGCCTTCATTAAGGCAGCGTCCCTTCCTGTCTCATGGACGTGTCACTTTGGTACTTCCTGTTGATTAACTGTCTGCAGTCGTTTGACCATTACATCAGTGCCTGAGTGATATCCCTGTAACCACCTATTTAGAGAGGGTATGATATTTGGGTAGAAACAGATTCACGCCCTCTCTCTCACACACACAGCTCCTCTTTTGGGAGACCCCAGACAACAGGGACAGGATGGAAATTTAATTTAAATGTAAATTTCCTCCGCTCCCTGCATGTTTTGCAGGGAACTGGCTTGCAGAAGTAGCTCTTCTCATCTTGGCTTCTGCCCCAGACTTGCATCTTCAGCATGCAGCCACACGAGCTGGAAAGATAAACAGGAAATCCCTCTTGGCATGGGAAAGCCAGCTGGTCCTCAGAAAGGCTAAGTGTCCCCTGGAAGGGACCCTGAGGACCTGGCCTGAACTCTTCTGCCTGCAAACAGGACTGTTCTGGGGAGGATTTGCAGTTTTTTCCCCTTAAAATGCTTCATGCACACTAATTTCATCTTGAGAGTCATCTCTGGTGCCTTTTGTCTCTGTCACGTTCAGGTAACACTTTCACTCCGGATGTCCGGATGTGGTAGCTACATGGTACACATTGGTCATTGTCTTCTCACTAGGTAGCTGTTCTGGATAAATAATTTTTCTTTAAAAATGTTACGGGAAGAACAATTTCTTTAAAGTTAACTTTATATGTTACCAGAACAACAAAGTCAATAGAATTTGAAAATCCACAGCCCATCGAGGAAGACTAAACCTAGATTCAATTACTATTAGTAAGAATTAGATTTAGTTGTGAACATTCCTGGGACAGCAGTAATGGAAACATGATGCAAGTACATCACTCGCTATCTTGTTTTGTCCTCGAAGGAAAACTATGTATCTCCTATCCCAAATTCTACAAAGAGCAGAGTGTGAAAAGCTGAAATCTTTTTCCAGCCTGTCTCTAATCTTCTTGCTTGCTCCAGGTACAGTGTAGGTGACATGTTGCTCTCAGTGATACCTGCCTGGCTGGCCACTTACTCTGTGCCTGGCACTACACTGTGTGGTAGCTACAGACCGTTATTACCCCCTACTTAGAGATGAGGGTACTGAGGCTCAGAATAAAGAAACAAGTCCCAACACCCACTCGGCAGGTAGAAGAGTTGACAGGCAGGCAGAACTGAGGTCATTGTCCTCTGAGGACAAGTTCACACCGCTGAGAAGTACCAGAGCTGTGATTTAAAAATGAGAATTTAGAAGCTCTAAATGTTCTTAGGACCTACATGGCAGGTATGTACTGCTGCCCCAACCCCATTGTGCCTACTGACAGCCATATAACCCTGAGCAACTACTAACTCTTCCAGACCCTCAGTTTCTACACCTGCAAAGTGGGTAACTAACATCCCGACTTCAGATGTGGGAATCTAGTGAGCTCATTTCCCGGAGGGCTTTGCACAAGTATGGCACCCTGCATGTCAGTTTCTAGCAATGCCAGGTATCCAGGTTGTGTACAAGCATGCCTGACTGGGCAGGAGCTTCCTGCTCTGAGCCTCAGGAGGGTTTCTCTTCCTCCCTTCCCAAGCCTTTTTTCTCTCCAGCCTTGTACTCTCCCAACTCCAGGATTGCCCTAGGAACTGAAAGGAATCGACCAGGGCAGGGGTGGCGTTCATTGGTAAGCTCCGCCCCTTTGAAATGGCCGGAAGACCCCAATGGCGAACTGCCTGCTGTGGTTTTGGGTCATGTTTTCCTATCTACCATGTGGGCATCTGCCTACCAAAACCCTCCCTGAGCCTCTCCAGCAGTTCTGTCAAAGTCCAAAAATTCTCAATCCCCCACCCCCATTTTACAGATGAAGACAAAGAGGCTCAGAGACGTTTGTGACTTCTCCGAGGTCACCCAGCAGGTCTGCTGGCTCCAAGTTCAGGGCATTCTCCACTGCATCCTGTTGCAGGCCAGCACCTAATAAAACTGTTTCTGAAAATAGTTAAGAGTCGGGGCTGGGAGAAGCATTTTGAATTGGCCAAGAGGGAATTGAAAAACAGCACACATCAACACCCGCCTGCCTTTTCCCTACTGTGACTTCCGGTCCTGGGTATCTCCGACTGCCTTGCCCTCTTCTCCAGGAAGCAAAGCTGAGCAATTTATGCCTTCATTCGTTCCCTCCCCATTGTGGGCGGTGTTGTGAAACCACTTCCCAGTTGATCCACTGAAGTTGTAACCCCGCCCAACCCCTGTCTCAAATGTAACTATATTCACAGACAGGGCCCTTAAGGAGCAATAGGGTGAAATGAGGTCACATGGGTGGGCTCTAACCCAGGGCGCCTGGTGTCCTTGTAAGACACTAGGACACACCTAATACAGAAGCAAGAGGAGACCATCTATGAGCCAAGAAGTGGCCTCAGGAGAAATCAAACCAATGGCACCTTGATCTTGTTCTTCCAGCCTCCAGAACTCTGAGATATATTTCTGTTGGTGAAGCCTAGTCCCCAGTTCCTGGGCCATGGGTTGGTACTGGCTCCTGGCACAGTGGAGGTGGTTAGTGAGGCAGCAGGCCAAGTTTCACCTGTATTTACAGCTGCTCCTCATCGCTCCCATTACCACGTGAGCTCTACCTCCTACCTGAGCAGGGATGGGGCTGGATTCTGTCCTAGGAGCATGAAACCTGCTGTGATCTGTGCCTGGGAGGAGTCCAGTTTGTGTGTTCCTTCTGAGACTCTAGTACCTGATGACCTCAGGGGAAGCCGAGGTGACAATGCTGATGCTGTCCTTCTCTGCTCTCCCCCAGTCTTTGGAAAAATTGTCTTCACAAATCCTGTTCCTGGTGCCAAAAAGGTTGGGGACTGCTGGAGGAGGTCGCTCAGTCCGTAATGTTTTGTTACAGCAGTCTGAGCAAATGAATGTGCTCCTTCATGGGCACCTTTCTACCCGTCTTGCCTCCTGCGGGCCTCTGCTGAACCGTCGCCCAGCAAGATTTCCCGGTTCTCTTGTGCATCCTAATCCCACCGTTCCTTGCCGCAGAGCCCTGAATTCCCTTCTTTGCATCTGTAGGTCAATAGATCCTCATCCCTCTCCCCCAGCTCCTGGTAACCCCCACTCTCCTCTCAACTTCTCTGAGGTCACGGCTCCCGATCCCCCCATGAACACCATCAGGCAGAACTGGTCTTTCTGTGCTGGGCTTATCCCCCTTCACATGATCTCAGTTCCATCCACGCCGTTGGACAAGGCAGGATTCGTCCCCTCATTTGAACCGATTCCCTCCCCCATAAATGTGAGAAAAAGAGAGAAGGATATGATGGGTCTCAAGTAGAAAGATTCCCCCCAAATCCCAGAACTCCCGGGCCCCATGGTAATCCATGTCACCCCTTCCCCAGCTGGCTGGCACCCATGGCTTGGGGACTTTGCATTGCTACTTCAGAATGACGTGCACTTGTCACTATTGTACCCGTGAGGACGGTCTTACACAGGTGGAAAACCAGTGTGAAAAAACTCCCCCACAAGAGCACTTTCTGGGGCACTGGTGAGGTCTGGGCTGCACGTCTGTGTGCCTTGTCATAGACCCTGGGGTAGGAGAGACTTGTGCTCTGTACAGGTCACTCTATGGCCATGTTGCCTGCGGGCAATGGCGACCTCCAGGGAAGGGGGGGCGGCTCTCTGAGGTGTCTAGCCTGGAGTGAATGCGCGAGGGCAGCTTCCTCAGAAATGGGCCAGAAGCCATGGTGGCCACCCCAATGGCCACTGGGATGGAGGGATATGTGATAAAGAGCAACAGGGAGGGGTTAAAGGCAGGGCCTTCGTCTCCGCTGGGCATCCTTCAATTTTTTTGTAATGTTTTGAACAGTTCTACAATAAAATGTTAAAAGAAGAAGCATAAACATGGCATGAATTGCTCCTACTGGGAGAGGGTGGGGTGAGGGAGGCAGACAGTTCTCTTGGACGAGGTGGCAGTGGGGACCGTCCAAGTAGTGAGACTGGAATGCTGTTTTAGAGCTGTCCTCATTGCTCTCTCAATTTTCCTTATTTTATTTTTTAATTTTTACTTTTTTATTTTTCAAGCTAGGATCTCACTCTAGTTCAGGCTGATTCAGAACTCACTATGTAGCTCAGGCTGGCCTCGAACTCATGACACTCCTCCTGCCTCAGCTTCCCAAGTGCTGGGGTGGAATTACAGGTATATATCACCACAACCTGTTGATCTTCACATGGTGCTGGGGAATTGAGTTATGGCCTTGCACTTGCTAGGCAAGCGCTTTAACAACTGAGCTACGCCCCCAGTCCCTTCTTGTCCTCTTGATCAGACGTGTGGCAATGATGTCATTAGAGAGAGAAACATGGCTCCCGTTTCCTAATGTGTCTCTGTTTATGATATGGATCATGGGTATTTCAGAAAGGCACATTGCACTTCTGATATTTGTGATTTTTTCTTTTGGAATTTTGGGACATGCTACTAATTCACTCTTTTCCTCGTTTATTCACTCATTTCTTATTTCTTTCCTTTTCTCTCTTCTTATTTGTGCGTGTGCATGTGTGCATGTATACATATGCACACGTGCTTGTACACACAGGGGCTGGAACCCAGGGCTTTCCTACTATGCTACATCCCCAGACCACTTTTTTTTGGTTTTGATTTTGAGATTAGATCTCGCTAATTTGCTAAGTTACTCAGTCTGGGCTTGAACTTGAGATCCTCCTGACTCAGCCTCCCAGAGTGCTGGGATTACAGGCCTGTACCACCAGGAGCAGCTCCATTTCTTCTTTCTTTAGCTCATTAATCACTCATTCATATAGGATACCTTGTCATTGTGATTAGCTAATACCAGACAAGTGAAAATACGCAGCGGTGTGTATCACCGTTATCCTAACATGACAAGCTCTACAATCAAATGGTACCATTTTAAATAAGGTTCGTTTATGCTTGACAATGCTGCACCTAGATGAGGCTGCCAGATGCTAGATGAGGTTGCCAGATCCCGTGCCAGATTTAGCAAATAAAAATACAGAATATCCAGGTACACTTGCATTTCAGATGAATGATAAAGTTTTAAAATAACTATCTTGCAGTACTAGATGTCAAACTCAGGGCCTGATGCTTACTAGGTAAGCCCTCTCCCTCTGAGCTACATGGTCATCCCTAATATTTTTTAGTATAAATATATTCCATGTACTATTTGGGACCTCTTTGTACTTAAACATTGTTTTGTGACGTTCACATGTAACTAGGCTTTCTGTATTTTTTTCTGGAAGTTCTACACACCGGCTCATCTTAATATATTACCCGTGGAGGAGCCACCCGGAACACAGAAAGTCCCAATTAACACTGATTTTGTTGCTGTGTTTGGTGCTGAGGACCAAAGCCAGCATCCCCAATGCTAAACATGAGCTCCCCCACTGGGCTATATTCCATTTCAATGCAGATTTCTAAACAATTTTTTTAAAAACTTTCAGAATAAATTTACATTTACAAAGAAATTGCAAAGAAAATACAAAAAGTTCCACTACACCTTCCACCCAATTATCCTACTGCTAACATTTTCCAAAACGCTACTGAATTCATCAGACCTGAGGAATTCACAGCAGCATGCTACTTGCTGAACTCCAGACTTTATTCGAATTTGACCATGTTTTTCATGGACATCTGTTTCCTGTTCCAGAATCCAACCCAGCATCACACGTTGCATTTAATGATTTTCTTTTAAAGTTCCATTTTTATTTTGGATGTGAGTTTAGCCAGACCTATTTATTTTTCCTTATAAAAGGGCAACTGTCTAAGATTTAATTTGGTGAGGGCCTATTTTAGTTGTCACGGGCTAGTAAAATTTCATGGGAGAACCTGGGTCAACATCACTTCCTTACAAATACCAGATTTGTTACTATCTGCGGATGTGGATGGAGCATGCTGTCCAGGTGAATGTCTTTTCCTGTGGGCACTGCAATCACAACGGTGGAGCTAACTGATCAACTACTGTAGGCCTGCACTATGGGATCATGAGTATCACTAGAATCATCTGATCATAACCTTTGTGGGCACAGAATTTTTTCATTTTGTGTCCCCCGATACTGTCTGGCATTCACATGCAGTCTGCAAACACTTATCAAACAAACCAAATATATTACTCTTCTAAGTCCTCTACTGTTAGTTTAACTGGTTTTAAGTTTAAATTTATAAGTTAGGTGAGTCGCAATTACATCATGGGTAGTTAATGAATCACTGAACTTCAGTGGTCTTGGAAAAATAGAGGTCGTGTGTGTCTCTATGGGCAGTCAGGGGTGGAGAAAAAGGGCTGTCTTCCTCATGCTACTCATAGACTCAGGGTGACAGATGTTCATGAACCCCAACCTCTGCATTCTTTTTTTTTTTTTTTTTTTGAAACAGGGTCTTGCTTTGTACTCACAGCTGGTCCTGAACTTATCAATGTAGCCAGGCTGGCCTTGGACTCACAACAATTCTCTTTCCCTAGTCTTGAGAATGCTAGGTTTACAGGCACTGGGGGACCGAACCTGGGGCCTCACGCTTCGTAGGCAAGCATTCTAATCACTAAGTTATGCCCCCAGTCCAATCTCTGCATTCTTGATCCCCAGGACAGAGTAAGAAAGGGCTCCTGGCTCTTAAGCATGTCAGCTACTTCTGCTACAGACTGTTGGTTTTGTGACCCACCTAGGTACAAGAGAGCTGTGAAATAGTTTTCCTCAAAAGAAGAAACCAAAAGGGGACTTGGTGGCCATGGCATTGGGTGCCACATGTTTAATAAAGCAGGCTCTATCAGCTATCTGTAACCAAACTCCCCCACGAGAGAGCGCATTCTTCTACTGGTTTCTGTTCAGCACAGGCTGGCATAAAAGGGAAACCTTGCCAGGGCCTGTGGGCCAAGTCATTGGATGAAAAGTCACCCAGGATCATCTCGCTCCTTGCCTGGCTTGGCCGGCACACCCTCTGAGTCATAGCTAATTCTCTCGCTCCCAGGCTGAACTCCTTAGAAGAACATAATTAGATTCTTCGAAGAAATAATAGCCATCAGACACACAAATGACAGGAGGTGGCCTGTGGAGCAAAACTCTGGGCTGGTAAAATGTAATAAGAGGGCCTGTCCCTTCAGGGATGAGGCAGATGGGGGGAAAGGTCATGCCAACTCATGGGGGCACTGTGCCCGGAAAGAGTGTCCTTCCAGAACCAGCGCACCCCGGACTTGCTATTCTGATGAGGAAGAGGGGACAATTTTGTGCTTTTTTTTTTTTTGAAACAGGATCTCAATGATCCTGAACCTACTGCGTAGAGCAGGTTGGCATTGAACTCAGCAATCCTTCTGCCTCAGCATCCCAGGATTAGTGGGGTATGCCACCATACCTGGCTTATATTTATGCTTTTAGAAGGATATATTTGGTATGAAATTGAGCACCAGGGCTGGAGGAATAGCCCAGCAGTTAGAGCGCTTGCCTGGCAAGTAAAAGGCCCTGAGTTCCATTCCTCACTACCACATAAGCTGAGCATTGCAGTGCCCACTTGTGATCTTCACACTCTTGATGGTGAGGCAGGAGGACTGCTGTGAGTTCAGAGCCAGCTGAAGCTACACAATAAATTCAGGACCAGCCTGGACTTCAGAGTAAGAACCTGTCTCAAGAAAAGAAAGGAAGAAGTCAAGCACCAGAGTACCAGTGTTCTGGATTATTCACAAAGGTGTTCTACAACCCTCCTTCCCCCAGAAAAGCCTGAAATAAGGGAAATATGAGGGACATTTCAGAACCATCTCTGCTCCACTCCTTGCAAAACAAGAGCAAACTCTCCTTGACAGGGTAAGAGCACTTTATGCTCCTGAGGATTTATTCTTCTACTGCTGTGTGGATGCACTGTGGGTCACAGTACTGTATAAGACAGTGGTTCTCAAACTTTTTGACATGGCAAGGTTTAGTTGGAGACTCTTCTTCCCATGATGGGGGTGGGGATGGGGATGGGGTTATACTCGGTATACAGTAGGTTGTTAGAGGGTGGCTTTGAAACTAGAGTGCTTGCAGAGTATGGTGTGGATCTGCAGTGTCCCCCACAAGCCTCAAGTATTTGGATGTGGAGGATACTTGTGGAGCTGTGTGCTATTAGGACCTGGGGCCTGAATGGAAGGAGCAGATGCTTGGGGCTGGACCTGGAGGGATTAAGTCAACTTGTTGAGAACAGGGGTGTCCAAGGCAAAGATTTCAGGTGTGTGTTAATGACTTGTGAGTCAGGAAGTGAAGGAAGGGCACCCACCCTGGGTTTGGTGGCCCAACTGGCAGCTTAAACTAAGAAAAGGAAGAACAAATATTGTTGCAGCTTCTTCCAGGGAAGAAGTCTTACCGTCCAGGCAGTCAACTGTCTCCCCTCCCGCTTGGCTTTGTGTCTGCCATGCCGTGAACAGCTTTTCTCCAACCTGACCTCCACATTGTGTTTCCATCATTGTCAGCCACCCACAAATGGACTGTGTGACTTCTGAAACTGTGGGCTAAAATAAATCTTTCCTCCCTTAAGTGAGTGTTGCATATTCTGTCCCAGCAACAAACAAGTAACTATGTCACCTAGGAAGCACAAGGCGTTGAGTTCGATCCCCCAGCACCATATAATCCAGGCGTGTGGCATACACCTACAATCCTAGCACTCCGGAAGCTGAGGCAGGAGGATGGAGGTGAGTTCCAGGCCAGACTAGGCTACACAGTGAGTGCAGGACCACATTGTCTTCAGAGACCCTGCCTCAAAATAAATAAATAATAAATAAATAAATAGAGAGAAAAAGAAAGGACTGGACTGGACCGGACTAGTACTAGTTTATGGCTTGGGAGTTGGAGACTCCTGGTATAGAATCTCATGAAGGGACCTCCATGTCATTCTACAACAATAAACTCAGTGTGTAGATGAGTAAATCAAATACCAGGTAGGCTAAACTTAGTATGAATTAATATGGGTGGCTGAGTAGCTCAAGTGGGTGGTGCTGTAGAAACTGTCGTCTGAAAGGTTACAACTTGTTGGTTCTATATGCTTCAGTTGTGGAGAATGACCTTGCACAGTTGCACTTTAAAAAATGAACTCTTGTTGCCTGAAATAAAAATAGGCATAAATGTCAAGATTTAGATCACATTTTGTATCTCTAGAGGAAGGATCATTCTCTTTATTTTTTTCATGTGTGTGTGTGTGTGTGTGTGTGTGTGTGTGTCTGTGTGTGTGTGTGTATGTTTATGCACACACATGGTGCTAGGAATTAAGCCCAGGGCTTCACACATGCTAGGCAAGTATTTTATCACTGAGCTACAATCCCAGCCCGTTAAAGTCTTATAGAGTTCTACACTTTTTTCCTTCTCCTTGAAAATCGATATTCCACTGAGACTAAAAGCTCAGACTTTGAAATCAGGCAGATTTTGTAATTTGATCATTAATGAGTTGTGATCTTCAGCAAATCACTTTAGCTCTCTAATGGTAGGTTCTTTGTTAGTAAAAGGAACATGATATTATCCCCAGATTGGATAATGTTACCAACAAATTGCCCACCCCTTAATTTCTTTTTCTACTCTGAATTTGTTCCAGGGAGGTGTGGGCTCACCTTAGACTATGGTTTATAGTTGACCACTAGCCAATGATTAGCATAACTCCATTTTCTGCTTTCCCAGACTTCTTTGCAGCTAGGGTGGTCTTATGAACCCATTTTGGCCAATGAGAATGTTGCTTTCAATTTCAGGAGATTCTATTACAATAAGTTCATTTCATTGCTTTGAAACATTGGCTAGATCTTGAAGACTGGGTCCAAGTAGAAAGAGAATCCATCTACCAACCTCCAGATCAGAAATCAGAAACCCAGATTCTCACTTCAGCTGTGCCAGTGGTTCTGTTGCACGACCTTGGCCTAGACACTTTGCTGTTGGATAGTTCAGTTTTCTCATCTGTAAGATAAAGGTTGGTGCAGGGCTTTTGTTGTTGCTGTTTTATTCTGGGAATTTCACACTGATCTGTATTTTCAGGTCTTTTTCAAGTTTTTATTTTGGGACAAGTTCTCAGTAATTTGCCCAGGCTGGGCTCAAACGTAATCTTTCTGCCTCAGTCTCCCAGAATACTAGGATTACAGACATGCACCACCAAGCCCAACCTAAAAGCTATTTTATTCCTTTATATGGACAGAGAGTGCCTGGCCACTCTCCACCCATCACCCTATTAAATCCTCTCCTAGGAGCAAGAGCTCATCGTCTCTTGGGGAGTGTGGGGTCTTCCCTGGTCCCATGGCCTGCCTCAGCTCTCCCACATTCTGATACAGTTGGCCATTGGTTCGGATCCTGTATTGAGTTTAGATTTCTATTCATGGATTGAGAGTGTGATTAGGAAGTCTGTTTTAACCTAGACTTCAAACTAAGTGCACTAATTAACATTTTTGGAGGGGAGTTCAATATTGATGATTACTAGATCCAACTAGTAATAAGTGTTTGATTCTAATTTAGCTGCTGTCTCTTGCCTATGGCTTCCCACAGTCCCCAGGGACTTGAATGGAGTTGGGGGATGGGAGTATGCAAAGAGACCAATGGGGTGATATTCCTGGATCCCTGGTCTCAACAGCATTAAAATGATGTATAAAAACCTGAGATAATCTCTAAACAAATATTTCTGAACCATTCATCTCATGCCATGGGTGTGACAGCCAGTTCTGGTGTTCTAAAATCTGAAAATTCTGCTCTCTTAGTCGGAACCAGCCTTGGACCTCATATTCCCACCCTCTCTACAGTTCCTGGTTTCCTCTCCTGACACCTGAATACTAGTGGAAGCTCTATAGGGACAGCCCTAGGGAGCTTCTCCCAGCTCCCATCAGCCACCCTATTGTGTAATATGGGCAGCTGGTACTTTCTTAATCTGATATGGTACTAAAGGTCTCATCTTTAGTCCTCTTGCCTACTCCAGTCCCAACTCCGAGTTCCTCTGTGTACACAAAAATCCACAACTACTTCTGCTAGGAAACCCCAATGATGAATGCTTCCTAAAATAGCTAAACGGATTCTATTCAGAATGAGCACTTTCTGCCAGGCAAGAATCAGACAGGCAGAACCGGATCCTGGTCTTGTCTCCTGTCAACTTTGAGATAACGCTCAGCAACGGGTGCTGTTTATTGTAGGCTGGTTGAGCCCCAGGGCATTGGCATGTCTTGTACTTTTATAGAATAACAGGTTATTGTGGAGGAGGGAGGCAGATGGGTTTTCTTTGGCCTCACGTATTCTTGTTCTTTTCCCTGGGGCAATGGAAAGGGGTGTGGGAGAGGAAGTGACTGGTTTGCAGAAGCTCTGTTGCATGAATAGAGGGAGGAGAAAGACCCTAGAGAAATCGCTGTTCCTGGCAGTCTACTATGCCAAGCTTATGAGTAGGTGGTCAAGAATCAGAGAGGTAATGAGGTGCAGTCCTGGCCCTTGAAGGGCTGGTGACCTAGAGCAAGAGAGACAGTAACTAAGATAATAGGCTAGCATTGACCAGCAACTCTCATAATTTAATATTCTCATGAACCACCTGCAGCCTTATTAAAATGCAGATTCTGAATCAGTAGATTTAGGATAGGTAGGACCTGAGATTCTATACTGCTCACAAGCTTATAAGTGATGTTAAGGCTGTTGGTTAAGGACCCCACTTTGATTATCAAGGAGCTGGGTATTAAAAGCCAGGCCTTAGAGCCTGATAGCCCTGGGTTTTAATTCTGGCTCCTCCACTTACTGGCTGAGTGAGGCTGGGGACATCTTTTGCCTCTCTGGGCCTCAGTCTCCTCTTCCGTATAGCGAGAATGGTAATTCCTGTGTCCTGGTGTTGTGCATAAGACATCGAATGGTGTGATTCAGGAGGAGCCCAAACCAGTGCCTGGCACATAGTGAGTGCTCAATAAATGACAGCTGCTCTTAGGAGAGGCTATTGTGAATGATTTTATGATTCCCAAGATAGTGCTACGGCCATCCAAAGAAGGCTTCCCATATCTGAGCCAGGCAGAACAGAAATGTCATAGTTATTCCTTTGCTCCTGGGACAGAATCCCCAACACCCACAACTTAAGGGAATAAGATTTATTTTAGTCCGCAGTTTCAGGTCTCACACAGTCCCTTCATGGGGTGTCTGGCAATGGTGGAAGCATATGACAGAGGCTGGAAAGCTGTTCACGGTATGACAGACAGAAAGCCAACGAAAGAAGGAAGGAAAGGAAAGAGTTGATCTCTGGAGAATAAGGCAGGGCTAGAATCTTCCGGGAGGAAGCTGTGACAACGTTTCTTCTTTCTTCCTGTGCTTAGTTCAAACTGCCAGTTGGGGTGCCCACATGCTGGGTGGGTGTCCCTCCCTCACTTACTGGCCCACAAGTCAATAAGACACACCTGGGTGCCTCCCCAATCTCAACAAGTTGGCACAATCCCTCCAGGTCATGCCCCAAGCATCCACCCCTCCCAGCCAGGCCCCAGCTCCCAACAGCACACGGTTGGGCAGGTCTCCCACTCTATCCAGATACATGAGGCTTTTGGGGTGTTCCAGATGTAAACCATAACAGGAAAGAGTGAACAAGAGAGCAGCGTGAGCAGATGCCTTACAGCTGGTAGCGTGCTGAGCGTCATTGTTCTGGGTCAAGGCTTGGCGAGCCCTGGGCTGGCAGAAACTCAGCCACTCCTGCTCCTTCTGTTTTCTACTTACTCCTGCGGTCACTGTTGCTCTGGAAGGGAAGTGTTTAGAAATCTGTGTGTTGCTGCAGTGGCCGATATGGTAACTGCAGGCGGCTTGTCACATCTTACAATGTGCCTGGTGCCCCATGTCAAAATGACTCTTTTTTTTGATATATTGGGTTAAAGACAACATATAACAAAATAAAAATATGAAGTAAGATATAGCATTAAAAATTAATCTCTCTTTATCCTTTACAAAATGCAGCTACTGGAAAACTTAAAATTGAATGCATGGATTACATTATTTTCTGTTGGCCAGTACTATTTGGAGCTCCCTGCTGCTCTTAATGCCCTTGCTGGAGGTGGAGGCGAGGAGTCCCCCTCTGGCCTGTGCTAAGCCATGATCCCAGTAGCGAGGATCTGCTATTTAGACCTTGCTGTGATGATTTTCACTGAGCCTCTTCGTGGGATTCTAATTTAATTGGAACATGATGGGTCTTATTAATCAGTTATTTTTAAAAGCTCTCCAGATGATCCTAAGGCATTCAGGATGGAGATCCATTAATTTAAACTCTAAGGCAGTTTTCAAACTTGGGAATGTATCGGATCTGCTTGGGGGCTTGTTAAAACGTAGATTTCTGGCCACACTCAGAGTTTCTCATTTAGAAGGTTTGGATTGAGTTGTTATTACTCTCTAAACGATTGCCTAGCTCTCTCTTCACAGTATTTCCAGTAAGTACTACAAGCAATCTAGAAGTGAGTTGGGGTGTATGGGGGTGGTGCCTGGGTTCTATGTAAATACATGGCCTTTTTAGATAATGGTCCTGAGTATTTGTGGATTTTGGTATCTGCAAGGGTCCTGGAACCAATCCCTCATGGATACCAATGGATAACCATATATGTGTAAGGGTCATGAGCTGTGTTGTCATAGATGCATCAAAAGATTTGACATATGGAGAGAGTCTGTCTCAGATCAGAGAGGGTTTGAGTTCTCTAAGGCTTGGGTGGGGGTCTTGGCAGAGGATTGGAGGATTGGGCTTAAGGATAGTTGGGAGGCAACGCTGGCTGGCTCTGAATGGCTGCCTCAACCAGCAGCACGTGGCAGACCGGCACTTACGGAGGCCAGCTCTACTCCATGATTACATGGCTGCTTGCCTCCTATAGAGAAGGAGGAAGCTGCTGGGGCAGGGGCAATAGCTCTCTGGGTCATGCTACAACCAGGTGAAAGGCCTACAGCTATTGGCTAGGTTCACTCTAAAATGAGGTGAGAGATGCATGCTTGGGGGTTGGATGCTACTCTTCCTGAGACTGTGGCAGGGACCTGATCCTCTTTCAGAAAGGTCTGCTGGTCAGGGAAGCACAATGTGATCCTTAATGGAGTCAACCCAGCCACAAAAGAAGTCACTACTAATTCAGGGTGTGATGGTCAAGAGATATTTCCTTCTTCCTAACACCTGACAACATCCTCTTAATTCACTTTTTCTGTATGATCCCTCCCTGTCTTCTTTTCCATGCACTGAAGGAATGCATTCCTTCTAAAAAAGAGGAACAGCAGGGCATTGAATCCTGGGCTGAGGGGACCATGGAAGTTTCTGAGCTGAGCACTGTAGTGTCCTGTTTTCTCTGTACCCCCTACCTCATACCCAGGACAATGCTGGGTCACAGATGTGTACACTTGTTATGATTTGGATCTGGAGTGTCCCCCAAAAGCCTCATTATTTGGATGTTGTGGATTACCCATGGATACCATGTGTTGTTGGGAGGCGGGGTATGGCTGGAAGGCATGGGTGCTTGGGGCTTGATCTGGAGGGGCGTGTGTTAACTCTACCTTCCCACCCTCACTTGGCTTTGTGTCCACCATGCTGTGAATAGCCCCGTCTCCAGCATCTCTGTGCTTCCACTGCTCCTGGTGGCCCATGAATGGACTGTGTGAGACTTCTGAAACTGTGAGCTGAGGTAAATCTTTCCTCCTCTAAATTGCAGATGTTTGGCATCCTGTCCCAGCAACAGTAATAAATAAGTAACTAAGACAATGCTCAATGCATGTTGTGATTTGTACTTTGTGCAAATGATCCGTGCAATGTTTTAGGCAGAGCTGGGAAAGTTTTCACTGTTGACATGCATTCAGCCTGCAGGGCATCTCTCTCTGCAAAATGGTTTGCATTCACATTCACCCATTTCTACTCCTCCTCTGATTTATTTGGTGAGATTAGCAGCTTGAGCGTCCTTGGGCCTAACCCGGAGCCCACAGATGTCTAGAACAAGGCAGTCAAGCACGGTCTGATCTTGACCTCCCTCCAAAAGCACGTCAGTTGGCCTACATTTGATTAGTTTTGCTACAAAAACCCTCTAGGTCGATTAATTTTAACAGAATTTGGCACTGTAAAAGACATAAAAATGAAATTTAAAGTAATAATATCTCTTCTTGCCCCATATCTGGTCTCCAGAACAGTGTGGGGTAGAAATGGCATGATCACACATTGGATTCAGATCCTGGCTCTGCTACTTATTAGATGTCTGATCTGGGATGATTTACTGAGCACCTCCTTCCTCTAGTTCTGTCTGGAAGAATGAAGAGGTGTAATTTTGCCTTTATAGCTGGCTCAGAGGGGTGTTGTGGGAGTGGAGAAGAATCTATGTGTATCCAATGTTGAGAGTTGTGCTGCATCAACTAGTAAGGCTTCATTACATGGAAATAGTGTTCAACCCCATCAGGTGGTGACAGTCCCAGCGACTGGGTCTCCATCCCAGAAGCTACTGTCTTCATGGTTTTTAACCAGGCGGCCTGAACCCAGGTGACTGGGCTGACTCTAGCAACAATGAATGAAAACACCCTTTGTCAGACACACTTTAAAGATAGAACTCTTAAGCCCTCTTTTTCCTTGAGGGCTCTAGTTGCAGAGATGTTTGGATTTGAGCTTGCAGCGAGAGGTGGCTTTCTTGTTTGATTTTTATTTCCAATACTGGGTAGGAGAGGGGCCGACAAGGCAGAGGGGGTGGAAGTGGAAGAGAGCAGGAGATACAGGGTCCTTTGCCTCTAATTTAATGCACTGTGGTCATTTTCTTAAAATTCTTAATATTGACAGAAAGGCCTCCCATGTTTATTTTGCACTGTTCAGAGGGAACACAAGAGTAAGAAGTGGAAGGGATTTGGTGCTGAACTGTCTGTCCATGTGGGTCAGACAGTGACTGTTCCTTTAGGGGCCACTGTGAATCCTCAGCTCTCGCAAGTCCGCTTGAGCAAAGAAAGAGGACTTAGATATATGTGGAACTGGCTTCAAGAAAGGATCTAAAGATAGCCAATGGGGGATTTCCCATGAGCAGCTATTATCCTGTCATTTATGACACTGGTTGCCCTTAGCCACAGGACATCTGGACTCGTTATGATTTCTGCACATGGGGATAATATAAGCCACCTGGTGTTTTTTTTTCTAGCACACCACTGTATTCCTTTTATGGGAACTGAACTGTCCTTCTCTACTTCAGCATGTTTCTGATGGGCTGCCAATCAGGGTGTGCCCTGCCCTCCCCATGGCCACGTGACCTGAACTGGGCTAATCATAGAACAATATTGCCCTCTTCCCTTTCATCTAATATTGCTCCAGAGTAGCGCTGAAGGAGCTACCAAAATTGATGTTACCTCCATCCTCCTTGGATTGCACTGACATAGAAGTTGGAGGTCCCTAAGAGACAGGTTAATCAGTGTTCTTCTTCAAGCCCCTGTAGTCACAGTGCAAGATGTCACAGACTGCTCCTGTTCCCTATGTGAATGTGGCATTTGTCAATTGCTCTGATAGTTGCTGATCCCTTGAGCTGGTGCAGTTCACTCCATGAAAGAGGTCGGACAACAGAGGTTCTGCAGAGATGACCAAAAAAAAAATCTCAAAAAGTCAGAACGTTACTACCTCTTTTGTTGCCTTATTCAGGGCAAAAATCAGGCCAAATTATTCTTATTTATTTTTTGAGACAGGGTCTCACTCTGCAGTCCTGGCTGGTCCTGAACTCACTATGGAGCCCAGGCTGGCCTTGTACACACAGCAATCCTCCTGCCAAAGGCTCCTGAGTGCTGGGATTACAGTCATGCACCACCCTGCTTGGTTTATGTGGTGTTGGGGAGTCAGACCCAGGGCCTTGAGCTTGCTAGAAAGCATTTGTTTAACCACTGAGATATACATTAATTTGTTTAGTATAAACTTCATTTTATTACCTGGGATATTGTGTGTGGTTATCATTGCTGTTTCACAGAAACATTTTAGGAGATTAAGCATGATTCTCAAAAACAACTCTACAAGGGGTCCTTTATACAAGGAGCTAGGAAAAAAAACAAGCAAAAAACTTTGGCAAGGGCTTTTATTTATTTGTTTATTTATTTAGTGGTACTGAGACTTGAGATCAGGGCCTTCACACTGAGCTACATCCCAAGCCCATCTTCAGTTTTGATTTTTGAGACAAAGTCTTGCTAAATTGCCCTGACTGGGCTTGAAATTGTGATCCTCCTGCTCCTGCTTTCCAGAGTGGTAGGATTATAGGGCTGTACTACTAGGGCTGGCCTGTTTTCTTTTTTATTCTTTTTTTTTTTCGAGGCAAAGTCTTTCTCGGTAGTCCATGCTGGTCCTGTAACTTTACAGCATCTTAGAAACTACCTATTAAAGAGAGATGAAGGAGTGAGCCAGGGGAAACTTCAGGGTAATGGGCTGTATTGGTCCATTTTGTGTTGCTATGACAGAATGCCTGAGGCTGGGTACGAAGTAAAGAACAGAAGCTTATTTAGTTCATAAGCCAGGATCACTCAGCTCCATCTGTCCAGCCTCTTGTAAGTGCTTCCCCAGCCACATCACAACAGCTGCGTGCTGAAGGGGCCAAGCATGTGGAAGTCCTGGCTGTATGATTCACTCTTGTGAGTACTAGGTCTTGGGAGAACTACATTAATGCCTTCCCAGGGCAGTGACCCTGTGACCTAGTGATCTTCCACCAGGCACCGCCTCTTAAAGGCACCACCACCCGAACACCACCACACTGGGGACCATGAGATTCTAGAACATGAGCCATCAGGACACATTCAAATCACATCCAGACCACAGCACAGACAGCAGGTACCAGAGAAGAGGCCCTGTGGTGGGAACTTGCCTGGTGGTCAGGAGCAGGAAGAGACCCGTGTGGCTGGTGAGGCACAGGTGAGGGGACAGTAGTACCAATGAGGACAGAGGGGCACAGAGCAGGGGACCTTTAGGGATCCCCCTTTAAATGACAGGGGACATTGCCGGAGGGCTTGGAATGGTATGATCTGACATATTTTTACAGCTCATTTGAGCTGTTGGTGGACAAAAGAGATTACCAGGCCAGGGTAGTAATGGAGCCAACAGGAAGGTCAGTTAGGAGCCTGCGGAAATAACCCACGGGAAAGCTCGTGGAACCACAACCAGCCTGGTTGAGCACCGATCAGATCCTGGCATGTTTCAAAGGTGAAGACGACTTCACAGGGCTTTGCTGACGGATGCAGGGCACAGGAGTCCGTGCCTGCACCCCATAGAGATGTTTCAGTCAACAACAGATCATGTTCCTCGCGGTGCTCCTGGGAGATTATAACGAAGCTGGAAAATTCCTGTTACCGAAAAATGCAGCTGCGCTAATGTTGTAGATCAACACATTGCTCATGTGTTTGTGGTAACACTGGTGTAAAAAAATCATTGTGCTACCAATCACGCCAAAGAATAGCATATACAACTATGCACACTGCATAGTACTTGGTAATGATTGTGAACAGCTATGCTATCAGTTTACATATTTACTGTACTATACTTTTTATTGCAAGAGTGCTTACTTTTTTTTTTAAGCTTACTATAAAACAGTCTGCTTATCCTAGCAGCAACTTCATACCGTCTTTCCCTGTCTTTCTCTTTCTGTCTGTGTATGTATGTCTCAGTACTGTGATTGAACCCAGGGCCTTTGCACTGACCTATATCACTAACCCTTTTATTTGTTTCTTTTTTTGTTTTGAGACAGGTTTTCACTGAGTTGCCGATTCCCTTCTCTGTGTTGGAAAATGAGATCCTCTTGCCTCAGCCTCCTAGAGGACTGGGATGGTTTCTTGATTGAATCAAGAGGCCACATCCTGTTACTGACCCGGGCCACCCTCGGTTTGTGCAATACCTATATTTTCACCATGGCGATCAACTGACAAGGTGTTTCTTGGAATGTGTTTCCATATCAGGAGTGACTCCAAGGGTTCTGACGTCAGCAAGGTGGAGGAGGGAAATAATATAAGAGGTAGTTGAGGAGGAATGGGGGGTGAGGTCAAGAAGTTAGTTTTGGATTGACATGTGTTATATTTCTTACATAGAGCTCCGATTTTTTTTTCTTTATGAAGGACCAGGTAGTAAATATTTCAGGCTTTGTGAGCAATAAAGTCTCCGCCACCACCACCCAGTCCTGCTGATGTTGCAGGACAGTTGCCAAAGGAAGTAGGTACTGCAATAAAGCCACATTTTCACAAGTGCATGGGAGGCTGTTTTTGGTTATGGCTGTGAATCCCCTTCCCTCTGGTCCTGAAATGTGCGAGGAGGATCATAGCAGTGCAGCATGTAGGATGTGTGTGCTGGCACTCAGACAAGGATCTGGGCTGGGAGCTTGTCCTGGACTTTCTGTGGATGGACTGAAGCAGAACAGAGAGGAGGAAAGGGAAAGGAAGTTCCTGCAGGATTATTGGAACTCCTGAATCCAGTTCCCTAGGGAAACTGAGACACAGAGTCAGTAGTGCAGAGTCTACATGGGTGGCCACGTGCCCAGCCACGGCTCTATTTGCATATGAGGTAGGAGGCGGATTCTGGGGTAGCTGTTGGCCACAGGGATGAAACACGCCTTCCTATTATGCACATCTGATGGACACCCCAGTCCAGAGAGGCCCCCACACATGATGAGTGAGCTGCTTGCCAGACGTTCTACCAAAAGCTGCTGTTCCTTCATGTTCTCTGTTCCCCCAACCTCACCAACAGTAAAGAAACTAAGGCCCGCAACTGATCTACAGTGGCTGGGTTTCCTACCGCAGTGGTCCCCAACCATTTTGACACTGGGGACCAGTTTAGTTGAAGACCACTCTCCAAAGGAAGGGGAAGGTCCGTGTTATGCAGTAGGTTGTGGAGGGTACAGCTTTACAAAGGTAAGCAGCAGGCAGAGGGGAGCAGGTTGCAAAGTCCCGCTTCCTGTCAGAATAGCAGCAGTGGCATTAGAACCTGACAGGAGCCTGCTGACAGGGCATGGAGCCTCACTAGCTGCTCACTTACTTGCAGCCTGGTCCTTCCAAGGCCATAGACCAGTACTGGCCTAAGACCTGGGAGTTGGGGATCCCTGCCCTATGGGGTCTTAGGTCTCTGTGATTCCACACTTTTTCTACTATGTCCCACTTGACTCAGGACAAGGTCTGGCTGCCTTCTGGCCCTTTTGATGGTTTCTATAGAAATGGGCTAAGTCTGTAGGTGTCCATAGAGGTGAATGCTATGTACAGTGTTTGCTAGAGCCACCACCTAAACTGGGTCCTGCAGACCAGCAATAATGGTATCTATGTTAGTCAGCTTTACAACACTATGACAAAATCAAGATAATTAACTTAGAAAAGGTCCAGTGACATATTAATGTGTGGCTGAAATACTATTCATCCATAAAGAAGAATAAAATGGTATCATTTCAAGAAATTAGATGGGTCTGGAGACCTTAATGTTGAATGAAATGTAGTAGATTCAGACATATGAATATTGCATATTCTGCCTAATATGTGACATCTAAAAAGATGACAACAAGGTGGGCACAGTAGTGTGTGTCTATAGTCCCAGCACTCTGTAAGGCAGAGGCAGGAGGATTGCAAGATTGAGCCAGCCTGAAATCCTACTTAAAAACAAACAAACAAACAAAAAAGGGATGGAAATGCATCTCAGGGTAAACTCAGCTCAATCTCCAGCAGCAGCACCACCAACACTACTGTGTGTGCGCGTGCGCACACACACACACACCACACCTACCTACTCACGTGCACACACAAAGAGATGAGAAGAAAGCAGAAAGGAAACCATTATTATTCAAGAATAAGGAATAAGGAGAGAGAAAGTGGGGTGTAAGGGCAGCTAATGGGGGGATTATGGATATAAGTAAAATATAGTATGCACAGAGAAAGCCACCAAAAATGTGAAACAAGGGAGGAGGATGGGGCAAAGTAGTGGTGTGGGGAATGACAACGATCCAACTGATTAAATTAATTAATTTGTATAACCAATTAAAAAGGAGTGGGACTTGACTCTTTAGGTCAAGCCCCCTGTAGGTCAAGTCCCAAGCACCCGCCCCTTCCAGCCAGGTGCCACCTCCCAACTCTATACTGTATCCATAGGTACAGGAGGCTTTGGGGGCAGGGAATCATGAAGGGGGGGAAAAAGAAGTTGATCCACCTGGGCCCAGAAGGTAGGCTCTGTTGCTTATTCTATGTCTAATGTCCATGCAATTTGAAACACAAGCAAAGCATTTGGAAACACGTAGAAACACCAAATGGGTGACTTGGAATGAAGCATTTCTTTCTGTAAAATCTGCATGACTTTATGCTAACAGCTCTCTGCCTATACATTACTCTGGAGGAAAAGAGTGGCTGAAATTCCCTAGAGACATCTCTCTCAGATATCTGTCATTCCATTTTTATTCATTGCTTGTTTTGTTGTGAAAAGCACTAAACATGATGCCTGTACATTTACAATAGCTTTAAAACTAAAATCAGTTTATAAACACACACACACACACACACTTATATTTGCAGTTTTTCCAATAGATTACCAGATATGCTTTTAAGTAATTAAAAGATTTTTAAAAACTACCACCAGAGAAAAGGCTTGTCTTGGCTGAGGGTTTTGGAGGGTGACGGAGCCTGCTCAGTCAGTCAACGTGTACTCAAGTGGGAGAGTGCGGATTAAAAAATTAAAAACATGGACTCTTGCAAGGGACTCTGCAAAAGACACTTTATTTTTTACAGTTTTTCCTCTTACAGCCCAGTTGTTTACAGGCTTCCACATTTCTCCATCAATGCTTGCTAAGAACAAAGAGCAGGCCAAGGTGTGAGGAAGAACATCAAGCTTAGGCTTAAAGGACAGGTAGTAATTCTTTGTAGGAAGGAACCCTGCCGAGGTCTGCGATGCTGAGGCTCTCGGGCCCTGAGGTCCCCAACAGGCGGGGTTAGTCCATGACCAGTTGGCCCAGTTGCTTTGAGCCTGTAGCGAGGCAGCACATCATGGTGGGGCCATGTGGTAGAGAAAACCCACTCACCTTATGGCCCGGAGGCAAGAAAGAGTGAGGAGAATATTATGGTTTAGATTTAAAAGTGCAGGCTGGGAACATAGCTCAGTGATTAGAGCGCTTGCCTGGGAAGTGTGAGACCCTGGTTGAATTCCCCCTGCACCACATACTAGTGGGGCATGGTGGTGCATGCCTGTAATCCCAGCACTCTGGAGGCCGAGGCAGGAGGATTGCTGTAAGTTCCAGCCAGCCTGGATTCCACAGTGAGTTCAGGACCAGCCTGGTGAAATCACATGGTGAGGCACAGCTAGAGCCAGAGCTGGAGCCAGAGATCTGGAGACAGAGAGCCTCACAGCAGCGTGGCAGGACAGACAAGACTGGGAGGAAGGCAGAACCAGCACATGCTCCTCCAGATCAAGCCCCAAGCATCCACCCCTTCCAGCCAGGCCCCGCCTCCCAGCCCTACGCAGTATCTATAGGTACATGAGGCTTTTGGGGGACACTCCAGATCCAAACCACAACCAGGTGAGGCCTGGTTGCAGATAGGTCCCTGAGGGGTGACCTGGAAGGATGAATTCTTGTCCCCTGCTCCCCTCTGCCGTCTCTGCTTCGTGGCTGTCCAGAGATGAGTGGCTGTCCTCTTTCACCATGTGATTTCTGTCTTGGAGCAAACCAACTTTGGTCTGAACTCACTGGAAAATGTGAGCCAAGCAAAATCTTTAAGTTGTGGGTGTTGGGTGTTTTGTTCCAGCAATGGATAAATGACTAACGGAAAGGTCCGGGACCTCCCAGTTCCCCTTTGAGGGCACATCCCAATGACCTAAGGGCCTCCCGCCAGAGCCAGCAATTTAAAGGCTCCAACACTTCCCAGTGGCACCTCCTTAGGCACTCAAGCCTTATGAGGGAGCCTTTGGGGGACATTTACTACCTGAACTAGAGCCCCAGCATGTAGAGCTGGTTAGGACTCCAGGCCTGCTCCAGGCACGGCACAGTGTCCCAGGTGAGGACACACAGTGAAGGGGGTACCTTGGGGGCCCCCCACTTTAGCCAGCACCGGAACCATCTGTAGGATGTACTGAAATGCAGCTCGCTGGGCCCACCTGAGTTTCTGATTCAGTCCGTGTGGGTGGCCGGAGACTGCCCCTCCAACAAGGTCTCAGGAAATGATGCTCCAGCTGCCAGCCCAGGCACTGCTGGTCCACTATGCACAAGTGGCTGGCGTCAGGAATGAGCAAAATGAAATTTTCATCTCGGGGTAGCCCATAGCCTCCCACCCTCCTCCTCAGGGAAGACATCATCCTAGATCCAAAGCTTCTTATGCCAAGTCAAAGGGCAGCAGATTCTATATGCCGCCCCCTGAAACGACATCAGGGCTGCCATGTTTATGCCCGCCCTGGCAAGCGCTTGGGTGCCTGCAGTTAAAGTCCCTCTCCGTCGCTCCTAGCTGGATTAGAGAGAGGGAACAGGTGGTCACCAGCCTCCTGCTAATAACCCTTTACATGTTTGCAGCCCGTTATTAAGTCGCCCTCAGATTTTCCTTCTTGGAGACTAAATAATTAGCTACCCTTTTCTAAATCATGGGGTGGAGAGGGTTCGGCTGACGGGAGCTGCTAGCCTCTGTCAGGGGCACATGGAGGGGGAAATTGGTGAACCGGGGTGGGGGCTTCAGAGCCTTTAAAGGCTAGACCCTCCGGCTCCTGCATCTGAGCAGCATCCTTCGGAGTGATGCCAGCAGACAGCGTGCAGGATGAAGAGACGCCTGGTAGGAGGCAGGGACCAGCTGGAGGTCAAGCTGTGCTGGTGAGTCAAACGTCTTCCGGGTTTATGGGCAGCACAGCCCATCCCCCATCCCATGCAGCTTCCTGCTCTGATCCTCATGGCCTGGTGGGGAGCATCCTGCTAGGTAGGAGGCGCTGGAACATCACAGCCATGAGGATTCAGCATGCTGAGGTCAAGGGCGAGCTTGGGACCACCTGGTCACCTCCTGGGAAGCTGGTTGGGAGGTGCTGGTTGGTCCCTGAATTCTGCCCCTAAAATTGGAGCCAGTGCCCTGTCGGTTGTAGCATTCCTCATCCTTGGATCTGAGCAAAAGAGGACTGTTCGGGGTACATGAGGCGCACCTGGGTCAGCTACTTGTAATCATAGTGGCTTGTCTGGGGGACGTGTTTCTATTTGAAAATAAAAAGTGGCACTAAGGTACTAGCTCGCATTTATGGAGTGGTGACCACTGGGCTACGGGGTGAATGTAGGTGGATTCTATGAAGTTGTCAGAGTGCCTCCTCCTTTGCACAGAACAGCGGCTGTTAGCGCCCAATTTACCCAGGGGGAAGCTGAGGGTCACGGGGCGGTATGTCCTGGGTCTCACAGTAAGTGGCCCCAGCGTGTCTCACGCCCAGGCTGGCTGAGTCTGGAGTGGACGACTTCAAGGGAAGTAAGAGGTACCAGGTGAGATTCTTGAGGGGAAAGAAGCAGAGCATGTGACAGCATTTCAAATGCGCTCTTCTCACTTGCTGTAACTCACACCGGCCCTGGCAGATACACGTGCTTAGAGGGACCCTGCTCAAAATCAAACCCCAAAAACGGCTGGGTATAGGGCATAGTACAAAGGCCCTGGGTTCCATTCCCAGCGCAAAACAAACAAACACAAAATAAAAAACACCCACGCTGCCCTAGCGAGGAGAAAAATGGAAGGTATGACACTCGGCATGTCTCTTGGGCCCTGGGGAATCATATTTAGCAAAGGGCCACCCGGCCTGTTTCAGACTAGCTGTTTAATTAGCCTGGAGCCTTCTCCCCTCCTGGGCTTCCAGAAGCACTGCCCAGGGTCACAAGGACAGTCAAAACAGGACCTGAATGGCATGTGTGAGAATCTTATAATTAAGAGTGACTTAGGAGACAAATGCCAGCGAGCCGGCATGGCAGACATAGAAGGTCACCTCGCCAGGACCGGTGGTGTCTGTGTGGGTGACAGGGACCACCACTGCCATCCTGGCACTTTGGAATTATAATAGGTATTCCTAGGTCTGCGGTTTGCATTCCCACCCTGAGCCACTTCTGTTAGAGTCTTGAAGGGAGCACTGTGATTACGCCTCGTCTGCACCCAGGGCTGGCTGCTGCCCCAGAGGAGGTGAGACAGTGGCTTCCTCTTAGAAGCTGGGATGGACAGGAGCCCAGAAGTGCCCGGAGGAGGGGACAGAAGCCTTATTCCCTGGTCACCAGCTCTCAGGGTCATCAGCTGTGAGAGGGTCAAATCCAGAACCAGCTACTCTGCCCTCTGGCCATCTCTGCCCGGATGTTTCACCACATGATATTTTTGTCTGTCTAGCCATCTTTCTTTTTTCTTTTTGAGCACCAGCCCCTCCCTCCTTTTGCGTGATCCTGGAGGCGTCACAGTTCATGATGTCACACACTCTCTTGTCACCTGCTGTCTTAGTTACTTTTTTGTTGCTGTGACATAATACCCGGCATCCACAAAATTAGGGGAGGAAAGGTTTATTTTAGCTCACAGTTTCAGAAGGCCACAGTCCACTCAGGGGCGGCCAGCAGCAGTGGAAGTACATGGCAGAGGCAGAGGCTCCTCACAACATTGCAAACAGGAAGCACTGGAACTTCCCAGCTCATGAGCCCATAAATTATTCTCTTATTTAGGCTAAATTAAATCATGTTTCCTTCAGGAAGACTAGAAAATACAGATATGTCCTAAAGCTACAAGTTTTCTTAAGATGTACAATTTTATTGGGTTTGTTTGTATGGTACTGGAGGTGGAGTCTTCACCCTGAGCTACATCCCTAGCCCATTTTTTATTTTTAATTTTAATTCTGAGACAGGATCTTGTTAAGTTGTTAAGTTTTGCCCAGGCTGTCCTTGAACTTGTGATCTTCCTGCCTCAGCCTTCTAGAGTGCTGAGATTCCAGGCCTGTACTACTGGGCCCAGTGCTTTGTCCTTAGCGCTGTGGAGGCACCATCACTACCTCTGTTGGGACTGGCATCATGTCTTCCTGGATGGTTACAACAGCTTCATTTCTTGATGGGCATATCAGCGGCTCCTGAGACCTAGCTGTAATGAGTTGGGTCACTATAAACATCTGTATGTATGTGTCACTACACTATGATGGCTTTAACTCTTTCAGGAAGATACCCAGAAAAGGCATAGCTAGGTCAAATAGAATGTCTAGTTTTAGTTTTTTGAGACATCTCCATGCTGGTTTCCACAGGGCTTGTACTGGTTTAAAGTTCCACCAGTAACATAGTGGTTTCCTTTTCTTTCACACCTTCCTCAGCGTTTGGTGTTCTAAGTCCTTGGTGATTGGCCTTCTTCCTGGAGTAAGAAATTCGGTGTTATTTTGATCTGCATTTCTCTAGTATTCAAAGATGCTGAACCTTCTTTCATGTGCCTTTCAGCCATCTTTTGAGAGGTATTCATTGATTTCAATTGCTCACTTTTTGATGGGTTTTTTATTGTAGGCAGTCTAATTTTTTTGAGTTCTTTGTAGATTTTAGATATGAGTCCTCTGACTGAGGAGTGGTTGGCACTTTTTTCCCATTCTGTGGGGTGTCTTTTTGTTATGTTGATGTACTTCATCATTAATGCGTGAAATAGAACCACCTAAGCCTAATAACTATTGTGATTTTCAAGCAGGGGTATGACTGAGAATTCAAGTTATTTGCAAAACTATAATGTGATGTGGACATACCTGATTTCTGTGGGTGGCAAACAACTGGGTGAGTGCTAATCTCATTTTGGTTTGTTGCTTGAATTCATAATGAAAGGAAATATTAAATTTCTGGCAGAGATCAGTGACAGTAAAGCTACAACTATTTTTCTTTCTAAGTTCATGGGCCCTGCAGGAATCTTTCCATGAACTGCCCCCCCCCCCCCTTAAAGTAAGCACTGCCAAGCTCTGGAAAAACCTCCCCAAATTGGGATCTTTGGGGCTCAGCCCAGTGACAGCCACTACAGGAAGCCTTCTCTGACCTTCATCACAGTAGGTCAGTACCCTGCCTCTGGGGCCCCAAAGTTCCCTAGCCCTCCCTTTACCACTGCTGGGGTCACTCATAATGCTGTGCATTGTTAATCATGCATGGGAGGTCTTCTCCACCAAGGTCTGCAGAGGTGCCAGCTGCCCTTGTCCAAACTGGCATAGCCTTGGTCTGAGCTCAGGTGACACCTCAAAGCGGACTGCAGGTCCCTGTGACGTGGAGGGTGGTGATCAAAGAGCCATCAGTCCTGAAACCAGCCTCAGCATGACCTCTGACACTCCTCACATGAAGATTTCCTGTGTGCGTCTCACGCGAGGTTGGCATGGCCATGAAGGTCTGGGCCTTTGCATCCGGCCTGGTCTCTGAACTGTTTGGGTAACTCATTTTGTCTCCACTATGAGAACTTTAGTTTATGCACTGGTGAAACGGGGACATCCACAGTGCCCCACCTGGCAGAGAGCCCAACAGGGACCAAACAAGAATTGGCATGGAACACTCAGCTGCCGAGTCCAGAGTCTCACTTGACTTGCAAGCTCAAATCATTCCCGTTAGCTGTCATTACTGGACAGTTACTCAACAAGCATTTATTAAGCACGTGTTGTGCCAGCTGTTTTGCATACAATTAAAGCATTTAATGATGTCACAGACAGGTGCTAGTATCCCCAGGTTAATAACTTCTTCCTAGTAATATTTTCAGACAATTTCAGATCTTAAGAGACAAGGGCACCAAACTAAACCTAAGGGAACATGGCCCTTCCCCCAAGGCTGAACATTCCTGGGCAGGTGGTGTGGCACCAAAGAGGCTTCCAGGGTTTGAATCCCTCACCAGAAGCTATAACCCTGGGCAAAGTACTTCCTCTTTTCATACCTCCATCTAAAGTGCGGGATAGTAGTGGTTGTCACAGAATTGAAACACTGATTCTGCCTAAAGAGTTGAGCAGCGCATCTCAAAAAGGTTAGCTATTATGATTTGTGGAAACGCCTAGCACATGCCTCCGCCTGCGGTCCCCACAAGGACCACCCATCCCAGTGGGCTCCTCACCAAACACCCATTCCCAATGGTGCTGGCTAAACAATGCAGATAATAAGAAAAGGTGATTCGAAAGAGGCTGTGGGTTGAAAGGTCAGGACCTCCAACCTGCCTTGGGAGAGGGACTGCAACTCTCTGAACCTCAGTCTCCTCATCTGTAAATTAGGGACAACTGCAGGGCCTTTGCCAGCCAACAGCAATAACCAAAAGCCTTTACCCGAGGCTCTGTCCAGAGGTACCGAAGCGACCAAGGTACACAGGACATGATAATACTCATGCGGTGTGCGGCTTATGCGTGCCCCATTATAATCACCGTGTCACACGCACTGGGGATAAATGAAACACACGGTACGACGAAAAGTATCCATCCGCTAAGTTTTCACGCAGAAAAAAATTACACATATGTATAACGCACGTTGCGTTGTGTCTGCTTTCATTTTCTCATTTATTCCGTGCGGGATAGGCAGGGCAGAGACTTTTATCCCAGTTTTACTCAGGCAAAGACGAGAGTCGCTGGGAGGTTAAAGTCACAAGGGTGATAAGCTGGCGACACAGCGACAGGAGATGGTTGGCCGATTTGAAAAACAGAAGCAGCGGCCAGCAGTGTTCCGCCCGGCGATCCCTCTGCTGAGAGCCGCGCCGAGCTCTGTGGCCTCGGGCTGGGCGGCCCTGGGCGGGGACGCGCGGCGGAGGGGCACGCCCCAGGGCGCACGCTCGCTGGCTCGGGGCTGCGGGTGGGCAGAGGCGCGCGCGAGCCCCTGGATGCCGCTGGGTGGCGCTGCGGTGCCGCCCCGCGATAGACCTGTTGCGTCCGGGGCGCAATTCGGGCAGGTTTAGGGCGAAGAAGGGGCGCTCGCTCGGCTCTCTCCGCACCCCCTCCAGCCCGGGGCCCCAGCGCCTCCCGCGGGCACCCCGCGGCCCCCTTAACGTGGGGATCCCTCTCACTCCGCCTGTGCCTCCTGCCCCGCAGCCGTTTTAGCGCGCCGGGTGGGGCGGGAAGAAAGTTTTTCCAGGCCAGCTGGAGGAGAGGGCTGGATGGCGAGGACCCCCCGGATTCAGACCCCAGGCCCTGCCGGGCTAGGACCCCCGGTATCGCAGTCACCCCAGGGACCCCGCTTTCGGGAGGCGCCAGCCCCGGCGTCGGCCAGATGGGCTGACCTGTGCACCGCCCCCGCCCACCTCTCCCCGGGTCCCCGTCCCCTCCCCCGCCGCCTGCACGCTCGGGTCCCGGCGTCTCTGGCCCCGCCTGCATCGGGGTCGCCGCCGTCCCCGCGGCTTCCCTGGGCTCCCCGCCCCGGCACCCCGGCCTTATTCCAGCCTGGGGAGCGCCTCTGGGACAGCGAGGGAGGCCGAGGCGGGGGCCCTGGGCGCCCTAGCTCCGCGAACTGGGGAGGCGGCGTCCCCGACTCCAGGAGCCGGGACGCGGGGAAAGGCAAGGACGGGGCGGCCGGCGGAGGGGCGGGCGCCGCTCATCAGCCACGCCAGTCACGTCTGGGGCCACCCGGCCGCCTTTCCCCTCCTGTCCCCCCTCGGCTTCTCCCCCCGCCCCTGGTGGCGAGGGCAAAGTGGTGGCGGCGGCGCCATGCCCGGGCCGGAGTGAGTGCGCGCGGGCGAAGATGGCGTACATCCAGGTAGGGCTGAGGCTGGGCAAGGTGCGGGGTGCGGGGTGTGGGGTAGGGGTGCCTGCCCAGCCAACCCAACCGGGAGTGTGTGGAAGGGCGGGCTCGTGCCTAGGCTCCCACAAACTTGCCTCGAGAAAAAGGTTGCGCTAGGGCGCAGTAGGCAACCCTTGCGCCCCGAGTAGGAGAACCAGAGGACCCCCGAACCCCGGGATGGAGGGTGGGCCGAGCGTGGGCTCGGCTCGCGCGCCATCGCCTACAGGGGGAGGAGGGTGGGGCGGACTCCCCCCACTCCGTCCTCCCTTCCTCTCTGGGCACCCCACCCCCGGGGAGGGGCCGTGGCCCGGGGCGCGCCAGCCTACCGGCCCGCCAGCTGCCGTTGCCGTGGTGACGGCTCTGGCTAATTGGCCGGTGGAGCGGGCTGGAGGCAGCTGTTCGGCCAGGAGGGACAAGGACGTCGTCTCTCCCGGGCACTGAGTGCTGAGGGGTGGGAGATGCTCTTAGGCTGGGGCGCACCGGTGAGGGAGGGGAGCCGGCTACTTTAGCGCATCGTATTTGAGCCTGGGAGTTGCGGACCCCAGAGCCTTGAAGGAGCTTCCCCAAGAATCCTTGGGCTGAAATCATCTGGCAGACCTTGTTTGGGGGCCCTGGGGATGGGCGAGGCTCCTTGACCGGGAGTCTTTTTTTCTCTGCAAGGAGGGAAGTGGCGACAGGTCAGCGCCAAGGTCACACAGTCAGACCCGCAGTCAGACCCGGGACCTCTGGCTTCTGAGGCTGGTTCCGGGCGGCGGAGCCAACAGGCTACCGTGCTCAGGGGCTCCCGATCGTGTCCCCTCCGCCTCAGCTGGACCCCGGCACTCCTCTGGTTCAGTAGTGCCCTCATCTTGTCCTCAGACTTTCAGCCGGCCGGGGACTCTCGGGTCTGTCACCTGGCTGAGCCTCCCTACCCCGCTCTGGTTTACATTCCTTGGGTTGGTTTCCCTCTCGTGGAACTCCTAGGTGCTCGTTTCAAGTTCAGTGAAGGTCACACATATCTGTGTACCTTACCTGTGTGCTCACTGTTTTTGGGAGACATTCAGCCCTTGCCCAACGAACCCCCTTGGGTGATACCCAACTGTGCATGGCGCTGGGTAGCAGCAGCCCTGATCACGCCCCTCTGGGTACTCAGTTTAGTGAGACAAGAACAACCGACCAGATTTCTGTTTCTGAGGGATGCTTTCAGCTCAGAGAAACTAAATGACTTGCCCAAGGCCACACAGCTTCCTAGGGGTCGGGGTGGGACTATAACCCAAGATGGCCAGTATCAGTGGGAGGTAGCTCAGATTGGCCAGTGCTGTTGTTGAAACTTCTCTATAAAGTTCCATATATTATATATATATTTCTCCCAGGCCCAAATGGTCTTGCCTGTCACACCCTTTCAGCCGTGTAGTGCTAAAGCAGCCTTCCACTGTAGTAAATGAGTGGGTGGGGCTGTGTATCAATAAAATTTTATTTAGGGGGCAGGGAGGACAGCTCAGTGGTAGAGGGTTTGTCTGGCATGTTGAAAGCCCTGGGTCCCATCCCAGATACTACTGAAAGACCTGATTTGTTACTGCTGAAATTTGAATTTTAAATCCTCTGCACAAGACAAGAACTTGTAATCTGTGTTTGTTCTTTTTCAACTGTTTGAACATCATATCAGTAGTTCTTAGCTCACGGGCCATACAGAAACCAGCCCTGGACTGGACTTGGCCTTTACATGCAATCTCTGTTGGGATATCTGGGCTCTCGTACCTCCTGCTTTCTGGCCTTAGTAGCTTTCTTTCAGTGGTGTCAAACTGCGGACTCAGAGGACCCAGTGTGAGGTCCAAGTGTCCCTTGGCAAGCCTGGGAACACAGGCACATCTTTCCTGACTGCCTTCTTCTTTGCTGCCCAGAGAAATCACCTTGTGGCTGGACCTTGATAAAGAGGTTGTATCCTGAGGGCAGGAAGGTGGGGCATGCAGTGGCCTGTCGTGGTCCCTTATGGTTTTCTAGAGAGTTGCCTTTTGATTACCTGACGCCCAGGAAATAACCCCCCCCCCCCCCAATTGAGAGAACAGGCATGGGGTTGTTGTGTGAAAGTGTCACTTTATCACTAACGTGTTGGAGCCCAGGGTGGAGCTTTTGGCTGGCTGTGTACGGCTGCCCCTGCCAGGGCAGTGTGCGACAGGCACTTGGCTCTCATAAGCCACAGGGTGGGTGCCTTTTATTTTGCAGCCACACAGCACCCCCTTATGGAGGGAGTAGCCTCCGGCTAAGGAGAGCAGAAGCTCAGAGAAGCCCCAGACTTGCTGCATTGGTGGTAAGGCGAGGACTGGGACTTGTCCCCTTGGTGTTCTGTGTGGTCCTCCAGTATTGCCAAGGTCTTGTTCTGTGTATGGTTTGAGTTTGGGTTTTGGAGGAGTTTGTGATCAGTCAGTGCCTTTCGACTGTTTCCCCAGCTGCCATGAGCCCCTTACCAGCTCAAGGATTTAAACATTTTCAGCCAGCCACATACCACTGACCCTGTTATTTACTTAATTTTTTTTCTATAAATGGGGTCACTTTTTTTTAAAAAAAAATTGAAATCATATGAAAAGAAAACTTTGTGTCACTGCCATAATAGAGAACCAGGTTCATGTGATACAAGCAGAAGGCAACTGGAAAAATAAACATAAGGGCAATAATGCTGTATTATTAAGTTCCGGCTGGGTAGGGCTGTCCCCAAGGCTCAGGCTAGGGTCTGCCTTTTTGTTTAAAAAGAAGGGGGTGGGGTTGGGGACATACGAGAGGACCCAACTGAGTCTTTGTTCTACTTGCAAGAGAACTGGCTGCAAAAGAAATTACCTTTGCCCCCTTGATTTCCAAGTTCTGAGTTCAGGCCCCACCTGCGTTCACCTCTGGGACACGGGACTCCTGGCCTACTTGGCTTCCTTCCCGTCCATCTGGAAGAGGAAGAGCAAGTCTGTCTGTGCATGTGGAACCCTCGAGGAGAACATGGGATGGGGGGGTGTGAGGCCGGGAGAGGGAAAGAGGTCCCCCTCTCTCCTGAGGACCAGAACGCAAAGGGCTCCCTGGCCAATTCTTTCCCCATTCGTGGGGTGGTCATATGGAGCTCCTCACCATCACCATTGGAGCAAAATAGGAAGGTAGGGCCTCCGGGAGGAGGCGGGGAGCCAAGTCACAGCCACTCAGTGGCTGCCGGCATGGGAACTTACCATGTCCCCTTGGGTTGGCTTCATGGCTATTTCTGTATAGGAGGGTTTGTGATTCCCCCGAAGTGTGGCTGCATTGGGTAGTATGACTATCTACCCGCTTGCTCTGATTCATACCGGCAAACAGTGCAAACCCAATGGGAGTGCTGGAGTTGCCCATTCATTCGGGGTTGGTTAACCAGAAGGCAACCAGCAGCCCAAGCGTAGCAGTACCTTGTTAGTGAGCCGGCTCCCTCCCCAGGATGGTAAGTGGAAAGACGCACTGTGCTGTGGTTGGTTTGTTTGTTTTCTTTCTGTAGTTACTGGAAGATGGCTAAACTGGTCTTCTCTCTCTCTCTCTTTCTCTCTCTCTCTCTCTCCCTCCCTCTCTCTCTGTCACCCTTCACCCCCTTCTGCCCCCTGGCTTCCTTGTGGATCTCTAAAAGGGCAGCTGGAACCACTAAACGAGGTGGGTTAATTCGATGATGTGTGTGATCTGGTTTTCTAATCGAAAATGCTGTGCCTTCATCTTGGAGGCTTCTGTGGGGCTGGGGAGGGGAGATAGAGGGGTCGCATCCCTCATCAGTGGATGCTGATAAGGGCACAGCGTTGTTATCTATGGCACGAAGGTCCCGGGCAAAGGACAATAACTGACCTACAGGTGGTCCTCTGCCTTCCTCTGATCCTTTCTCCGGGTGCGTGCGTGTACTTTCATGTCCCCGAGAGGACTATTTTTAACTCTTTTTCTTGGCTGGTAAAAAGAGACTCATAGTCATTGTGTTTTGAGAACATATTGTCTGGCCCCCCTGATGTAGCAAACACCCAAATGTCAAGAAAGACGTTTGCATAAACTACAAAAGAAAATACCTGCAGAGGCTTTGCCTGCTAGGAACGTGGCGGTGGCGGGTTGATGTTTGCCAACCTGTGTGCCCGTGGTGGGTAAATAGAAAATGGGAAACATTTCATTCTAAATGCTGGCGGTGGAGACCGAGCACTCCTGAATGTGTTTGTGTCTCACTGGGGGGCTCGGCCGCTTGTAATTTTGGGTGTTGTTTCTCCTTGTCCTCCTCCCTGCCACCCTTCCCACCCCCCTCCCGGACCCCTCCCCCAATGGCCTCAGGGTTTTCTTTCTAGAGTCTCGGACCTGCTGCTGTGCAGGTGGAATTGCCGGCATTGCTGTCAAAAGTGTTACGAATCCAGCTGCTGCCAGTCGAGTGAGGATGAAGTTGAGATTCTGGGACCTTTCCCGGCCCAGACGCCTCCCTGGCTGTGAGTCACATTGCTTTGAACTACCTTGAAAGCTCTCTGTCTCTCTTTCTCTGTCTTGGGAGAGGGGGATCCAGGGCCACTGGAGAGAGGACTTGGGGTGGCAGAGTTTCCACAGACCTCTCTGCTGTAGACGGGGTGCGCTTTGCCCCTCCTGTTTGATTTGGCGGAGCTACTGAGACCAGCTGGCAGGGGCACTTCGGTTCAGCTGGCTTGAGCCTTTTGAGATACAGGCCGGTAACGCTAATTGCGTGGGCACTGCTAGTCACATGTCATTCCACGCTGAAAAAGAGATCCGTGCATGTCCACGTTCTTCAGAGGACGGCCACGTTCTGTGGGTTTCCGTCCCAGTCCGTGGGACAAGTTGTCCTACCGCCCAGCCCGGGGTCTGCACCTAGTAGCTGCTTGATACATATTAGCCACGTGGGTGGCTGGCGTGGACGCGCAGGTGCCTTTTTTGCGGGTGTGATGGGGAGCCTGAGGCGCGGGGAGGCGGGAAAGCACCTCCAGCGCCTCCATCCTGTCCTCCAACGCTGTTTATGTTCTCTCTGGCATCTCTCATTTTATTTCTAATCCTCTCTCCTCCCGCGCCTGCATGCAACATCTCCATCTGCCAGTCGCTTGGATATTTTGGGAATGCGGTTTTGAAGCTTCCCAGCCACGTGTCTGGTCCACCTCTCTGTGGCAGAGGGATGTGGTCAGAGCCTGGTGAGAGAGGCAAGGGGCCAGGACTGAGAAAGGCTGGAAGAGCCTTGTCAAGTATAACCTCCGAGTTCCAGAGAGAGAGGGAGAGAGAGAAAACACGCACCAGGACACAAAGCTGAAACCCCTGGGTCAACTGTCCCTGATCAGTTTCATGGAGGACAGTTTTTCTGTGAATAGTGAGGTACAGGGGTATCACTACCCTCTCAGCTGTACCTCAGATCACTGGGCATTAGATTCTCATAAGGAGCGTGCCACCCAGATCCTTCACATGCACTGTCTGCAGTCAAGTTCATGCTCCCATGAGAATCTAATGCCACTAGTGATCTGACAGGAGGTGGAGCTCAGGTGCTATCATGAGTGATGGGGAGCGGCTGTAAAATTAGGTGCAGCTTTGCACACTGGCCTGCTGCTCGCCTTCTACTGTGTGTCCTGGTGCTGCTATATAGGACCAGCCCAGTGCTTAGGGACTGCAGACTCCTGCCTTGGGTGGGTACCGAGTATGGTTTAAGCTAAATCTTTGGGCTGAAATTCCAGAAGCCTCTACCCACCCCCATTTCTCTCTAAGTTGGAGGACATAGTTCTGTCTTCTTGTTTTCCTTTCCTTGAATCGAGTATCATTTCCCACGACAAAGTGACTCCGAGTGGGGATGTGGGAGTCCAAGTGCTGTTTCTAGTATAGTTCTCTAGTTCTGTGACCTTGGGCAAGTGGCTTGATCTCTTTGTGCCCTGATTTCCCACCTGCAAAACGGGATGACTGAACATAGTGTTTATCTCCTACAGCTGTTGCAGGGACTAAGTCAATCTGTGTACATACAGTCCTTACACATGCTTGACATCCTGTCAGTGATTATAATAAATGCAAGGGATTCTTTTTACCCTCTTTTGGTCTTCATTTGCTCACCTGGAAAGTGGGAACAGTAGGGGAACTTGTCACCTTACAAGGTTGTCATTGGGAGTAAATGAAATGTGTGCATATACTGCTCTGCACACCCACGAGAGCTCGGTAAGTGTGTATTTCTGCCATTATCAGGTGATGGTAGAGAGCCCATCAGCTGGTGGAAGGCGATTCTAAGGGACCCTCCCACTGCTCCTAAACTGTGGCCTGAATTCTACTAGTGTGCATAGAGTGGGATTTTGGTGAAAGCAACTCTTTCATTGATCAAGAGTGAATTCCCATTTTCCTGTGGCCTAAGTGGCAGAGTGTGGCTCAGTTATCTGGTGTCCCCCCAAAATGCCAGTTCTACAAGGGTGGGGATCTTTGTCTTGTTCACTAAAACAAACAAAAAACCCAAAACAGATTAAGCCCAGTGCTGTACTCCTAGAACTTGGGAGACTGAGGCAGGAGGATTAGGAGTTTTGGGTTAGCCTGGACTACAAAGAGAGACCCTGCCTCCAAAAATAAGTAAATCAGACTAAGCCAGAGATGGTGGCATGCGTCTGTAACTCCAGATACTCAGGAAGCTGAGGCAGTTTGGTGAGACCGTGACTCAAAACAAAAATAAATAGGGCTTGAGTTGTAGCTCAGAACTTCCTGGATTTAATTTCCATCACTGAAAATTAAAAACAAACAAACAAACAAAAAAACAAAATGCAAAACAGAGACACCTATAGTCACAAACTGAGTCCTGAAAGTGCTGATCATCCGGTCGGCCAGCTGATCGTGGTGTTATTGGTATTTTTTTCTCAAGTGCACTGTGTGCTGGGCACAGTGGTGTACACAAGGCTAGACAGGATCCCCTTGCTGTGCTCCATGGGGTAAATTTCTTACAGGAGGTGAGGCATTATGGATGTCCGGTGGTGCTCTGGAGTTTGTGCACTGACATGCTGCATACAGCCTGTGACAGTCTGGTATAAGGTCTTCTATAAGGAATCCAGGCAGGATAGCTTCAGGGATGGCTGGACCTAGGGGCTCATCTGATATCCTCCTGCTTCATTTGTCCTGAATTGACATCATTCCTAAGCTCACTTTCTCCACATGGCTGTAGACATCCATTCTGTTATCTTTGCAGCCAACACAGCCACCCACCCAGGAAAGACACTCACTGGCCTGGCTTGTGTCATGAACCAAATCACTTCACCTGAAGGAACAGATGCTGGTGTGAGGGTGGGTTCCTGTCTGCCCTGGAACTAGGGGAGGGTCCTGCCCCCCTGGAGGCTTTGGGCTCTGCTGGTAGAGCAGGGTGGGCAGCCATTCTCTGTGAAGGGCTTGATAGTAGACACATGCGCCCCATGGGCCAGATGGCCTCTGGCAAGCACTCACTTCGGCTGTCTGGGAGGCAGCAGCTGTAGGCAAGGCGGAAGTGAGGGGGCTTGGCTATGTTCCAGGAGGGTGTCTTTTTCAAAGCTGGCTGGTGGGTTTGGCTTCGTGGCTTCCCTGTCCTTATAGTAGATGGTCAGGTGGTGTAGCCAGAAAGGAGGGAATGAACGAGCAGGTGGGAAGACACCACACCTGGACACCACGTTTAGGAAGAGTTAGGCAATTGTGGGAAATAAGCCTGCGTGCTCTGGTGTTATAGAGCCCTAGTGTCTAGAATGTGGATTTTCTATGCAAGTGGAGATGGCAATGGACAGGGGTGCCTGTCACTGGAAGTCAGAGTCAGATACCTGTTGGCCCCCAGATGCCTGATGTTGAGGGTTACAGAGGCACAGCCCAGCCTACTTCTAGTGCTGAGTTAAAGAACAGCTGTGTTTTGTTTGACTGCTGACCCTTTATGCAAACAGGGAGTTGTTTTCTGGGAGGGGAAGAAAGGGGTTGAGGGCCTCTGGAAAGATACTTCATTTGGTTTGGCCACAAGCAAAGAAATAGACTAGAACTTTCCCATCCGGACTGGCCCACAACCCTCCTCTCCATAGCACTATTTCTGTGGTGGTTGCTGTCAGTGGCACCATTCAAGGTCAGGCAGTCTGTGCTCTGAACAGCTGTACGTGACCTTCGTGTGTTCCAAGTTGAGGCAGGTGCCTCCCGAACCCTGAGCTGTGCTTACGTCATTTCTGATGCTCAACATCATCTAACATGGCAACAGAAATCTGTAAAGGGGAGCAGGTTAAATCATTCAGAAAGCGAGTTTGCAGCTTGTGTCAGTCCCAGATTTATTTACCAAGTGGGCAGCGGTATGTTATCAAACAGGCAGGGAGGAGAAATGTCAAGCATGTGGCTCTGCGGTACTGTGCCTACGGTGGCATCCGAGTCAAGAGCCATGGGACATGCCAGGGGCCGGTACTTTTGCGTGTGCTCTGCATGTGAGCGGGAGGTGGGGACATACGCCATTAACCGTCACATATGTTCATGTCATAAGGGCCCCCGCCTTTCTGTGGTGGGGTTGCGCTAGACGGCTGAGTGTCAGGAGCACTGCGTGATCTCACTCGCTCCTTTTTTTCTTCCTCTCAGAACTGGGGATGGAACCCACAGCCTTGCACATGCGAGGCAAGGGCTCTACCGCTGAGTTCCATCCCTGCTCCTTTACTTTTATTTTTGAGACAGGGTCTTGCAAGGTTGTGATTCTCCTGCCTCGGCCCCCTGAGTAGTTGGGATTTCAGGTATGCCCCTCCATGGTACAGCCTAACTGATTCCTTTTAGGTCCACGCCCGAAGGATCTTGTTAAAGAGTGAGTTTAGGCAGGCAGGTTGTTCCCTGAGGCCACGATGTTTGGATCTTCCTCCCCCCACCCCCCCGCCCCTTTTCTTTCTCTCCCTGTGGTCCTGGGGATTGAATCCAGGGCCTTTGCACTGAGCAATCTTTCCAGCCCTTTAAAAAATTGTTTGTCTTAAAGCAGGGTCTTGCTAAGTTGCCACAAACTTTTATAATCCTCTGCCTCAGCTTCCTTAGAGTGCTGGGATGATGGATGTGTGCACCAGGCCCACAGCAGCTGCTCGCATGGAGAGAGAGAAAGAGAGAGGTGGGGGGGAGAAGGACAGCTGTTCCCATCATGCCCCAGGCTCCCAGTGCCCCTGCATCTTCACAGACCAAGAGCAGGCAAATGTTCTATTTCCCCATGTGGCAGCCCTGGTCTTGTCCTGGCTGTGACCAGTCGTTGCTTCAAGGCACATCCCATTAGTGTCATTTCAGGCATAGGAGGTAGCTAAAGGCCTCACGGGATACAAAACTTGCATTTTTCAAGACAAATTTCTCACAGGCTTAAAAGCCATGCTGTGGGCAGACAGTCATTCCTAAGTCTACAGCCATTACAACATAGGGGTGTGCTGGGAGTGGTGCCTCTACACCCACTGTGTCCCCAGCATCCACTGCCTATGACACCTAGCATTGTTCTAGGTTTATTTTTTTTAGGTACTAGAGGTAGAACTCAGGGCCTTCACATTGAGGTACATCCCAGGGTTTTTTACTTTTTAGAAATTTTTGACACAGGGTCTAAGTTGCTGAGGCTGGGTTTGAACTTGTGATACTCCTGCCTCTGCCTCCCAGAGCAATTACAGACATGTACCACCCTGCCCAGCTTTTTAAACCTGTTAACTCATTCTGCACCTGCAGCAGCTCTTAGACAGGATGCAGTAGCGGTTTCAGTTTTACAGGTGGGGAAATGGAAGCACAGAGAAGGGAAGGGCTGTGCTTAGAGTCGCCCTGCCAGGGTTCCAACCTAGGAGCTATGCTTTCAGATACTACTAGTGGCAGTTCCTTCCTTATCTGTCCCTGAGTCCCCCACACCAGGCTTACCATTTCCCCTCCTTCTGGGAACCCATTGGGTCATCTCTGCCACAGCTGATTCATCTCTGTTTCTCCACATCGACTTTCTGTCCTTAAATCACTGATTCTTGGGGCCATTTTATGGCGGTTGCCCTGCCGTTCAAAACACCCTTGAGTGTCATTATTCTATGATATTTTTTAAAGATGTTAAATTATAGACACAGGTGACTGTTGAAATAGCAGGATACTTGTCACCAAGAGCCACTTGCAGAAGTTTAGATACATATAAACAGGCACAGGGTTCACTGGGAATGGAAGATTGACAGGGTGCCACCTTGCCCCAGCAGCAGCAGTTAGACTGCGTTTACATATTTCTGTGCTGGACCCCAGCAGGACAAGGAGCAGATTCTTGATAGGCTGTTCTGTCAGGGTTGTACAAAAAGCCAGATACTGTTGAGAGCTTAAGGATATGGCAGTACTGCGTATTTACACCATTGCAACTTGCAAGGAAAGGCCTCAGAGCTGCTGTTCATGGATTTTAGGTCCTACTGTGCCAGTCCCCCCTCTCAGTCACAGAATGTTCCATTGCCTGCTTCTTGCTCCTGGTCTGAGAGGCCTAGAGAGCCCGTGGACTGTGGACAGGCACAGTGGTGGGTAGCACAGACATGTCCCTGGGGATTCCTCCCTTACTACTGAGACGTTTTCCCTCCTAGCATGGCCAGCCGGAGCAGTGACAAGGACGGTGACTCTGTCCACACGGCCAGTGACGTCCCGCTGACCCCGAGGACCAACTCCCCTGATGGAAGACGCTCATCGTCTGACACATCCAAATCCACGTACAGCCTGACCCGGAGGATTTCCAGTAAGTATCTCTGTGGAGACCATGTGGGGGCCCTGGCTGGGTTTCCTGGGTGCTTAGCTGTGTCTCTGACTAGAAGTGTGAAGGATAGGGTTGGGGAGGTAGAAAGGTGGCAGAGTACGGTCTAGGAGACAGGGTGACGGTGTGGCAGAGGAGTGTGTCACTTCTACCTCATTTCTACTGATTGTTTTAGTTGACTTACGTCTTTCTTGATCACATGCTTAGTTGGCTACATGGGTTGACATTGTCACATGTATCATTTCAGATCCTGAAAGGGGGGGGGGGGTGTGACTGTGTCCAGCAGGGCTTGGAAGCTCAGGTCACCTTGGAGGCCCCCCAGATTGTGTCAGTGGCTGAGTGCTGAAGGGTGGGTAGAGATAAACATTGTCCTCACACAGTGATGCCTGCTGGCTGAGGCTGTGTGTGGAGAGGTACTAAGGCAGAGTGGGGACTGTGGCCAACTGGAAAGCTACTGTCCCATTAAAGAGACCAGATACCTGCTGCTCTGTTCTCACCAGAGGTTGCTGTATGGGATGTGGGCCCAGTGTTGCCTGACCTTTCTAAAGAGAAATGGATAACTGGGATTGTAGATGAAACATCCTTACCTTTAAACCTAAACAATATACAAAAATCAATTTTAAGAAAATATTACATGTTCATTTTTAAAATTAATTTTTTTTTACTTCAGTAAAAGACACATGCCATTAAACCCTCCTTTAGACACACTTAGTCTGTAATTCTTGCCACTTTCTGAAGCAGTTCTGGAAGTCTTCCTCTGTGAGTGTCTTAGTTACTTTTTTGTTGCTGTGACTCCATACTCTATATCCACAAATTTGTTCACAGTTTCAGCAGGTCACAGTCCCTTCAGGGGTGGCCGGGAGCAGTACATGGCAGAGGCAGAGGTAGGGGCAGCTCCTCACGACATCACAAACAGGAAGTCAAGTCCTGTCAAGTCCCACTTCCTCTCAGACGAAAGAAACAGCATATATATGGACTTCCAAGTCCAGTCGCAATGAACTTCTCCTTCTGGACCCAACCTCAGAGTTCCATTCCTCCCTAGTGTGGAAGATGTGGTAACACCCCGCTATACGCCTATAATCCAATCTACATGCCTGTGATCCACCCCTCCAGACCAGGCCCCAATCTCCCAACAGCACACAGTTCCATAGATAATCCATAACATCCAAATACATGAGACTTTTGGGGGACATTTCAGATCTAAACTACAATAGTGAGTATATCTATGATACTGTTAAAAAAAATATGGCGAATGCTACTTCCAAATGCCATCTACTGGGGAGGCAGATTTGGAAAAATATGACAGTGTGATCTTATTCATTGGGTCTGACACCATGAGACTTTCAATTCTTCCTGAGTCCAAATGACCATGAAAGGCAAACCTTGAATTGATTCAGGACATCTCAGTAGCCATGACAGTGAAATTAAAGACACTCACAGAAGAGGCTTTCCAGAGTTGCTTCAGAAAGTGGCAAGAGTGGTGGGATAAGCATGTCTGAAGAAGAGGGGAATATTTTGAGGGGGATTCATGGCAATGAATCTTTTCTGTAATAAATCAAAAACCAAAAAAAAATCACCATTTTTTTGTCACTCCCCTTGTGTACATTTTTTTTGTCACACCCATACTGTGTCTGCTTGGTTGTGTAGCGGATGCATTTGACCACATGGCATTGCTTGGGTGGGGAAGACAAAGGAGACTCCAGTTCCTGTCATCCACTGAAGTGTCTGCTCTCTCATTCAGCTGATGGCTGAATTTTTCGTCACACTGGGAAACAGCTTCAAATTCCTGAGACATGTCCACTCAAGCAGAAATGATTGGTATCTAGTCTGTCCTGGGAGTGGGTGGAAAAGGAAGGAGGAAAAAAGAAATTCAAGGGCTTCAAATAGGTTCACTGAGGGCATGCTGCACATCTGAGGCCTTGGTCTTTTCACCTGTGACATGGAAGAGCTTCCCTAGACCTGTGTTGTCCAATGCGACAGCCACCAGCTACATGCGCCTGTCGCACTGAAGTGGCACCAGGTCTGGTGGAGAGGTGCTGTGAGTGTAAAACACGCAGTGGACTCTGAAGACAGTACGAAAAAAGAGTTTAAACTATCTCACTAAATTTTTTTTACACTCTATCTAACATGATAGTACTTGTGGATGTACAGAGTGAGTATTCCATATCCAAAATATTTGGGACCTGAAATATGTCAGATTTCAGGTTTTAGAATATTTGCATGTATATGAGAAAAATATCCTGGGATTCATGTGTAAGCGTGGAATTCAGATATGTTTTATCTCCTTCTGTGTTCCAGCCCAAAGGTACACTATTTTTAGTTTTGACTTACATCTATTAGGGAAGGTCAGGGGAGAATTTTTCACTAGTGGTTTGGATTTTGGAGACACTCAGATTTTCAGTTTGTAGATTAGGGTTGCCCAACTAGTAGGTCTAATTAATCTAAGAAATGATTTGGATGGATTTCCACCTGTTTCTTTGCTCGTTTAATAAGTTGGAGTGCCTGCAACTTTTGAAGTTGCCCACGTGGCTTGCATTTCTGGCTTGCGTTCTATTTCTGTGGCTGGCGCTGGGTGAAATGGTGTGGCGGTCTCAGGCCCACCTCTGGAAGCAGGTGACCTGTGCTTGGGTTAACAGGGCGCCTCTTGGGCATCCAGGGCATCTTGTGACGCTAGCTATTGAGGATAGTGTTTAGACAATGAATGATAAAGGCTACCCACTTCTGTGCTAGGATCCAGGGGGTTAGTAGCGACCACAGTGATTGCTGGCTGGTGCTGGGGACAGGCAGCCCCCAAGCTTTGAGGTTCTACTAGGACCCTTTCAAGGCACAGTACTTTCTGCACCTTGGCTCAGTAGATGTTCACCCTATTGCTGACCCCATTTTACAGATGCGGAAAACTGATTCCCAGGGAGTCTAAATAATACGCCCACAGACATAGGACGCATGAGTAAGGAACCAAGTTAGAATCTGACCTAGGCACATAGCCTTACATGTCACCCTGCCCAAGTGGAGGTCACACAGGGCAGGAAATATTACAAATGTAGGAAATGTTAAAAATATGAAATATAAAGTATAATGAGTGTTTTCTCTGTGTGGTGACTTGGGGACACCCTGTGATATAGTAGAACAGCTATTTACGTAGCATTAGGGATTATAAATAATCTAGAGATTATTTAAAGCACGAGGGTGGCTTCATGTTACGAGTGAATACTGCAATGTTCTATTTAAAGGACCTGAGCATCCTCTTCATTTTGTATCTATGGAGGGGTCCTGGACCCAGTCCCTGTGGATCGAGGGACCACTGCGTTTCCAGTTGTGAAGGGGAGAACTGGGTTTTAGAGTAGGCACTAGGGGAAGCCGTTGGATGTCATGCTGTCACCTGGCCCTGGTGGCCATCCTCACTGCTCTTTCTGGTGCTGTTTAGGTCTTGAATCCAGACGGCCCAGCTCCCCCCTCATCGACATTAAGCCCATCGAGTTTGGCGTCCTGGGCGCCAAGAAGGAGCCTGTGCAGCCCTCAGTGCTGCGCAGGCCCTACACCCCCGAGGATTATTTCCGCAAGTTCGAGCCCCGCCTCTACTCCCTGGACCCCGGCAGCGATGACGTGGACTCGCTGACGGACGAAGAGATCCTGTCCAAGTACCAGCTGGGCATGCTTCACTTTAGCACCCAGTACGACCTGCTGCACAACCACCTCACCGTGCGGGTGATTGAGGCGCGGGACCTGCCACCCCCACTAGCCCACGACGGCTCGCGCCAGGACCTAGCCCACTCCAACCCCTACGTCAAGGTCTGCCTCCTCCCGGACCAGAAGAACTCCAAGCAGACGGGCGTCAAGCGCAAGACCCAGAGGCCCGTGTTCGAGGAGCGCTACACCTTCGAGATCCCCTTCCTGGAGGCCCAGAGGAGGACCCTGCTCCTCACCGTGGTGGATTTTGATAAGTTCTCGCGCCACTGTGTCATTGGCAAGGTGTCGGTGCCCTTATGTGAAGTGGACTTGGTGAAGGGGGGGCACTGGTGGAAGGCCCTCATCCCCAGCTCGCAGGTAAGGGGGCTCCTCCTGGGGCCTGGTGGGGACTCTGTTTTTATCTTGCTGTGTTTAAAAAAACCTTTTTGCATTTAAGAAGTTTCTTTTAAAAATTATGGTTAATTTTTAGCTCATAAGAAGTTGCAAAAATAAGTCCCTGTGTCCCTTCCAGTTAGTGTCCCCCAATGATGACATTTACTACAGAGTGTGTTAGCCACACCAGGAGAAATACATTGGTTGCTAGAAGAGGCCCTATTCAGAGTTCACTGTTTTATTATTATTTATTTATATTTTGGTGGCACTGGGGTCAAGCCCAGGGCCTTCTTCTCATGGAGCTTTGTCCCCAGCCTGTTTCTATTATTGACTTTGAGATAGGGTCTAGATAAATCACCATGTTGCCCAGGCTGGGCTTGAACTTTGGATCCCCTTGCCTCAGCCTCTCAGAGCGCTGGGATCACAGGCCTGCGCCGTGCCACTATTCTGCATGTGTGTGCTTTTACGAACCTTACCACATCTGTAGATTCATGTAACCACCACTGCTGTGAGAGCTTTTTGTCACTAGTGCTGAGTTATGTAATCAGGACCATGATTGTCCTGGGTATAAAGCTATCAGTCATTTTGACTTTCAGAAATTGATTTGGCAGGAAAAAAAAGCGAGGGCAAGAGGACTGGGGGTTGGTATGATGCTTCTCAGGCAGGAAGCTGGGCAGCTCCTTCCCCCATCCAGCTCAGGGAAGTGGGACGGGCTGTGTCCCCAGAGGCTGCTGGGCACTGCAGCCTGCAGCAGTGGGGATGGAGGGATCTGGGCAGTCAAGGTGGGGACGGACTCAGCCTGTAGGCCACCTAGCTCTTGGTGTGGGTGTCAGTGATCCACTGTGGGGCACGCAGTGTGCTCAGAGCTCTGCTCTCTTAGGTGAGGTTTCCTGACTCAGTGCCATGGGGAGGAGGAATACAGTCTTGCTTGCTGGCTTTGTCTTTTTTTTTTTTTTTTCCTCTTTTTCCCTCAATACTAGAGATAGAACCCAGGACTTTCTAAGCCACATCTTTAGCCCACTTTTCATTTTTAATTTGGAAGTCTCACTTAGTCGCTAAGTTGCCCAGATTGGGCTCAACCTTGCAGCTCTCCTCCTAAGATTACAGGCCTGTCCCATTACAGGCCTGACCTTTTTTTGGTGCTAGGGATGGAACCCAGTGCTGCTTTGTGTGTGCCTAACATGTACTGTACCGTGATACAGGTTTAAAACATGATAGCTAGAGGCACTGTTCCTGCATCAGTGTGTGTTTGTGTGTGTGTATCCATCTTCAAAGATAGAGATTTCCCCCTAAGATCAGACTCCCCACGAAGACCCGAGGCAGGGCGTGTGATTTGTCAGGGGGGTGACACCAGTTAGAAGCACCGAGAGGGAACAGTAGAGCCACACAGAAGATGCACGGTTAAGCTGGCTCCTCAGGTAGCTGGGGGCCTTAATTAAACCTGCGGGTGAAGCTGGCAGCGAATGTGGCACAGGCCACAGAGGGCACGGAGCCTGGGCTTTGGCCCCCACATTGAGTGTCTCCCGCTTACTGGGTGAGGGTGGCCAGGAGTTGGGAGGCAAGTCCCTGCAGCTCTGGCCTGTGGTGTTGGCTGGAAGGCCTCTAACACCTCAGACGGCGGCTGGGCACAGACTGAGCGTGGCAAAGCAGGTGGGCACAGAGGGGTGGGCAGGGCCTTGGCAGCCTCGCCCTGGTCCCAGCCCCGAAGACCCATCCTGCCTCCGCCACCTAGAAATTTCCAGTAAAAACAGGGAGACAGGCCGATAGACTGAGTTCTGCATTGCCAGGCTGGTTTGTGAGGTATTTTGTACTGGGTACCAGGATCAATCCTGTGACCTTCACACCGAACTACATCCTCAGGTCTCTCTCTTCTTCTTTTTTTTTTTTTTCTAATTTTGAGATGACGTTTTGCCAAGTTACTAAATTGCTCAGGCACGGTGCGAATTTGCAACCCTCCTGCCTCAGGCCACGTTCTTTATGGAGGCGGGAGACCCTGAAGGAACAGGACTCGGACATCTGGCTTTGCTTAGGTATCATTTTCTCTGCAGAGCCTTCCTGGTGTGTTACTAGGGTTTGGTTCCCTCCCCTCCTTCCCCGCTTCCTCTTCCCTTCTTCCCTCCCTCCCTGTGCGTCCCGCCCGCAGAGTCCACTGAACAGCCCAGGAGAGTTGGCGAGGGAGACTTGGAATGAACCCAGGAGACTTCTTTCAGAGAACCCGTGAGTTGTTATTAAGGAGAAGGGAGCATGTATATATAGGATATAGAGGAAGGGGCGGGTCTCAGGCCACATGACATTCCACCCATCCAATCATTTCAAAGAGTCAGAATTATGCCCTTATATGGAAGAGACTAAGTGCCCTTCCACCCATCCAATCACCTCAGAGAATCAGAATTATGCCCTTATATGGAAGTCAGTGCTAGGCTCAGGCGCTCGCCTGTGAGCTAACTGTGGCCTCCTGGCCTCGGCCCCCTGCGCGCCCCCCCCCTCCCCCGTCAGGCCAGGCCAGCTGCCATCCAAGTGTCCCGAGGGACCCTGGGAATGTAAACGTCCATCTTTTTTCGCTGGAGGCCCAGGGGCGCCTCCTTTGCCTCCAGGCCGCGCAAGCTCGCCTCTAACAGAGGCGGGGCTCGCCCCCAGTCTTTCAGTCGTTCTGCTGCAACTTCCAGCCCCGGCCACAGCCCCTTTGGCCCAGAAGGTGCTACAGGTGATGTAGCTTCAGGCAAATTGAGCCTTTTCAGGTGCCGCGTGAACCCAGACATCTGCAGGGGCAACTGCGGCTCTGGTCTCCCCGGTAAGACCTTCCCAAGTTCTCTAACCAAAAGTAGTCTCTTTCCCAAGTCTGTTAGACCTTTTTTTTTGGCTTAGTTTTGGCTTCTCCCTGACTCTGAGCCTGTGTTTTTCCCAGCACTTGTGCCCCTAACCCACAGGGCCTGTCACTGAGGGTGGGAGCGGGAATCTCCTCAGTTTGTGAGCTGTGAGGAGGGTCGTTAGGTTGTGGCCGCCATGACAGTTCTGGTGCAGCAACTGCAGCCGGGAGTCCCTCAGAGAGGACACCCGCACCTCCCCTAATTCCCAGGCTCCACACCCGCCCTTCCGACTGCCTCAGGTTGTTCAGGCCCGACCTGCGGAGCTGCCCCTGCCCCTACCCCTACCCCCCCCCCCACCCCCTCCCCCCCCCCCATGAAATAACCCCTGCGACTTGTTTTGGATGAAGGCAGTCCACTTTATGCGGGAGAAGTAAGAGCATATATAGGGTAGAGTAAGGGGCGGAGCCTAGAGCCTGTGTAACGCCAATCATCTCAGAGAATCAGAATTATGCCCTTATATGGAAGTCCTGGGAGCGGAGCAGTTTAGGCTCAGGTGATCCTTATGTGAGATGAGTATGTTTGCGCCCATCCTGCCCGCTGCACGCGCACACCTTCCTCCCGCCCTTCTCAGGCCCGTGGGACAAGCTGGTGCAGACACAGGGGTGGGAAGGAGCAGCCTGAGGAAGGGAAGTTAGGTCTCTATAGGCTGATGAAAGTCACCTTCCCCCTGGAGCCATTGTAGTAACATGTGCAGGGAGGACCACGGGGTGGCCTCCCTCCGCGTCCTGTGTGTGCTGTGGGACCCTCTGCTTTCTCCCGGGGAAGCAGAGGCGGTGACATCATTTCCCTGGTGTGAGGTCAGGCGTCCGTGCCGTCTCCTTGTTGAAGGGCATGGTGGGTGGCAAGCCGATGGCAGGGGGCATCTCTGGGTGCTAGGAGGGGACATATCTGTCCAGCGTGTCTTCAGGGAAGTGGGTTGCCATTTTCTTGGGTGCTATGCAGTCAGCACCCGTGGATATTGAATTGTGAGGGGAAGGGGTAAAGAGGGCATCTGGTTGTGCCTTTGTTAAGTGTGTTGGTGCCTTGATCTTGGAGGACTCAGCCTCTGGAACTGTGAGAAATAACAGTTCTTAAGTTTAGAAGCTCTGAGGCGAGTAATGAAGCTCTAGCTTCATTAGAGCCCAAGTGGACCAAGAGAATGGAGGCCTTCGCCTGAGCATGGTGGTGCACACCTGTAATCCCAGCACTCTGGGAAACTGAGACAGGAATACAGCAAATTGGAGTCCTGCCTAGGCAACTTACCGACTTGGTGAGACCTTGTCTCAAACAAAATAAAACAAAAAACTGGGAATGTAGCTCAGAGTGAAGGCCCTGGCTTCTATCCTCAGTACCACACTCACACATAGGCGCGCACACCATGAGTATCAGTAACTACTCATAGACTTGATGATGTAGCAAAGGCTGCTCACTACAATTTGTTCAGCTTTTCTGTTTTAAAAATGTTCACAAGAAAATGGGGAGCAGAAGACAAAGCTGGGACAGAACACCCAACATCCTCAACATAAGGGAGAAAGGTTGATTTTAGCCCAGTTTCAGGTCACAGTCCATTCCCAGGTGGGCAGCTGGAATGGTGGAATCACGTGCTGCGGCCTGGCCAGAGAAAGAAAGTACAGTCATCCCAGCATGGCAGAATAGAGCCAAGTCAGGAAGGAAGGGCGGAGCTGGCACACACACACACCCCTTACAGCCAGGCCCCACTTCCTAGCACGTACATGAGGCTTTTGGGGGGACACTCTAAATTCAAACCACAACGGAGGCAGAGTCACATGTGAAGAGTAGTTGTTGCATCTGTGGGTACAAGTTGGTGACAGTCTGTCTTCAGTGTGAACTGGAGGTGACAAGTGGTCAGCTTTGGGATATAGCTGGAGGCAGGTTCTTCTTTTTTAGTATGTGTGGGTTGTACTGGGGATCAAGCCCAGGGCTTTCACTGAACTACATCGCCAGCCCATCTTTATTTTTAATTTTGAGTCAGTCTCACTAAGTTATCCAGGCTGGGCTCAAACTGGTATCATCCTGCCTCAGCCTCCCAGCGTGTTGGAATTATAGGCCTGCACTGCTGGGGCTGGTGAGACAGTCTCTGAGGCCCCAGACTAGCTCTTGTCCCCACTAAACCCCAGCCTTGGGAGGCTGTGAACAGGATTGTGATACAGAATGGGGGGGGGGGGTGCTCCACTCTCTGGTGGTTCTCTGGTGCAAGTACCAGCATGCCCCCATGGGCAGAGACCACAGAGGCCCCCAGATTCCAGCCTCGAGGATCCTGGTGTCCTCGAGCCCTGGACTTCATTTTGAGAACACTAGTGCTACCAGTGTGGGACTTGGATTTAGCCATTAGAGCTGAGTGAGAAGACCTGGGCCCCCAGCCAGGTGCTGCTACTTCCTGGTTGAATTGGTGATGGCTTAATGAGGTGGCACAGCTTGTGGGTGCTTAGGCTGCATGGCTTCCTTGTGTGTGGGGGGACACGCAGTCTCCAGCTGCCATTGTGGTGGCATCAGATGGAGCCATTCTGGAAGTCAGCAGCCTCACAGTAGTGTACTAATAGACATTCATAGGGAAAACTCTGTTGACATGTCATAGGTTTTTTTTTTTCCCCCAATACCAAGGATCAAATCTGGAGCCTTTACACTGAGCTACATCCTCAGCCCTTTTATTTTAATTTAATTTAATTTTTGCTTTGAGATAGGGTCTTGCCAAGTCCCTAAATTGCCCATGCTGGGACCAAACTTGCCATCTTCCTGTCGCAGCCTCCCATAGTGCTGAGATTCTAGGCAGGCACAACCAAACCCAGCTCTGGTGTAGAATTGTCTATGATGATGCTCTGTCGCCTGTTGAGGAGGACTGCTTGGTTTAGTCCCAGAAGAGGAAAATGTGTTTAGTGAAATGATATTTGCTCACTGGAGTGATGGGTAGTTATGTTCCCCAAATTGCTCCCACCTGCAGCTGCTCTGTCTAGAGGAAACCTTTATATCTCCGATGCCCAGGATTCTGGGCCCTGTGGCTTATGAACTCAGTTTTGTGGATGTTGCTTCTGACCCACCTGTTTTCTCTGGAGGCCGGTGACCCGTGGATTGTCATCTGCCGTCCTAGCTCGGGCTTCCCTACAAACAGCCTTCACAACAAGGATTTCCATGCAGGTGTTTTTATGGGAGGCGATACCGTGACAAACCAGAAGCGAAGGGAGGAAGGGAGAAATGAAGGGTGTGTTACCCAGCGAGCTGTCCGTGCCTGTGGGCAGCAGGAGTGAATCCTGTGGGGCCTTGGTGCAGCCTGCTGGGGGGGGGCGTGGGAGCCACGGTTTGTGTCCTTGGCTTCTCCTGTGTGTGGTTCCTAGGAACCTTGACACCCTGGGGACCCCCTGCTTGCCTGATGGAAATGAGCAGAGAGGACGCTGGTGGCTCGATACCCGCAGGCAGAAAAAAGGAAGCTGGCTTAGTTAGCTTGGGGTAGTGGTATGTTCCATTGAGGGACAGGGTGGGTCCCGGTGGTCTCACTGTCCTTATGCACCTCCCTGTACCCTGTTGGCATGTGAGCCCTTCCTTGGGGTTCTGGGTGTAGATCCTCCCCGCCCCTTCTCTCTGCTTCCTTCCCACCTCCCTTTGTTTCTTCTTTCCTCTAATCAGGAAGGTACAAAGCAGATGAAAGAGACTCCTGGCTAAGCAGATGTCCTTGAAGGAGGTGACAGGACCCTCCCTTCCCTGTGGAAATGTCCCCCCAGCCCTTGCACGCACCAGAGCTGGGTTGGAGGCAGAGGGAGGCGAGGGGGGAAGGGAGGCCTAGAGCTCTGTCTGCTCAGCCAGTGCCTTCCTTTCCCCATACCCTTTTCCTTTTGGAGACTGGGAATAGGGGATGTGTAGATACTGAACAGCCAGGTCTCAGCCTCTTAGTCCAGACTGGGCTGTGGTCATTGATGGCTCCTTTACTCTTCCTTAGCCCTCAGTTTTGGGCTCAGTAGCCAGTTCCAAGGCCCACAGGAGCTGCCTCAGTCAGTACCTTGTCCATGAGTAGGGACATACTTGGCCGTTGCTACTGCGCTGGGTATCAGCTCGTGTTGTTATTTATCCTTCAGATCTTTAGTGCAGAGGAATCTACTAGATGTTGAATTGATTAAATACTGCTCTATGTGGAGCATTATCTTCTTTTACTTTCTTCTTTTGCAGTGGTAATTATGGAACCCAGGGCCTCACTGCTAGGCAAGCTCACTGCCACTGAACTGCATCCCTAGACCTTTTTAAAATTTTTATTTTGTGAGGCTGGGTTATATAGCTCAGGGGTTAAAGTGCTTGCCTAGCATGTGCAAGACCTTGTGCTGGGTTCCTCAGCAACACTTAAAAATTATCTGTAGGGCATGTCTATAATCCCAGCACTCAGGAGGCTGAGGCAGAATTGCTGTGAGTTCAAGGCTAGCCTGGGCTATGTACTGAATTCAGGACCAGCCCTGACTACTAGACTGACCTAGTTAAAGTTGTGGCATCACCTTCACCAGCCATGTGAACATGATCCAGTGCCTCCCCACTACACTACGGATAAGGAGTTGGGTCCATATGGTCACAGGATTGATGACAGCTCTTACTGTGTACAAGGAGCTTTGCCAGGTGCTACCATGGTATAGACTGAGTGTTCCTTACTCGCACTTTTTGTATACCTCTAGCATCTTCGTTACTTCCCCATGGCTGGGACACAATTCCCAACTCCCACATCGTAAATGAGGAGAGGTTTATTTTAACTGATGGTTCAGAAGCCTCAGTTCATTTGTGATCAGGTGGCAGTGGAGGAAGGAGATGGCAAAATGGTGTGGCAGAGAGCAGCTGCTCATGACATGGTAACAGGAAGGAGAGAGGGAGAGGAGGAACTGGGGCAAGAATATACCCTGCTAGACCATGTCCCTGGTGACCCATCCCTCCAATTAGGCCCAGTCCTAATAACACGCAACAACATCTATGGACCAATCCACTGATGAGCATAGCAGTGTCATTATCCAAACGCCTTCTAAACACATGAGGCTTTTGGGGGACCTTTGAGATTTAAATCATAACATGTAGCATATGTGGAGCCCTGGGTTTCCTCCCTGGCATGGCTGAAACAAACAACTTCATAATGTACCTTATTCACATAACGTGAAGGTTATTTTTACTAAGATTTTTACCACACCTGTATTTTGACTGTGATAAATGTGAGGTCAGGTGGGACTTCTCCATCAGTAGTGTCTGTTGTGTTGATACTCAAAAAGTGTTGAGTTTTCAGGTGTGTGAACTATGAATATCATTCCATTACATAGATGCAGACACTGAGGTCTCTGTGAGGTAAATAGCCACCCCTGCAGTGTGGGCCTTTGAACCCAGGTGTCTCTCTGCAAGGTTGTTCTCTCAGCTGTTGCCCTCCCCTAGACCACCTCGTGGTAATCTAATGTTAGATCCTGGGGCACTTGGACCTGGGGCCCAGGTGCCCTGGGGGCTGCTGGGAGGGGTCTGGAGAGGGAGGACCCCAAGAAGAGGAGAAGAGCTTGGGAGCAAATGAGGTGGAGGCTGGGAGGAACCAGCCTCAGAGCCCAGTTTGGGTCTCCGGATGCCTGGTGGAATCAAAATATGTGGTGAATGCTTAAAATTTTAAAAAGATTTACCACAGTGAAAGACACACATGGCCACTCATCCTCCTCAAAAGATTCCCCATCGCTTCAGCCACACTCATCCCATTGTCTTGCCACTTCCCAAAGCAGTTCTGGAAGTCCTCTTGTACGAGTGTCTTTAGTGGTGCTATGGTGCATGCCTCGATTTCCTGAATTGATTCAAAGTGTTGACTTTGTGTAGTCATTTTAACTCTGGGGGAGAGCCAGAAGTTGCACGGTGCTGATTCTGTAATAAGGTGCTCGAGGACACACCGTTTAGTGTTTTTGTTTGACAGAAATGGCCGTAGACATTTTGAATGGATTCAGGAAGCTATGAAAAGACCCTCAGAAAAGAGGACCTCCAGAACTGCCTCAGAAAGTGCCCAATATGACACACAAGGGTGTCCGAAGAGGGTAGTAGTTTAAGGATTAATAACAATGTGTCTTTTACTGTAACTTTATTTAAATGTGTTTCTAAATCACATCTCATGTGCGCCTTTGTAATTAGCCATGTAGGTGGTTGATCGAAAGAACTTAGGAATGATTTTTAAAGCCATTTAATGTTTTTAGGGCAGTTTTAGCTCACAGCATGGTCCAGAGGTCACCCATGAACCCTGAGTCCCCACACGCAGCCTCCCCTTTAGTACGTCCTTCACCAGAGTCATACATTTGGTGTTGTTGGTGAACCTGTGTGACAGATCATATTGTCCCAGACCCACAGTGTCTACTGGAGTGGACTCGTGGCACTGGACATTCTGTGGCTTTGGACAGATGTGTGATGGACATACATCTACCATGATAGGGCCATAGGAAATGGCTTCCCTGGGGCTTTAAAAAAAAAAAAAAGGAAAACTATGTAAGAGTTACGTGCTGATTTGTTCTGATCCCGGAACCTGCCCTGAGTGAGAAGTGCACCCCTCAGCTGCGGAAGCCTGGTCACCAGAGATGCCTGACTGCATTTTGTATTTTGGGTTGAGTCCCCAACCGTGACTGTCACAGGCAAGGCCCTAGATGAGGCAGAGGCTCGTGTTTTAATGAGGGCCCCTCACTAACCTGTCCTGAGCTGCAGTTGTCCGGGGAGCCTATCAGCAGAGTCCTGGCCTGTGTGTGTGTTAGTTTTTTCAGGCCCAGGTCTGGAGGACACCAGCATTTTGGCAGTGTTGCCCAGGAGGTGTGGGCCCAGGCCTGAGCCTTACAAGGAAGCCATGAACATGAAGTTTCTTTTCATATGGACCTTCTTGTTTGCCTCTCCTTGAATAGAAATTGATTTAAAGTTTAGACTCAGTGTGAGCTTCTGATTTCAGTTAGGCCATGAACAGGAAGGAGAACCAGAAATGGCTGCCCTATTTTATAAAGAAACTGCAACCCACAGAGGTTGAGTAATTTGTCCAAGGTCTCATGGTTTCCAGCACAGAGACAGGCCTAGTGTTAGACTGGCTGACTTTGAGGCAAAAGAACTTTCTACTGTGCCAACTGCTTTATTCCACAAAGGATATGAGGCAACAGAGACCAGAGAGTCACACAGACTGGGTCACCTCCTGGTCTTGTCCCCACTAGAATTGTGGGCTCAGAGGAAGTACTTTTCATCCCTAAGCCTCAGTTTCCTGGTTTGGCATAGTGGGCTTGTATGGCACACTGGCACCAGCTTGCATTGGCCCACAGTGCTGATTGTTGAGTATTCAGGAGTTTTGTGGAAGTCACTTGGTAGCTTGAAATTAGCTACTATGTATAAAATCCTCAAATGCCACAAATTAGAGCCTTTCGCCCACTGGAAACTTAAACATATCCATTGTAGTACTTGCCACAGTTGTACTAGCCCCCAGCAGGTGGTGGGCTTGCAGACTTAGTCCATGCTAGGCATTAAGGACAGAGAGCTCAGCCTGGGTATACAGTGGTACCCAATCAGGGTCAGGAGAACTGACCCATAATTCTCAGGCCAGAGCCAACCTGCTTGCTTCTTTCTACTGCTGTGACCTTGGGTTGTCATTCATATCATCAATAATAATAAGTGCTGGCTTACCCTAAGTTTTTTTCTGGGGAACTGGCACCATCCTAAAAGCTTCCCATTTAAGTTGGAAAGCCACTCAGGGACTACCATTATCCTTATTTTAGAGGTAAAAAAATTAAGGCACAGAAAGTTTATGTTGCCCACAGCCATGAAGCTGGTGACAGGAGGAGGCGTTGAGGCCTGGTGCCAGCTCTTTACCTCACACTTTGTCACCCCAGATTCCTTCTGAGTCCTGAGGATAAAGTGGGAAGTGAGGGGCTTGCAGTCCAGGCTGAGGGGAAACATGTAGGACCCAGAGTCCTAAGTTGGGCTCCATTGTCAGTCAGTTTTTCATCCCATGGCAGAATACCTGAGGCTGTCAACTTAAAGGAGGAAAGGCTCACTCTGGCTCATGGTGTCAGAGGTTTCAGTGCATGGTCAGCTGGCACCACAGCTTTAGGCCTGAGGTCAGGCAGAAGCCTCATGTGGAATTGCAAAGTAGGGCAAAACTGCTTGCCTCATGGCAGCCAGCGAGCAGGAAGAGGGGGAAGGAGCCTGGGAGAAGGGACTGGGGACACAATTGAGTCTTCAAATCATGCCTCTAGTGACCTGCATCCTCCAGGTGGACCCCACCTCACAACAGTCTGTTCACCTCTGAACTCCTCAACATATTAACCCGCTGATGACAGTGGTACCATCAGGACCCAGTCACTTCTATAGGCCCTGTCTTTGAGCATTGCTTTGGGGGGGTACTTCATATTTGAACTGTAACCCCCACACTGGCACCTCCAGAGGTTGGTGGCCCCATTCATGGTGTGGTGCCCAGTTTTGCACCAGGGCCTGCCCAGTGTGGAGTTGCTGTTTACGGAATGAATGACCAAGCAGTCTCCACTGTAAGAGGTGAGAAGCATATGGCAAGGGCACCTGCCCTGCTGTGAGTGCCAGAATAGGAGGGAGGTTGAGTGTCTGGAATATTCTATTTGTCTTACACATAATTTGTTCCATCTGGGGAAATGATATAATAGAAGATTGAGGACAGTGGACACTGTTGAATAAAAATTTTCATAAACTAGACCGTGGAGCTCAGCCTTTATTTTGAGGGAGATGGGAGCCATTAAAAGATGAAAAGCAGGGGACACCTGGTCAGATCTGAGTTTTCCATCACTCGTAGGGCAGTGTACAGGATGGATTGAGAGCAGGGTGCTCACTGTGATGCTTAGAATGTTCTGGCTGGCTCATTCTATATTGTGGGTCTGTCCTGTGCCTTGGAGGATACTAAACAATACCTTTGGCTTTTCCCTGTGAGATTCAAGTTGCTCCCTTTTCCCTAGATGTCAAAACTAAAAATGCCACCAAATGCTGCCCCACATCCCCTGAGGCTCAGTCATCCCAGTGAGAACTACACATTTGGACTTTGTGAGAACAGAGGCAGGGTGGGCCTTGGGGAGGGTGAGGTGTCCAGCTGTGCCTTAGAGCAGGGTTGGTGGGTGTGGAGTTGAGGAATTTTAGGAGTTGGAACTGACACGAGGGCAGGGGATGAGGTGGGACCTCTGTGATCCCTTTCAATTTTTCCAACTGAGGGGCTCACTACTTGGGAGTGCTGAGCAGTGGAAACTTAAGGGGGTAGGTCAGGATGGGTGGAGGTAGCACTGATTAGTTAGAATCTTCCTGTGGAGATTCTCAGTGGAGTTAAGATCCCTAAAGCTAGGAAACCAAAGGGATCTCGGATGATCCCATAGCTTGAAGCATCATTGCTTTGGACCTGTAGCAGCACATCATGGTGGCATTATATCACCAGGCAAAAGTGGTCACTTAGTGACCAGGAAGCAAAGGGGAGAACACAAAAGAGACAAGGTCTATCCCAATGACCCAAAGACCTCCCACTAGGCCCCACCTCCTAACATTTTTACCACCTCCCAGTAGCACTGAACACACGGTCTGTGGGGACCATTCCAGATCCATATCCTAGCCCCCTTTGACTCCCTGTACCTTCTTTCTGTCTCAGCTCTGCACCACTTTTGCAGGGAGGCTTGGGAAGGTCAGTTCCCATAATGCCTCTGTTCTTCACAGCGCATACCACCACACTAATTAAATCATGGCATGATTAATTCATTAGGCATGAGAGTTGTTACGGTTCAGATCTACAATGTCTCCCAAAAGCCTCATGTATTTGGATGTTGTAAGTTGTGTGGATTTCACCTGCTTTTAGGAGGTGGGTCCTTTACAGGAGGGGTGGATTAATGAGAGTGTGCCTGGCTACTGAAGCCATGTGGCAATTTACTGAGGGTGTGGTGGATCCCTGAGGGTAGAGCCCAGAAGGATGTACTCTTGCACCTGCTTCTCCCCAGGCCTGCTCCTCCCCCCTATAGTGCCAGACCCTTCACGCCATTGCCAGCCACCCATGGATGCACTCAGACCTGAAACTGAGCTAAAATAAACCTTTCCTTCCTTAAATTGTGGGTGCTGGGTATTGTGTCTCAGCAATTTCCAAAAAAGTAGCTGAGACAGTAGTTAATAATGAAAGAATGATTTACCGTTAGGAGTTCCATTACAGGGAACATGCTGTCTTGGACCTGGCTTCATCCTCTGTCCCAGCTGGTCACTTACATAGAGGATAGGTATTGAATCCTGTAATGTGCTGCCTGTGCGTGTGACATGGGATAATGTTGCTGTAAATACCTGTTGACAGTGGCCGGTCTGGATCTGTATTTGGGGCAGGTGTTAGTGAGACACACAGTAGAGGGAGCTTTCTGCACAGAAATGGCAGGGTGAGAAGGCGGGAAGGGCTGGGGCTGGGTACTGTGGGCTTGCAGGCTCTCCCTTTGCCTCTTCCACCTGCTGTCTTATAAATCCCCACCCATCCCAGCTGGTGCTGGTTCTGTTCCAACCAGGATGTTGCCTACCCTGGGCACTTCACTGTGGGTACCAGTGGCTGGAGGCAAGACTGTGTGCCTGGCATGGCTTCATGTTCCAAATGAGTGCCTCACATTCTAGAGCATTCTCCACTAAACAGGACTCTGCAACTAGACACTCAGGGGAAGCCGAGTTTAGAAAAAAATCAGCCTCCCTCTTTGGAGATGCCTGAGTGGACTTGAAGTATGTTGATTGCATCTGGATGGCTCTTGAATCCAAGACACATACTCTCAGACATCGAGAGATGGAGTGGCTCTCTAGGCATCCCTGGAAGGCTTAGCTTTCCACACAGGAGGCAACAAATGTGTGACTGCACTACTACCCTCTGAAGGTCTGTTATGGACCAGAGGCCCTGGGAATATGGAAAGGGGTAACCCAAGGTCATGACTCTCATGGAGCTCATGGTTCTGAGGGGCAGGAAGATAAGAAAAATGGTGATTGTGAACCTTAAAATGAAAACAGAGCTTTGCCTCACACCACACTCCAAAAACAAGACCAGGCTGTCAAGAACTTAATACTAGTTTTAGAAGGAAATAAAGGACTTCTATCTATATATATAATCTTAACATAGGTAGGCATGTCTTTGCATGGTCTGAAAGTGTGAATTGTGGACAGAAGGATGTGTGTAATGGCCATGTTAAAGCTATAAGCTTCTGTCCAGAAAACATGGTAAAGAAAAAGAAAAGACAAACTGGAGAATTGTTTGCTCTGCACGTGTATGAGTTTACTAGGGCTGTCTTAACAGAGCACCACACGCAGTGGCGTAGACACCAGCACATTGCTCTCTCATGACACTGGAGGGTGCCTGCAGGGCTGTGTGCCCTTGGAAGTCACTAAGGAAGGGTCAATTCTGTGCCTCTCTTCTTGCTTCTGATGGTTTGCCAGAAAGCTTCAATGACCTCTGCCTTTCCCATAACGTGGCATTCTTTTTGTGTCCGTGGCCAAGTGCTCTCTTTCTAGGGGGACTTCAGTCTTAGTGTGTTTATGGGCTTTTCTAGTTTAGCCTGAGTTCATCTTAACTAATTACCTCTAATATGACTTTATTTCTAAGCAGAGTCACATTTCTTAGATACTGAGAGCTGAAACTTAAACATGACGAATATAAGCGGATTTGGGGGACACCTATGAGGTGTGATTGACAACTAGCATGAATGTTTACATTTAAAAAATGATTACAGTAAAACACACATGGATATTAATCCCCCTCTAAATAATTCCCTTCACTTTGGACACACATAGCGCATCACTCTTGCCACTTTCTGGAGCATTTCTATAGGCTTCTTTTGGAAGTGACTTTAGTGCTGCCTGGATGTCCTGAGTCAATCAATTCAAAACGTTTACCTTTCATGGTTGTTTTTGACATTGGCAGGAGAGCCAAAAGTCACATGTTGCCAGAAGAGGTAAATAAAATGACCAAGGATGCATCATAATAATTTGATGAGCCTGTCTTTCCATTGGATGACATGTGGCAGCTTTATTTTTTCCTCACACCTTCTAAAGGACTTTCAGAACTACTGAGAAAATGGCAAGAGGGTTGGGATAAGTGTGTTTGCAGTGAGGGGGAGAATCTTAGTAATCATGTGTCTTTTACTGCAATGATTATTTTTAAATTTAAACATTCACTCTCTTTCAGTCACACCCCAGAAGGTCAAACAGTGTATCTTTCCATGGTTTCAGTTACCAGGGTCGACTGCAGCCTAAAAATATTAAAAATGGAAAAATTCCAGAAATAATTCATAAAATTTAACGTTATGATGGTGCATTGTCTTCATTGCTTTATGCTAGTAGTGTGGTTGATCTCTTACTATATTTAATCTATAAATTAAACTTTAACATACGGATGTAAGTGTAGAAAAAAATGTAGTATATATAGGATTCAGTATAATCTATGGTTTCGGGCATCCACTGAGACTTTTGGAAAATATGCCATCCAGGTAAAGAACAGGAGGAAACGCCTCTATGACTAAATCATGAGTGTCCACCCTTTTGGTTCACCTGAGCCAAGAGGGCTTGTCTTGAGCTATATATAAAATGTAGTGTGTGTGTGTGTGTGTGTGTGTGTGTGTGTGTACTTTATATATATGTACTTATATATGTAGTGTGTATATACATATAGGTATCTATACCCATATATATGTGTATGTATATATATATGTAACCGAACTTCCTTTTTATATATTATAATATTAAAGAGAGCAGCTGGGTGTGGTGGCATACTCCTATAATCCCAGCACTCACTCAAGAGGCTGAGGCAGGTGGATCGGGAGTTTGAAGCCAGCCTACTCTACATAGTGAGACCCTGTGTCCCAAAGCAGAACCAAACAGAAACGCAAAATGAAGAGGTGAACATAAACACCAAGCTGGTGTTTGATGCACCAGCGTCTGGTTCCATGGCAGAGGCTGAGCTTCTTAATGGGTTCTAATGGTGCTCAGCAGAAACTTTTTAATCTAATTTCATATGCTGTTTGCTTCACCCTTGTTCTCACACGCGCAGCCCATGCTACAGCACCAGACACCTGGGTCCTGAATACATCCCCAAGAATCACATAATTTCACAAATTTGCAGTATCATGGGACCACATTGCTCACTGTCCAGGGCCACATGGGACCTGCGGACAGCAGGTTGGACTTTGCTGAATTGCATTATAACATGACTTGACATGCAATTAAAGAAATGCAAATAAGACATGTTACCGTGTGGCCCCTGTATGTTTTAGCTGGTACGCTCACTTCACACTTGTCTGTTACAATGGTAGGACCCAATGCTGGTCACATCGCAGGCAGACCTGGTGTCCTCTTGCTGGTGTCTGAGAGCTCAGTCCTGTTGCTGGTCAGTCCTGCAATTCATGTCCAATGGCCAAAAAAGATCTCGGTGTTCTCTGAGTGGTGACCCAGCCCTGGGTGTCGGGAGAAGTATGTAATCTAATAGGAGAAAATTATCTACGGGTGCCACGAACGTCGTTAAAAGTAACCCAAGCAAAAAATGGTTATAAATCATGATAGTCCTTCAGCCTGTGGAATTTCATGTGTGGATGTGCAGAGTGACTCTGAGGTTTGTGGGAAAATGGACATACTTAGAGGCCAAAATGCTACATGAAATAAATCAGATGCAGAGGTTAAGTATCACGTGGTTTCTCTTCCATGAGAAATGCAGCATGTGAATAATCTAAAAGGAATAATAAACAACAGATGATGTGAAACAGGAAGGTCGCCTTTGAGGAGGTGGGAAGGGGATTGGGGACGGAGACGTGAAAATGATTACAACATGGTGAGTAGAGTGTGCCAGTTCCCCAGGGTGAGTGTGATTGTATGTATAGTGAACAGATACAAGTAAAAACAGTAATATGAGGGGGGAAAGTAACCAGTGAGAGAAAAAAGTAATGTGGAAATTAATTTTCTCCCCTCTGCAAGCCGTGACTCGGAGGACATTTCACCAGCCATTGCTACATGCCAATAGAGCAGGCTCCAGAGCTCAGGCATGGTACATATTAGGTGCTTAGTAAATGTGTGTTTAATCAAGTTTTAAGAGAATCTTAGATGGTCTAGGTGGTAACACAGAGAATCGGTGTGTTTTGAGTTTTTTAGAAAGGGGCATTTCTCTGGGATGCTGAGGCAGGAGGATCACGAGTTGGAGCCAGCCCTAGGTGACTTAGCAACTTAAAGAGACTGTCTCAAACAGTCGAAAAGGGGCCGGGGATGTAGCTCAGAGCTACACCCTGTGTTCGATCCCTAGCACTACAAAAAGTTGCAGGGGGGACGGTGATTTCAGATTTGCCTGTTGTCAAAGCGGCTGTGCATGTGTTGTGAGTAGGTTGACAGAGGCAGGGAGGGGAATTAAAAAAAAAAAAGATCTGATGCCATGTGTAAAATGCTGGGGTGGTGGTGAGATGTTGCTTTAATTTGAAAAAAAATCTCTTTCTATTGTAAGTTTGTTTGTGCATTAATGAATAGACAAAAGGTTTCTCTGAGCGGGAGCACCGGATTGGGGAGGGGTGGAGCAGCCGTGCTGGGGCACCTGGAAGTGTGTGCACACATCTGAACCCGTCTGCTAGATGTGAGAAGCCAACGTGCCATCTAGAAGCACTTCAAAGGAAGCCTGCCAGGTGGAGAGCTGGGCTCTTGTTTTCCCTAGAAAATGTCTTTTGTCCCAGATGGTTTTCTTTGATTTCCTTTTTATTGATTAGAACTTAGCTGTATTCAGAAGCTACAGGGAGGATTTTTGCCCTGGTGGTGCTGGAGCCTCATGTGCACAAGCTGGTGCCTGGGGGATGCGGGGGGCTGCTGGGGGCTTGCCGGGTGGCTTCTAGATTCATTGGAGTAATTTCCAGCCTGTCTATTTTGGTTCTCCCTAGCCCAGCCCACGTGGTTCCACAAAATTAAGCCCATCAAACTCTTATAAAAAAGGAAACAAGGCTTGTTTATCTGTGACGTTGCTTCAAAAAGGGGAAAGGTAGCAGTAGCAGCGGCTGCCCAGCTCATTAGCTGTGGATGGGGCCTCTGAGCTTATTTCAGTCCTTGCAGATTCTTGTAAGTTTTTGTTTGTTTTTATTATTTTTTTTTTGGGGGGGGGGCTCTAGGGTGGAACCTAGGGCTTACAAACTGTTAAATCCTGTTTCCTTTGTTTTTGTTTTGCTTTGTTTTGAGACAGGGTCTCATTTAGTTGTTAGGTTGCCCAGAGTGGGCTCAAACTTATGATACTCCTGCCTCAGCCTCCCAGAGTGCTGATATTACAGGCCTTCACTACCAGACCCAGCTTAGCCAGGTGTTTATTAACTGGGTTTTTGCCCTTGGGGCATTTGGGGTGTCACAGTTATGGGGCTGGGATGCTTTTGTTAATTCAGAGAATGGAGGCCAGGGATGCTAGTACACCTCCCACCATGCACAGGACATAACCCTCTTTACAATAAAGAGTGATTAGTCCCTGACTGGTAGCAGCGAGGACACGTGCAAGTCCTGTTGGACTCATGACTGTAGCCAGGACCACAGTTTCGGCACTACATAATTTTAGCTCTGGCATTGCAACTGCAACCTTAGGGGCTAAATTGGTGGGGTTTTGATTTTTTGTTTGTTCTGTTTTATTTTTCTGAGACAGGGTTTGACTCTGTAGTCCAGGCTGGTCCTGAACTCACTATGGAACCCAGGCTGGTCATAACTCATAGCAGTCTTCCTGCCTCAGCCTCCCAAGTGCTGCGTGTCCAGGCGTGTGCCACCATGCCCCGCTAGTTTTTATGTGGTGCTGGGGAATTGAACCCAAGGCCTGGCACTGGCAAAGCAAGCACTCTAACCAGTGAGCTGGTTGTGTCTCCAGCCCTGGAACTAGTTCTAGAAGCGAGACCATGTCATAGAACTGAAACCCGCACTCCTCCAGGGCAAGCATCCTTTCTCTTGGGGACAGCTGAGGCTGTGCCTGCCTGGTGGTGGCTCTGTCCGGATGGGTTTGCTACAGTGATGGTGACCACGATGTCCTGGTGCAGAGGATCCAGTAGCTGTTGAACGAGCATTTGTTAAGTGAGTCAGCGAAGCCTTTGCGGCTCCTCAGTTAGCCTTCTCTTTATTTTCCACTGACTGTTCCCCTGGCACCAGCCAACAGCCTTGCAGGTTGATCGCCCCTATCGTGATGCAGAGAGAAAGATCAATGCAAGTACTCTCCTGGAAAAATACGCAGCGAGAGCCATGGTGAACCCCCAGGGTGGAGGTGGACAGCACAGGGGAAGAGGACAGCTGGCCTCCCACTGTGGAGGGAGACAAGAAAGAGCCTAGCTCTGTTCATGATGAGAAACACTTAGGTTGAGACCTGGCCGAGGGTCTGGTCAGTGGCCCTGGGGGACAGGGAAAGAGCAGCTTTGTCCACTCTTGAAGGCTGTAGAGAGGGTGTGAGGACCCCATGGGTGTTGAGGTCCAGATGATGGCCTCCTCTCTTCCTTCTAGTTTCTGTGAGGATGGCTGAGGTTGAGCAGATGCTCCTGCTGGTGGTGGTTTTGGAGGGTCAGGGGGCAGCTTGAGTTGGCTGCCTTGGCATTTCTACAATCTAGCTCTTCAACTCTCCAATCCTAACACCAGCCTTATTCCTCCCTCTTTCTGCCACTGGGCTTTTACACTTGCCGTTCCCTTGCCTCCTGTGTCCTATCTTGACTTCCCAAGGCTCAGTCTTTCACTTCGCTCCATTCCTCCTCCAGTCTCACCTCCCAGAGAGGCCTTTTCCTGGCCCCCAACCCCAGTGGAAGTAGCACCCTCCAGGGTGTGCCCCATTCTTCACTATAGCCTGCCTTGCACAATTTGCCTTGCTTTCTTTTAATGTTTATTTCGTGTATTTAATGGAAAATTTCTAACATAAAACACTCATATACCCATCTTCCAGGTCTGAGGAACTGCCAGTTATTTTCTTCCTTCAGATCCCCTGCTTCTTAACTTGATTGAAATAGAGTTTAGGTGGCCAGGTGTGGTAGTGCACACCTATAATCCCAGCACTTCGGAGGCTGAGGCAGAGGATTGCCATGTGTGTGGGGCCAGCCTGGCCTACATAGTGAGTACAGAACAGAGCAAGACTCTGTCTCAAAAAAAAAAAAGGGAGATAGAACTTATATATAATAAACATTTAAAACACACAGGCTGTGGATTTTTGACAAATGCATCTGTGCAGTCACTCCTACAATCAAGGTATGGTAGACTTTTCTGTCACCTACAAAAGGCCCTTCAACTCTTTCTATCTGCCATATTGTTTGTTTTAATAATTACTTAATGTTATCTGGAATCATATTTTTTAATCCATTTATCATTTCCTTTCCCTGCTGGTGCATGTGCTGTGCAAGTGCAGGGACTATGTCTCTCGGATGTATCTCTATTCTCAGCACACAGTAGGCCCACAGTAAATTTAACAGACTTATGATAGTATATTTATTATCTGATGTGCACATCTTGCTATACTTGTGCAGCAGTGTCTCCACAGTAAGTTTTTGCAAGTGAAACTGGTGGGTCAAAGAACATTTGCTTTTTGTTGTTAAAAAAAAATACCTAGAGCTGGGCATGGTGGCACAGGCCTGTAATCCCAGCATGCTGGGAGGCTGAGGCAGGAGAGTCACAAATTCAAGCCCAGCCTAGGCAACTTTGTGAGTTAGCAAGACCCTGTCTCAAAAATTTTAAAAAATGGGCTATCTCTGTACAAAGACTGTGAGTTCAGTCCCCAGTATAAAAAAAAAAAAAAGACATCTACCTCCCTTTCCCATCTCTTTTCCCTTAGAAGCCCACTGCAGTGTTTCTCTTGCTTTTCTGAGCTGAATGATGGTTGAAGGGCTGCCCTGTGCATTAGAGGAGGTTGAACAGCATTCCTGGTCCCTACTCATCAGCCATGAGCGTGTTGCTCCAGCTGTGATGTCCCAAAGTGTTTTCAGACTTTGACCATGACCCCAGGAGCAGTCTCTCTCCCCATTGATTCTGAATCACCTTGCATGACTGCTCCATATCTGTAGGCTGTATGGTGGCCTCTATAGGTAAGTTCATTTCTTGCCAAACTATTCATCAGTAGGCCCACCACTAAATAAAATACCCTCAATGACCCTTGATTTGTTCAATCTGTTTGTTCCCAGTTTAGGCAGCTCAGCTGACTGCATTACAAGTCCCCCTTCCCCACCCCTAGAATCTGCATCAGGAGAGATGCTAGTGGACTTTCAAAGGAAGGAGGGGACACTCTGATTTGTAGCCCTGGTAAAGCAAAGTCCTGGAGGATCCCTGCCCTGGGCTCCTGCAGAATCCTCAGCTTTACTTCCGTGAGGATAGATGTTTTTCAGATCAGACCCCAAGGACGACACTTCTAGGCCGCTGAGAACCAGCAGGAAACCTCTAGCAGCTGTGTAAAAGGCCCCGAACTTGTTTTATTTCTCAGGACACTAAGTTGACCTTGGAAATTCTCCAGTTTGTATGTCCAGGGTACAGGGCATCAGGAACCTTAAGGGATGAAGGTAAACAGATGGAGCAGAGTGACATGAAAGGGCAGGTTTCATGGAATGGGCACTGCCAGATATTAAAGAAAAAACCCTTGGCCATGAAGGGTGTTGAATGCCTAGCACTCAGGAGCATCATGAGTTTGAGCTCAGCCTGGATAACCTATCAGTTTGGCAAGATCCTTTTTCAAAATCAAAAAGCAAGTGGGTGAGGGATGTTGTTCAGTACAAAGGCCCTGGGTTCAGTTTCAGTACCACAAAAGAAAGAAAAGCAAGGCCCTCAAAGACACGTGTTAAATCACAATAAAAGTGGACTTGATTCCCTACAATTGTGATAGATACAGGAACCATGGCAGTGGGATTCTGCAGAGGGTGGGTAGGCGGATTGGGTCAGCTCCAAGGTGGTCAGTTATTATCTGGGATATGATAGAGAACGGGGGGCCTGCACAGGTGTGGAGGGTGTTGGGGAGCTCTCAGTAAACTGACTTAGCACTGTTCTTTGCTGAGACTGGGCTTCACAAGGAAGTGCACAGATGGACCTAGGAGAAGCTTCAGGAGCCTGAGTAAAGTTTGGCCAAGCAGAGAATCTTTGTCAGCTGCCAGGTGGGAACATGGGCCCAGCATTGCCTGGAGCTTCCTGTTTTTAAAGCCAGGCAAGAAATAACATTTTTTTTGAAATGGGAAATATCTTGATTCTTAAATTGCCTAATAATTAGCAAGTAATTATCTGTTTAAACATGATGTGGGCCAAACATAATGCACCTGTGGGCTGCCAGTTTGCAACCTGGTGTTCATGTGTAATTTTGTTTCTCATTTGTTTGGGGCTGACTTGCTGGGCACAAGAATCTTATTTTGACCATTAATCCTGTTAGCAATATTTTTGTCTAAGTTGTGCTAAGCATTGTTCTAGAGTTGCTCCTTAATGTCATTTGCTAATATAAATGACACCAGAAGGGATGGAGGGGTAAAAGGGTGGATGGTGGATAAGTTGATGCATAGGTGGTTGGTTGGGTGGGTGGATGAGTTGGTGGATGAGTTTGTGGGTGGGTGGATCGGTGGGTGGATGGATGGATGAGTTGTAGGTGGATAGATGGATGGGTAGGTGGGTTGATGGGTTTATGGATGAGTTGATGGATGGGTGAGTGAGAGGATGGATGTGTTGAGGGATGGGGTTGGGTGGATGGATGGTGGGTGAATGGGTGGTAGGTGGACAGGTGACTGGATGAATGGAGGCATCAATGGATGATAAGTCTTATCCATTAGAAATACTGCAGGTGAAATCTTGTGATGTCTAGGAGTTACTTTAGAATAATATGTAGAGTCGAGAAAGGTACAGGTGATTTCAGACTGAGCATGGGTCATTTTTGTATCTGACTGATGGTACATATGGGGAGATTTCTTATACTTTTTGCTCTCTAAGATGACTGTACTTTTCTCATGGAAATGTATTATCTATTTTCATTAAAACAGTAATGTTCATTTTAATGTTCTTATCAGCTAGAGAAGCATTCTGAAGGATATACAGGCAAAGTGATATCTTTTCTGGGACTTAGTTTGTTTCACAAAAAAATTTTTACAGGTAGGGGCACCGATGAAGCATTGTTGAGCAAAGCATTGCTAATTTTTGCATTGGGGTGATGGAGATAAGGATATTGGTTTTGCTAGCCTATGTGTTTGAAATTTTCTACATTTTTAAGTGAAAAGTGAGGCTTCTGTTTTCTAGGCACTTTGGCAATAAAACGTCAGGAACTTGGGTGCTTGTGTGGGTTTTCGCCAGCATGGAAGCATTGACACCATTTGTGTTGAGGGTATGGGTACCCTTCACATGCCAAACGTTGCCATGGTGAAGCAGGAAGTGTGGGCTCTGGCGTGGGCTACAGGTTAAGAAAGGCTTCTCACCCAAGAGCTTCTCTGCAGGGTTTTCTACTCCCCCCGGGGCGGGGGGCATCTTGGGGGTTAGAGTAACACAGTTGTTAGAGTATCTGGAGTCCTCTTTCCTGGGCCCAAAGGCCAGCTTTACCACTTGCTAGCTACATGACCTTGGACATGTACTTAACCCCTCTGAACCTCAATTTCCTTGTCTATTAAATGAGATTAATACTAGTACCTTAGAGATGCATTATGAAGATTCATCATTACATGTAAAGTGCTTAGCATAACATGTTAAGATTTTTAAATCATCAGTGTTTTCGTTGTTATTGTTATTGCTGCTGGAAAGTAATTTAAGGGCAGAAAAAAAATGTACTGAGATGGACCGGAGAAAATAATTGGAGGCAGAAGCGAGAAGAAGTCTGGGAAAGAAGTGTCCACTGTCAACCGGTCCACCCACGGCACCTCACTTGTGAGCACTTGGAATCAATTTCCTGCAAGGGTGCCAGAGAAAGAAAAGAAAAAAAGCAAATTTCTGGGCATGGTCTTTGTCCACAGAATGAAGTGGAGCTGGGGGAGCTGCTTCTGTCACTGAATTACCTCCCGAGCGCGGGGAGACTGAACGTTGACATCATTCGAGCCAAGCAACTTCTGCAGACGGATGTGAGCCAAGGCTCAGGTGCAGTGTGATTCCTTCTCTCCCCCTGTTCAGGAAGGGGACAAGCTCTGGTGGATGCTATTAATTAGTTTCTGGGAGGCTGGAGAGTATCAGAATAGGACAGTCATTCAAGGAGAAAAGTAAATGATCAGATATCTGTTAGGATGTGGTAGGTAGGTGATGCCATCCAAGGAACCCTTGCTGAACTGGGAAGTGGAATGTAGCCAGGTCTGATCATTACTGAAATCTAGATCTTTGAACACTGGACGCCCTACAGAATTGACTTGTCTTTCCCAATACTGTGCCTGTAATAGAGACACCATGCTGCAGGTGGCGCTGCTGTGCTGGTGATGGTGCGTTCTAATCAGCAAGCATAAATTCCAGCACTGAAACTACCACATTAAATATCTATTTTTTGTATGTTTGTTTGTGGTATTGGGGCCCGAGACTTGGGCCTTCACCCTGAGCTCTATCCCCAGCCCGTTTTTACTTTCGATTTTGAGACAGGGTCTGTGCTGTCCAGGCTGGGCTCAAACTTGGCAGCCCTCCTGCCTCAGCCTCTCAGAGTGCTGGAATTACAGGCCTGTGCCACTGAGCCTGGCTAAGTGTTTATTTTAAAACAAAACCAATTCCAACATGACTTGTAGTGAAATGGAACAGGTTCCACTCCATCTGTATGTGGCTTCTCCTGTGATAGCTAAAGGTATTGTGACAGCAGCTGTGGTCACCAGCATTGCTTAAGCTCAGCAGTGGAGACCTTGTTTTTCCTAAATATAATAGCCAAAGTAAATTACATTGGCAATGATGTGACAGCTGTGTCTAGAAGAAGCCTTGCTTGCTCAAAATCAGAGGTTTCGAAGGCTCCAGTGCAGGGGCTGGAGGAATGGCACAGCAGTTAAAGCACTTGCCTTGCAAGGACAAGGCTCTGAGTTGGATTCCCCAGCACCACATGAAGCTGGGTGTGGTGGCACACACCTATAATCCCAGCACTCGGGAAGCTGAGGCGGGAGAATTGTCCTGAGTCCAGGGCCAGCCTAGGCTACCAGAGTGGTATCAGAATCAGCCTGGGCTATAGAGCGAGACCCTGTCTCAAAAAAACAAACAAATCAAAGTGTCCAGTGGAAAGAATAGAACTAAGGCTGGAGAATTTTTGACTCCTCTCAGTGGGCAGTCAGTGTTATAAAGTAATCTAAGAATTTGGAGCGAAACTGCCTGGAACCAAGTTGAATGAAAAGGGGTTTGGGGGAGGAATGGACAGATAGAATAGAAGGTTGGATGGACAGGTGAGGTTTCATGATCCTCAACATTCTATGATGCTGTCTTGAATCTTTAGACCCTTTTGTGAAAATCCAACTGGTGCATGGGCTCAAGCTTGTGAAAACCAAGAAGACATCTTTCTTAAGAGGCACAATTGATCCCTTCTACAATGAGTCCTTCAGCTTCAAAGTTCCTCAAGAAGAATTGGAAAATGCCAGCCTGGTATTCACGGGTATGTAATGTCCTAAACCCACACAAGGTGTGTTTAAATGGCTATCCTTAAAGCAAAGGCACAAGGCATCTAGAGAGAGTTACATATAAGACTTTCATGTCTACCAGTGCATGGTAGTGCACACTGGTAATTCCAGTACTCTGGAAGTCAAGACAGGAGGATTGTGAGTTTGAGCCCAGCCTAGGCAACTAAGCAACTTATTAAACTCTTTCTCAAAAAAAAAAAAAAAAAAAAAAAGGAGAGGTGGCTCTGCTGGGGATGTAGCTCACTGCCAAAGCCCTGGGTTCAATCAAAAGAAAAAGAACTTCACGTTTGATGCTCAGCTACTTGGGTTTCAGTCCACTTTCCTTCTGTGAAATTGAGCAAGACCCGTAGTGCTTAGACCAAAATTGTCACAAATCTAGCCCTGGGGCTAGATTTCCTGGAACGGCCACATCATGGTTGATGTCTTTGACAAGTCACTTAACTCCTGTGAGCCTCAGTTTTCTCGTCCATAGAACCTGTACAGTTGTTGTACTTGTATCAAAGGTTTTGTTGTGTAGGAAAATGACTTAGGACTAAGGACAGTGTCTGGCACCTAAGTCCTCTCTGTACATCAGTTTGGATGATGATGGGGGTGGTGGTTGTGATGGTGATGATACCTGTTGCCTAGTCTGAAACCAAAGCTTATGAGAAAACAGGACATCTCACCCAGAGAGGAGGTTCGTGTAGGGCTTCCCGAGCATAAAATACTTAAATGGAAGTGTCATCTACCGTTGTCTGGTAGAAGTGAGTCTGTAATGTAATCTTTGGTTGCCAGGCTGTTTTACTTATCTGTGGCTGTGTAACAAATCACTCTTAAAATGTAGTAGCTTAAATCAACAGGCCCTTGTGGTCCCATAGTCCCTGTGGCTCTGGGAAGAGGCCTAGCTGTCTGGTTCAGGCTGAGTACATCTGACGAGGCTGTGATATAAGTGTTGGCTGGGGCTGTGTTCTTAGCTGAAGGCCCAGCTAAGGGGGATCTTTTTTCAAGTTCTCTCAAGTAGCCTTTGGCTAAAGGACTCACTTACTTCCTGGTTATTGGCTAGTGATCTTCCTCCACTCTTACCACATGGACTTCCCAATAAAATCATAGCATGACAAATGGCTCCCATTACAGTGGCTACGTGAGGGTGTAAGACAGGGCAAGAAAGACTCATTTTGCCATTTAATACTGGAAGTGACGTCCTGTCACCTTTGCTCTACTCCAGTCACTACAGCTGCAGTCCAGATGGAGTCACAGACAGGCAAAGCCTGTATGCTTCCAAATTTCAGGCCCAGACAGAAGACAGAGACTATGCTGAATCCTTAATGGCAGACAGTGGGATATTACTGAACCAAGACAGATTCTAGCACGAATCATTCATTTCTGAGACCCTGATGGGAATAAAGGACTTTGTATTGTATGTGTAGATGAAGAGGGGACTCCAGAGGGCACTAAGTGCCCAGACAGAAAGTCCTGAAACTTTCATACTTTACCGAAAATTCTGGCAAGAATAGCGTGTCCTTGCTGTCATGAGTGACCCAGCAGGGTAAGTGTGTAAGGACAGAGGATCAGAAGAGTATACAGGGTAAAGTATACAGGTTGGGTAGCTACAGGGGAGCCAACCAGGGTCCTGGCTTTGCCATTCACCCACCTTGCTGGCCTTGGGCAAGATCTGTATGAGTAGATTTTTCTCACCCATGAAGTGACAGAACCAGGATCCTGTAAGGTGGATTAAATGAGGTTGACTCATACAAGAATGGGCACTGGGCCAGGCTGAGTAAGCTCTCAGACAACTATCATTCCAAGAAAATTTTTCTATCTTCCTCATCTATTTCCAGTTTCTTCTCCCTGCAGGCACTGCCTTTAACATGTTGGCACGTATCCTTCTGCCCTTCTGGAGCACACAAATGCTCCCTGTGGGTACAGGTCTTCCAAAAATTCATAAATTCAACAACTGTGTTAAACATCTCTGGACCAGACAAAGTTTCCAAATTCTGGGAGCAGTACAGAGAAACAGAGGGACACCATCCCTTACCTTGGGGATGACCAGGCCCACTCCAGGGATATCACGCTGACTTTTCACTGTTGTTTAATTAGCAGGGAATATGTCCCTGCTAATTAAACAATACAAATACAATACAAATACAAGTGAGTTCCCTTTTTCTTTATGGTAAATGTTGAGTACTGCTGCCTGGTGTATTAGGACAGAAACAGAAATGATTCATTGTGGAGGGAAGTGGGATATAACAGCTTCGTAGGGTGTGATAAGAATCCTGGAGTCATTCACCCTAAAAGTACACAGGAGAGGAATGTTGCAGACAGCTGCGGGGGTGTTTTTATTCCCGTATAGCCCATATAATCACCCCATAAAGTGTGTGCACACACAGACACACACACATGCGCACATGAACACATCTTCTAAGTTAGTGGTCCCCAACCTCTGGGTCATGGCCCTGGAAGGACTGGGCTACTGGGACAGATAAGCGATGAGCAGGACGTGAGCTGCTAGCAAAGCTCTGCCCCCTGTCTTCATGCTCCTATTAGGTTCTGATGCTGGTGCTGATTGACAGGAGGAGGAGCTTCACCTGCCACTCCTCTCCTGCTGTTGTTGGCCATTTCAAAGCTATCCTCCAACAACTGACTGCAGAACAAATCCATCCCCCACCTCATCCTCAGGAGGATGGTCTTCAGCTAAACCGGTTCCTGGTGTCAGAAAGGTTGAGGACTGCTCTGACTGGCCCATAGCACATCAGGTGTTCATGAGCAACTTGGCCATGGTCAGCAGCCCCATCACACAAGGCTCATTCCCTGAATGCACCAAAGACATGCTTCCCCAGGGAGCATGGGATGCTATGCCCAGAGCCCACTGGAAACATTCCTGCAGGACAAGCAAGCCCCACACGACTCCCTGCTCCCATAAGCGGAGGCCTCCATGCTGGTTGCACCTTAGAATCATCTGGGGCTTCAGGATGCTACCCATGGCCATGTCCCCTCCCCAGGGATGCTCATTCAGCCTGACCACTCTGGGCCTGGTTGTCTATGGTACCTATTCCTCACCTGGAGTTTCACTTTCTGTTACCCGCAGTCAGTGGCAGTTCAGAAGTATTAAATGGAAAACTCCAGAAATAGAGTACATTTATAGAACTTTTACTGCAGCCTACTATAATTGCTCTATTTTATTCTTGTAAAATTTTTACAGTGGCTAATTTATAAATGAAACCTTATCATAGGTACATGTATCTAGGAAAAATAAGCAGGCATAGGGTTGGTATTAGCCCATGTTTCAGTTATCTGCCTGGGTCTCAGAAGGTATTCCAGCAGGTTGGAGGGGCTACTGAAGATAGATGTTTAGCACCCCAGGTGTTTGTAGTGCTCAGACTTCAGAACCATGGCTGTGAGTGGAATCCTAGCTGATTGACATCTGACATAAAGTATGCTGGCTGGAATATTAGAAGGAATAGGATCAACCAGGTACAAATCTAGGCAAAGCTGCAGTTCTCCAGAATGCAGATCCGTAAGGTTCTAATGTGCTTTATTTGCCAGCAGAGAGAAAGAGCTGTCACATTCAGGTGGAGGATCTGAAACCCAGCCCATGCTCTAGTTTCCAAACACCATATAACAAGTCAGGCTGATCTGTAATGTAAGCACTTGCAGGAATCCCCAGACAAACCCTGCATGCTGGCTTCCTGAACTCCTCACTTCCCACATGAGAGGACAGCTCTCCTACAACTTCCAATCGGATGACTTCTATAGTTCAGGTTTGAAAAAGAAAAGAAAGGAAGGGACAGTTGTCTTTCAATTCCTGAGATAGCCACACACAGTCCAAAGGCCTTCTGGGAAATTCAGGAAGATTTGCTGAACCAAAGTAAAGTGGGATTGGTTACTGAGATGTTCTGGACCATGATTGGAAGTGGAGGGAGGGGAGGAAAGAAGAAAGGAGGGAGTGAAGAAGGAAACAAGGATGGAAGGAGGAGGGAAGGAAGAAACTGCAGTTCAGTGACAGTTCTTCAAAAAATTAGAAGTATGATTGCCATATAACTCAGTAATTCCACTTCTGTATTTCTATCTGGAAGAATTCAAAGCAGAGACCCAAAATTTTATTCATCAATATTCATAGAAGCTTTATTCACAATAGCTAAAAGGTGGAAACAACCCCAGTGCCCAGCAAGGGATAAATGTGTAAAGAAATGCATCTGGTGTGTCCACATTCAAAGAAATACTAACCAGCCGTAGAGAGGAGTGAGGTTCTGACACCAGCTGCAGCATGGATGAGCCCTGAAACATGCCGGGTGAACTGAGCCAGGCATGATTCTGTTTCTGTTTCTGATTCTGTTTCTAGAGAAATAAAATTAAAGTCGTCAGGTAATGAGCCCACAGCAGGGATGTACAGAAGCTGCTGTTTCATGGGCAGGTTCAATTTGAGAAGATAGAAAATAGTTCTGGAGGTAGATGGTGGTGAGGTTGCACAGTAGCATACATGTACTTAATGCTGTTGAATTGTCTACAAAAAAATAGTTCACGCAGTACATTTTGTGTGTATTTTACTTTATGAAAAGGAAACAGTTTCTTTGAGCTGCACACAACTGAGGCATTTCCTGGAAGTACCCAATGCTAATACGGAGTCCTGGCGGCCATTTTTCTGTGAGAAGAGTCAATGCTCCCTCATTGCCACTGCCGGGTTGTGGAGCACAGGGGCCAGGGCTTGGGTTCAAATGTGCCCTGACTTACTCTCTCTGATACTGGCCCTTTGCTTGGCTTCTCTCTGCCTCTACTTCCTTGTCTGTGGAATGGATGTACTAGGGGGTTGCTATAAAGTCCAAATGAGTGAGTAGGTATAGAGGCTTAGCACAGAGCTTGCCTCTGAGAAAATGCCTTAGTATCAACTGTTGTTAGTATCTGAAGGACAAATAATTATTTGTGCAGCCAGCATCATCTCGAGGCTTGTCTGTGAGGCCAGGTTGCCTTCTTGCCAGGTTGCCCCTTCTGTTCCTAATGTGAGAAGAGACCCTCTATCTTCTTAGAGAAATATTGGCGGTATCCCAGCATTAGAAGACACCAGTTGTCTCGCCACTTGCTTCCAGTGTTCTACCTCCCTTGGTTTCCCCTATGTGCCCTGTGCTTCCTGGCCTGGGGTCAGGAAAGGGGCAGTAGTCCTGCAGGAGCCTGTTAGGGTTAGAATTCAGCTCCCTGGGCAGGCATTGAACAGGTGTTAGTCCTCACAGAGTGATTTTTTTTTGGGGGGGGGAGCCCCTGCATGTGTTAAAAAGAATTAAGCTCTCCAGCAGGGGTCCTTGTCCCTGTGTATCATTCAGGTCTCTAGACCTGTCTGTTTATTACTAACGTTTGGGGACTGCTGTGGTTTGAATGCTTTCCTTAAACATCCATGTGTTGAAAACATCATTCCCAAATTCATAAGGTGGAACCTTTGAGAGGCAATTAGAAGTCAGGCTGGTATGGTATCAGTACCTGACTAGATACTATGCCCTTGGCTAGAAATTATGTACTCAGAAGAATGACAGGCCTGATGTGGTGGTGCATGCCTGTAGTTGCAGAACTCTGAAAGGATGAGGCAGGGTGATTGCAAGTTCAAGCACAGCCTGGGCAATTCAATGACTTAGCAAGGTTCTGTGCGGAAAAAAAAAAATTAATGGCCTGGGAATGTAGGAATGTAGCTCAGTGTGAAGGCCTGGGTTCAAGCTAATAGAGAGAGAGAGAGAGAGAGAGAGAGGGAGGGAGGGAGGGAGGGAGAGAAGATTCATGCCTGTGTTGTCATGTTGCTTAATTCTAGTAAGGGAACAGATGGGCATAAATCAAATGCCATCATATCAGTAACTTTGAACTGCGAGTTGGTCTAAGGTTGTGGAGGAGAGACACAGGGCATGTGCATAGTGTCTGGGCTGGACTGGGAGTGAGAGCAGATGGCACCAGAGCTGGGGGTCAAAGGACAAGAGGAGTTCATCTGTAGAGCAGTCACAAGGGTGAGAGGTTGGGCAGGGCCCCTGTCCTAGAAGAGAAATCTAGACCAACTTCATCCTTCAGCTGTGAGTTGGGGGCTGCTAGGGTTCAGTGTGGAGGACCCGTGACCCGTGCCCGCCTGCCCTGTTAGTTTCTCACAGCAGCTGCTGCCAGGTGACTTGAGGACAGGATTCATGGGGTCCATCGGGAGGAACGGGGGCTGAGCAGCTATGGGACATTGGAGCAGAGAAGCCAGGCAAAGCAGACATGCTTCACTCTTTGCCGACCCTTGGTGCCTCTAGCAAAGACCAGAAAACATGGCTTCTCACGCCTGCATGCACCTGGTTTGTTCCATGGACTGGCTAAAATGTAGTCTCTGATCTAGGAGTGAAAGGTGGGACCTGGGATTCTGCATTTCCTGCAGTTCCCAGAGGATGTTCCTGTTGTGGGTCTGCAGACCATGCTCAGGAACAGATACAGAAAGTGCATCAGGGTGAGAGGTGGTTTACCCATGTGTGTTTAAAAAAAAAAAAAAAAAAAAAAAAAAACCTCTCCAGCATGGATCCTTGACCCTGAGAATCGTACAGGTCTCTAGACCTGTCTGTTTATTAGTAATGTGCGGGGACTGCTGTGGTTTGAATGCTTTCCTTAAACATCCATGTGTTGAAAACTTCATTCCCAAATTCCTATCAGTGGTATTTGGGGGGTAGAACCTTTTGGAGGCTATTAGAGGTCATAAGGCTGGTATGGTATCAGCAACTTTAGGACAGAACAGATTCCTGACCTTTTATATTTGCTGGGCATTCCCCATAAAAGTCCCCCACCATGTTTTGATGCTGCAAGATCTTCACCAGATGCCACTGCCGTGCTCTTAGACTTTCCAGGCTCCAGAATCCTGAGCAAAATTAACCTATATTCTTCAACTTCCTAGCCTCAGGTGTTTTTTGATAGCAACAGCAGACTGAGACAAAGACTTAAAAATTCTGATGCCTAGGCCCTACCTGCAGTAACTAAATCAGCCCAGACATTTGCTTTTTCGTTTTGCTTTTGGGAAGCATTTGTATTTTGCAGAGCTTTCAGGTTGCTCTGTACAGGCTAGGAAGGCCACCCTTGGCCTAGCCAGGAGTGGGGAGCCTTTGTTCTGCCAAGGCCCATTTGGACCTTTATGATATCATTCACAGGCCATATGAAATTATCAGCTTAAAAATTAGCCTGCTATGTTTGATAAAACACTTAATTAACCCCTAATGTGATGGCTGAAGCTGCTTCCATTTGGTGCAGTTGCCTTGGCTGGGTCAGACCAACTGATTTCTCCATGGGTTGGATGGTCCCCACCCCTGGCCTGGACTGTTCTGCATCCCTCCCCACCTGCTGTCTCTTTGGAGGCCTTCCAGGCTCTGCTGTGAGAGTGAGTTCCAAGGCACCTGGTCTGTTTTCCATAATTACTTGGCTTTCTACAGCTGGAGCGTCAGATTGGTTAATTGAGTCTTCTGGGGTGATGAGATGGGTGGGGAGGCATGGCAGGAACAGATGGGAGGCTTGGGGGTTCATGCTGCCATCCTCTTGCCTGAAAGGACCCCAGGTCCGATGGACACCAGAGGACATGCTTGGAAAGTGTTAAGGTTTGGAGAAACTAGGTGCATCTGGCAAAGGAGAGAGGAGGCAGCCAGTCTGAGAGGAATACAGCTGTGTAGAGATGGAGATGCTATGGGCTTGTCCTGTGATGCAAGCGTTTCTCCCAAGCACAGGCCCTGCACCAGTCCACCTCCTACCCCTCCTGTCTGCAGCCCCTGCTTTCTCCCTTCCCAGCCTACCATCATGGGTGCCAGCCCCAGTCTGCCTCCCAAAGAGAGGGATGTCTTAGTCACTCTCCAGTTGCTGGACATAATACACAACTCCCACAACTCTAAGGAAGAAAAGTTTATTTTAGTTCACGGTTTTAGAGGTTCCTGCATGGTTGGTCAGCCAGCTTTAAGGCAGAACCAGCAATAGTGGCAGGGTCGGGCCAGAGGCAAGCTGGGCACAGCATGGTGGCCAGGAAGCAGGGAGAGAAGGAAGGAGCCAGGGACAAAAAATGCACCCTTGGAGGTCATGACCCCCAGTAGTTCCTCCCTCTTTCCAGACTTCACCTCCTCAGAGCATATGAAATCTTCCATGAACGACTCCACCAATGACACAGCGTCCCTCGATCCAGTTGCCTTCCAAATAAGAGACTTGGGAAGAGCATTAGAAATCTAAACCACAGCAAGGTGTGAAGGCCATGTAGAGTGTGGATTGGAGCAGATTACAGCTTGGCTCCAATTTTATCTCTGCCACCTAGCATGCATGTGATGTAAGATAAATGATGCCCTTTCCTGAACTTTGGGCCCCTGCTCTGTTATGTGCTGCCAACCGCAATACTTGATAAGCTTTAGCCCATGCCTGGTACATAGTTGGTGCTCAGAATATACTAGTTAACAGCTGCTGCTACAGCTGCTGGTGGAGGTGGTGATGGTGACAGTGGTGGTCCCAACCAAAGAAGAGCATAACCTGGAATTACACAGACGTATGTTTGAATCTTGGCCCTGCCATTATCCAGCTGTGCTGCCTTAAGCAAGTGACCTATCTCTCTGCACCCCAGCCTCCTCTTGTGGCAAACATAGCAAATCATTCCCGTTTGGAGAATTAAAGGCAAGGTAGCATGTGGACTCATCCAGACTAGCAGTGGCCACTGGAAAAATCCTGTCCTTTTAATCATCTCAGTAAGTGAGCATTGAAACACTGGCCCTTTGGGGGTGACAGCTCAGCCCTGCCGCTCGTATAGCATCCAGGAGCCAAGGACTGGTGCTGTAATTGTGTCAACTTGGCTGCAGAACCAAACTGGTCTGTGTTCCCACAATGCTCTAGGGTTGGCAGCCCAGGAGATGGGTCAGAGCAAGAGCTGGCGTAGTCGGCAAGAGCTGGCTGCACACCCAGACCCAGATGTGGGAAGCGAGAGACTGATGCCCCTCTGTCTAGCCAAAGGACCATGAATGTGCCCAGGGAAGCAGAGATGGGGGGGTAGACAGTTACAAATGGGGGAGCTTGTGAAGGGACCCCATAAACCCAAGTGTGAGTTCTTGAGCTCGTCTCTGGTGGATGTCCGCTTGGACAGCATAATGAAGGCTTAGAGAAAAGTGCCTGTGGGGTAGAAACTTACCCAGGTTCTGACCTGGCCCCTAGAGAAGCAGATGAGAAATACTGCAGGAGGTGGAGACTGAGCAGATGTTGGGATAATAGCACCCAGAAGGTGAAGGAGACTCTAGTTTAAGCCAGTGCGCATCAGTTGCTAAAACTAAGTATACTCAAATCAGTATACTCAATAGGACTTAAATAGGACTCAGAGTCTCATCATGTAGTATTCAAAATATCTCCAGGGGAGCTGGGGGTGTAGCAGAGTGGTTAGAGCACTTACATAAAACAAGCATAAAGCTTGATTCCCCAGTACCACATAAACCAGGCATGGTGGCACATGCCTATAATCCCAGCACTCGAGAGACTGAGGCAGGAGGATTGCTATGTGCTCGAGGCCATCCAGGACCAGCTTAGACTACAGAGTGAGACCCTGTCTCAAAAAAAAAAAAAAGTCTCCAGGATACAATCCAAAATGACTTGACTTAGGAAGAACCAGAAAAATCTGACAGATGCCAGCCTCAAGATGTTGGAATTACTTAAGAGAAACTTTAAAGCAGCTGTCATAGCCATGCTCCAAGAAATAAAGACAAACCCTCTTGAGAAAAAGGGTGGGATAGAGAATGTCGGTGGGTCAGCAGAGAAGTGAAAGAGTTTTCAAAAGCATGGAGATTTTAGAACTGAAGAAATGCTATCAATCACTGAAATAAAATACTCCCTGGATGGGCTCAGTAACAGAACAGAGGTGACAAAAAAGAGTCAGGGAGCTAGCTGGAAGGGGTATAAAATAAATGGTACTGTTCAAAAACAGAGAGTGAAAAGATCAGAGGAAAAGAGGAAATAAGGAAAGAGAAAGGCCTGTGAAGAGAGATCAAGAAGTCTAAGCTTCATGTCTTGTGAATCTGTGAAGAGAGAAGAGAAAGGCGAGGAGCATCAGTATGGGGGGCTGGACAGCTTACCCCGGAGACCCTGAATTTCTCCCCAGGGCCCCAGCTCAGCCTTGCACCACTGCTCTTCCACTCCCACTGAGCATTAACAACTCATAAGGGAGCTGTATGGCACTGTGGCCAGTGTCGTTCAGATTAGGCCTCTGTGTGTGTGTGAGCAAGCTCTTTACCTCTCCGAGCCTCTGTTTCCTGGCTGAACAGTGGGTACAGTTACATTTGCCAGGAACCTTCCTGCATACTAATTATGCATACTATTATCATTTAATCTCTCAACAAACATGTAAGGATGATCTGTCTGTATGGCCATGTTTTAGTTGGAGAAGCGGAAGCCCAGAGAGGGGAAATGCGTTGAGTTTAGCCAACCGCACGGTGTAGTTGCCCTCACTGTGGATTCCAGCTATGAGCTCAAGTTCAGTTTCAAGGGCTGGGAGGAGCAGTATGTGAGGACATCAGGACTCCTCTCTTTAAGACCAGTTGGGTGTAAAATCAGGAATCCCATGACCACCCTCAGGTCAAGAATTTGCTAGAGTGACTCCCAGCACCCAGGAAAGGGCTGTTTATGACAGCAGTTTTCTTATAACAGGATACAAGTTAAATCTGCTGAGGTAGGAGGGTGGAGCCTAGAAGGGGTCTAAACCTTGAGCTTCCAGCCATCTTCCTTCCCCCCATGGAGTCGTGGACAGCATTACCTCCTCTTGGTCTCCCAGAGCTCAGTCCTTTCCTATCTACTTGTCTCACCTCCTGTCTCCGCCCCCTCCAGGAGGTCTGCTTAATACCTTTAGACATTGCTTACTCCTGAGGGTGGAACCAAAGTGGCCAGCACAGGTCACACTGCTGGGCTGTCCTGAAGCCCAAACCCCTTAGGCCAACAAAGGTTCTCCTCCTAGACATCCGAAGGGCTGATAGGACCCAGGACGAAGGCCAGGTGTCTCTCTGAGTAACATGACAAATAAGAAATATGGTGAATATTTAATTTTCTAAAAGCATTTATTACAGTTGTAAAAAGTAAGTTGTCATAATCACCCTAAGATGCTCCTCTTTGCTTTGAACACACTCATGCCATCATTCTTGGGGCTCTCAGGGACGGTTCTAGAAGCCCTGTTCTTGGAGTGTCTTCAGTAGTGCATTGTGGCTTCCTTGATGTTGTGAGTCAATTCAAAATGTTTACTTTTCAGGGTTATTTTGACTTTGGTGAAAAGCCAGAAGTCACATGGTGTCAGATCAGGTGAATAAGGAGGATGAAGATACACTGTCGTGTTTTTACAAGCCTTCCTTTCTGTTGGTCCAGGAGAGAGGCTCTGGTGGCTTGCATCAGGGTGGTGGCAGAAAGGGTTCAGAGAAGTGGCATGTTAGAGCGTCACATTGGAGGTGGAGTCAGTGGAACCTCCAGATAGGACATAGGTCAAGGATCACTCCCCTGTAGGCTGGGCTATGACCTCCACCAAGAAGGGACTTCCTGTGTAGATCCTGGTTCCCATCATACAGGCTGTTGTGGGGATCTGCTTTTTTTAAAATTATATTTCGTAAACAGCAATGTGTCTTTTAATGTAATACATTTTTTGGTTTCAGGATTCAACATGTATTTGATTACACATTATAATTCTTTACTCTTCAAAAAGTAACTGGTAACTTGTGCAAAGTGGAAGTCACCCAGCTGGTGAGAGTCTGAGCTTGCTTCTAACTAAAGCTGGTTGCTTCAGAAGCCCTCATCACTCGTGGCCACTGCACTGTGTGTGACCTGCATACAGATCACCTGGGGAATCTTGTTAAAATGCAAATTCTGATTGGTGAGTCTGCAGTGCCACCCGAGCGTTTGTATTTCTAATATGATTCAGGCAACAGCCAGGCTGTTCAGAGGACCAGCTTTGAATAGCAAAAGGACCCTTGCTTTGTTCTGCCATGTGACCTGAGCATGGGCAGAGCAAGGAGTGCAGGTGTTTGCCCAGGCAGATCAAGCAGGGCTGGTGTGGTAAAAAGTTTGTGTTTTTCTGAGTGTGTTGAGAAGCCTTTGGAAGTTTGACCAGGAAAGGGATACGATCTAAGTCATGTTTTAAAAAATGTCATTCAAGGGGCTGGAGGAATAGCATAGCAGTTAAAGTGCTTGCCTAGCAAGTGCACAGCCCTGAGTTCAGTTCCCCAGCAACGCATAAGCTGGATGTGGTGGTACATGCCTGTAATCCCAGACATCCTTGCTCTGTGCTTCAGGAGGCTGGAGGAGGAAGATTGCCTTGAGTCCAAGGCCAGCCTAAGCTCCACTATGAGTTCAGGACTAGCCTGGGCTACAGAGCGAGACCCTGTCTCCAAAAAATGTCATTAATGGGGGGCTGTAGTAGAACCAGAGAGTAAACAGGCAGGAGGCGAATCATCTGTAAAGCCACCATGTTGGTTCGGGAAAGAGACTCTGGTGGCTTGGATCGGGGTGGTGGCAGAAAGGGTTCAAAGAAATGGCATGGTGGAGTGTCACATTGGAGGTGGAGTCAGTGGAACCTGCGGAGCACTTCCCTCTAGGCTGGGCTACTGACCTCTGGTGAGAAGGGACTTCCTGTCTAGATACCAGTTCCCGTCATACAGGCTGTTGTGAGGACCGCAGGGAATGGTGTATGTACCTGCTCAACACAGGCTGGGCACGTTGTGAGGGCTCAGCTCTTGTGGCATTGAACCTGGAAGTGGCCAGAATTCCACCAAATAAGTGGTCAACAATGGGCCCACAGAACTACCACCCTGGAGCTCTCCTGGCGGAGCCCAGTCCCCACAGTGGCACACCCATTTCAGCTTCTCTCCAGCTCCTTGAGGCCACCCAATTCCACTCAGATGGGAAAGGTTGGACGGATCCTAAACACTCCTTTGGCAGCCTCCAAAGATCAGTGGCAGGGAAAGCAGCTTGTCCAAGGTCCTGGAGCCAGAATTCAGACACAGGTCATCTGGACCAGACTCTGGGCACTTAATCACTGGGTCATTCTGTCTCAACTATGTTGGGGTGCTGTGTTAGTTGCAGAAGAAAGAGAAGCATCTCTTGTGGTACTGGCCTTCAAGTGAGGCTGAGGTAGGTGAAAGAAACAACAAAATCATAGTCTGGAGAATGACTTTAAATCGGGTAATATAAGTTGAGAAAGAGCCACTTGTGCAAAAAAAAAAAAAAAGGTGGGGGGAGGGATAGGAACATTCTAAGAAGAGGAAATGGCAAATGCAAAGGCCTTGGGACTTGCTTTGTTCAAGGACTTAAAGCCCGAGCACTCAGAACGTAGTTAAGAAAGGGAGTGGGTTACATGCTGAGGTCAGAGCTCCGCCAGGGCCATGGTAGAGGGTCACCGGTAGATCACTACTGAGCACCTGCCATGTGTCCCGGTTTGTGAGATGCCGGGGCACAGATGTGGCTCCTGGCTCCACGCGGGACTGGGTGAGATGCCACGCATGCAAGAACTTTGTGTGTAGCAGATGCTCTGTGGGCGGCGGCGTCTCTTTTCCAGTTTGTAAGTCCATGTGAAAGCTGCGTCTGTGCATCTCTGCCTCCTCAGCCCCTGCAGTAGAGCAGCACAGAGTGTGGCTGGTTCTGATGGGGTCGTTTAGAGATAGTTTTAGGCAAGGGCATTGTTTACCAGGCTGAGCAGAGCAGTCAGCTGGGGAAGGAATGAGCAGGGGGCCGTGGACCGGAGATGACAGATCCTTGTCTTCATGATCGGGTGCCCAGTACTGGGCAGGTGAGGGACCCTTGAGCCTGACTTCTGGTCACCCCAGTACAGAGCGGGCAGAAGGCCCAGGACAGTGTCCACAGACCTGACTGCCGACGTTCCTGTGACATGTGTTCTGTGGGGTTTTATCCTGCTGAATTTATCGGGGCTGGAGAAGCAAGAGGAGGGGCAGCCTATGCTAAAGGTCAGGGGCTGGATTCTTCTCTCATCCTCATTCAAGGTCACTGTGGTAACCTACGCCTCAACAACCTTGTGCCAAAGCGAGAGCTCCTGGCCTTTGTTACAGGAAGCATCCCCAGACCCCAGGGTCCCCCAGTCACATGAAAACCAGGGCAGGTCATAGTTTCCTAAGTGACAGAGTGTGGCTTGGGCAGGAAGACAGAGACGGGGGGGGGGGGGGGGGGGGGGGGGGGGGGGGGGGGGGGGGGGGGGGGGGGGGGGTAGAGGGAGGAGCTCCTACTGTGGGGACCAATGTCAGTGGCTGGGTCCCACCAGTAGTAACAGCCAGCCTTTGTTAAAGGCTCAGTGTCCCCCAGGCGCAGTCCCCAGGGCCATATAAACCCTCATCACAGATCTTCACAACAACCAAACAGCATAAGTACTGTTGTTATCCCATTTTCCCATGAGGGAAAACAAGCTCAGAGAGCTCAATAACTTACTTGATAAAGAGCTACAAGTCATGGTATTAGCTAAGGGGAGAACAGCAGCCTGATATATCAGCCTCTTAGGCTCTGTCCCTTGACTTCACGCTCATTTCCTGTTTGCATCATGTGTGACCCAGGCTTCTGCCTATCGGTGGCCCTGCCATCTTCTCAGACTTCAGAAGGTTTATCTTCATCTGGTGGGCAGCCAGGGAAAGGTAGACAAGGGAGACCGTGTTGAGGGCTGCCTGGGAAGACTTTGTGGAAATAATGTGTGCCGCTGCAGGGGATGCTGAGAGATGTAGTCCAGCTGTGTGTTCATGGAGAGCCGAGAATAGGCTTTGGGAACCACATAGGCATCTCTGCTACATCCATCCAAGCAGGCAAATATCAGAACCAGCCTATATCCCAAACAAGCTTGCTGACCTGCCTCCCGGCTCAGCTTGTACCCATGTTCATGGTCAGGGTCAGCCAAGTCAGCCATGGGAGAATCCCACCCCTCCAAATTCCAGGGGCTGGCAATTGCTCAGGGCACCTTTTTTTTTTTTTTTATGGCCTGCAAGACCTGGACACCTACCAAGTCAGGAAAGTAATTCCACTGGTGATTCTCAACCTGTGGCAACTTAGCACCTTTCCCAGGGGATATTTGCAGTGCCTGGAGACATCTGCGTTTGCTCCAATTCAGGGGCTTGCTGGCTTGTGGGACTCCTGGTTTCCTCTCGCATGGAGTATCCACTGTTCCTGGTGGTTTCTCTTTAGCGGCCTGAGTGTGAAGAATTCAGGGCCAAGTGTGCTGAGTGGTACTCCAGGCAGTTTTCAGCTGGCTTCCCTGCTCTGCCTGTGCAAACAGCATCTCTATAGTTCCCCCCTATCGTCCCCCGTGGTCACCAGCATGGCCTGGCAGGGGGAGTGGGCCCAGCCTGCGTGGCCCTGCGAGGAGGGAGGTCCCTTGGGAAGGTGAGCAGTGTTTTGTCAAATCAGGCCTCTGCATCTCCCCCACTTTCTGGTTTGTGGGTGCATGTCACATGAAGGAAGTGATGTAAAGAGGTGACATGGGAAGGAGTACTGATGGCCTCTAAATATCGCTATTAGAGAAGATACATATTTATACATGCTATATATGTGTATGTGGATATATTGCTGTATACATATGTGTAATACTAATGGTCTGATATTAACATAAGAATGGTATTCACAAAGTTACTTACATGTTATAAAAGCTACATATACATGCACACACATGCACAACCATAAAAGGTGAGGTGTAGAAGAAAAGCAGAAGTCTGTTATTTTTCCCACTGAAAGGCATAACCATTTTTAACAATTTATTTTAGCCACCTTCTAGGAATGTAGGCATTTGTGTGCCTGTGTGTGTATATATATGTATGTCTGAGTGTACAAAATGTATAGGCCCTCAATATATCTTGCTCTTTTCACTTAATGTACCCTGGACACTTTCTTTTGTGTCAGAAATGTACTTGTTCGTGCATAATTATTCATTCATTCATTCATAAGCTGGGTCACTGCTGTGAATTCAGCAGTGAGCAAATTAAACTGAAGAAATCCAGTTGCATGAGGCTGATCCTTGGGTGGTTGTGGAAAGGGGGTAAGGAACAGGAGAAATAAGTGAGTCGTGCAGTGTAGAGGTGATGTTAGGTGCTGATGAGAGAAAGAAGCTTGCAGAGGGGTCCCTGAAGGATGAGAATAGGTGACAGTCTTTTAAAGGGTGGCCAGCGAAGGCCTGATGGAGAAGACAGCTCAGAGCTGGGACTTGAAAGAGAAGTCTTGTTTGTAGGAAGAGCACTCCAGCGTACGGGAACAGGAAGCACAAAGGCTGTGACAGGAGAAACAGCGAGGAGATCATGTGGCCCCTGGTTATTATTAATGGCTACGTAATATTCCACCAGGTTGGTGATTTGAATAATATGTGACTAACCCTCTGTTGGTAAATACTGAGTCATTCTGGCATGTGTGTGCTTAGAAACGTTACTGGGGTAAACATCTTGTGTATATTCCTCTGCTGCTATCTCCAAACATTTCATGACCTAAGATCCCAGCAGTAGGGTATCTGTCTCACATTGTACATACTTGTCAAATTGTATAGCCACTGTTAAAATTTGCAGTCCAGAAAAAATGTTTTTTACTCTTCTGTGTCCTTTTGAAGTGTGTGGAAATTTTCACAAAATGAACCCATCCAAGTAACTGGCACCCAGATTAGGAAACAGAACATTCCTGAAATTCCCTTGTTTCCCTTTCAGCTCCCTCTCCTTCCCCAGGTTAAACCCTCTGCTGACTTTTCTCGCTGTTGGTTCACTTTGCCTCCTGCCGTTCTTTGTGTGAATGGAGACACCCGCTTCCTCTGCTCAACGTTGCTTGTGAAATGCATTCATGGTAGTGTGTGCAGTGGTTGGCTTTCCCACTCACAATCTGAGGATAGTATTGTAGTGTGTAACAGTACTGGAGTAGATCCAATTTTAAAAGTAGGGTGATTTTTTAAAACACACTTTAGTGCACAGAAAAATTGGTGTCATTTCTTTCAAAGCATAATTCAGAGTGCTGCTTGTACCAAAAGTTAAAGTCAAGAGTATGAACTTGCTATCAGGAAGTCAACAGGACCTGAGTTCACACTCCAACATTCCTAGCCTCCTGTGGGCTGGGGACCATCCGAGCCTTCAGATGTCACTAGGATTTCATGACAAATGCCGCAGTGGCTCAAATTAGAGTTTAAGGAGGAGATTCCTCTTGGGGATCTGGAATCATTATATACGTGTGATATTAGCAAGAGAATAGGCTTGAGTCACATCCTCCAGCTCCCTTCCTCCTGAGGGGTGCACCCGGGCCAGCCACTCAGGTGTGCAGTATGTGTGTCTGAGGTCCAGGGCCAGCACTGTGCTCGTCCTGCCACGGCTTTATAGGGCAAGCATACGCAGACAGCCTTGTGTGGAGGGCGACCCTAGTGGCAGCACTGCCAGCCTGAGTTTGGAGGACTTCCATGAAAGAGAAAAACCTGGGTATGCCAGCAACAGAAACCTTACAGCTCCTGAGGAATATCACTTCCTCTCCTCAAGGGATGATGCCCCCTGGGTGTGGGGATGCTGGCTCCGGCCATCTCATAGCCCCGAGTCCTGCCTGGACTCCTGGCATCACTTTTGGGCAGTTCTGCTTTTTGTAGTTATACCCTGAGATGCGGTCTCATTATCTGGAAAATGGGAGCATATCCAAGCTCTCCTAGGCTGCATGAGGATGAAATGAGACCTTGCACACACAGGGCTGCAGGGCCCTGGGGCAGTGCTTATGAATGACAAGGGCAGAATTTTTCATCAGAGAATTGAGACATTTTGTAACTGCCTGAGTCATGGAAAGTGCTGTGATTTTATAGATCGAGCTTGGCAGTGTCTTTTAAGAGGCAGCATGCTAAAGATGTGAGGCTGATTTCTTTGGGTGTTTTGGCTTCTACCTTCTCCCCCTTCCCCAAGTTATTGTTAGCATGAGGGTAATTATCCCAGTCCCATGGGTCAGAAACCCGGCTGCTCACCAGCGCATCCTGGGGAAACTTTTTAAAACTAGACACCCAGGAGCCCCCTCCTATAAATCATGGCAGTTGGCTGTGGCTATTCCTCACCGTGGTGTAAAGAGTATTAGAAACTCCTCATCAAGTATAATGTGTAGTTAGGCTGAGTGTCAGTGCCAGAGAGATTTTCTGAAGCAGATTACTAGCTCTCCTACCCAGAGTATCTGGTTAAGTGTGACTGGGGCCTAGGAACCTGCAATTCTAACATGTGACTCTGGGATCCTGACACTGCAGGTCTGGGGACCACAGTTTCAGAACCAGTGCTGTAGCAAAATCCAGCTCACTTCCTGTGTTTATAAGTGAAGTTTTATTAAAACACAGCTATGCCCATTCACAGACATACTGCCTTTGGCTGCTTTCTGCAGTAGCAGAATGAGTACTTATGACCAGCAAAGGCCTTAGGTGGCCCTCAAATCCTATGAATTACATACTCTGTGACCTTTTGTGGAAGAAGTGTGCCCACTGTGGCCCGAAGTAGCACCTCTGGACTCTCAATCCTTGGTGCCCTCCACTTGGGGAGGATTGATTCAGGTGATGGGGAACAGGGTAAGTTTGCATGGAGAGGCCCCGGCCCTCTGCTGGGTGGGATCCGGGTGTCGAAGGCCCCTGGCCATCCTCTTCTCTCTGGCCTGCCTGCCCATTGCAGATGGTATTCCTTATAGTAGCGGGTCAGGCTCTTTCTGCAGCCCAGCTGAGCTACCTGTCCAAATGAGATTCTCATTCTGAGTGTTTCCTGACTAGTGGGAGCCATTTGAAAAACACATGGCCAGAGACCCCCACCCCTGCAGCCATCAGCAGCAACTCCCGGTGGAAAGCTGGGCACAGAGGGAGAAGCTGTGGTTCCTTATCCCCTGAGCATCCTCGGGTGTCTCACAGCCACCGCTGAAGACAGTTTGTAGTGAGCGTCTCTCCCAAAGCCACGCCAGCACCTCCGAAACCAGTGTACGAAGATGATCCTTAGTCAGATACATAAATTTTGGCGATACGTGTAAAAACAAGCATGTTGCTTCATAGTCGCACCTTTAAATGCTTCCTCTGAGATGGTGTGATTCACACCCAGATCTGAAAGTGATTCTTCAACCCATATGGTGCCTTCATACACAATCTCCATGTGGCCCAGTCTCCACTCAGGCATCAAGATGTGGTCCAGAGGACCCAAAAGAATTTGTGAGAGATCAAGTGGAAATTTTTTAGGGCCACTCTGACTGCTGACTCCTTTTACCTCCTTTTCAAACCGACATGTGTGCATTCTCGCTCTTGCATGCTCTCTCTCTCTCTCTCTCTCTCTCTCTCTCTCTCTCTCTCTCTCTCTCCAGATGATCCCTGACTTACAGTTTGACTTAATGAATTTCTCACCTTTATAATGGTAATAAAGCAAACTTAACTCAACCATTCTGTTTTCCAGTCTCAGGATGGCATTCAACAAATGACATGGGATAGTCAACATTTTATTATAAAATTGGATTTGTGAGCCAGGTGGGCTGGCACGCACCGGTAATCCCAGCACTGCAGGAGGCTGAGGCAAGAGAATCATAAATTTGAACTAAGCTTGGGTGACTTAGCAAAACCTAGTCCCAAAATGAAAAAAGGGGTGGGGATATAGGTCCATACAAAGGCCTGTGTGTGTGTGTGTGTGTGTGTGTGTGTGTGTGTGTGTGTGTGTGTGTATTATATAATGGTTTGGGAGCCTCAAGATTTCCATCTGCAAAATGGGGGTATGAAAGTCTCTTCTGTAATAGGGCTGTGGTGGGATCGAGTAAGAGAAAAATGGACCTGAAGTGTTTTGCTCAGTGCCTATGCAAAGGACTCAGAATTTGGTATTGCTGATCAGTTATTTTAATATGGTTATCTAAATTGTCATTATCATTGTTGGAAAGAAAAACATGAAAAAGAAGTTCTGTCCAAGCAGCTACTCTGAATTGCAAAATGAGCCAGGGAAGCTTGGAAAACACCACCCTTAAGTCATGGTTGGAACTTCTTAGAACCAAATAAATTCAGAGCCGAAAGGGGCCTCAATACCTATGAATGCCCACCATGTATACATTGGGAAACTGAGGCCTAAGGAAGGGCTAAGATCTATCTTGTGTTGAAGAAAACCCAGAGCTACAGCTTCTAAATGTCAGAAAGCAGAAGAAAAAAGGTAGAGTTCTATAATTTAAGGTAGAGTTCTATAACTTCACAAGTTACAAAGAGTTTGGGGACCACCCTTGTTGGGATGAACCAGACCTGGCCTGTAGGAAGCAGAGAAGAGAGAAGGCAACAGAGATATGGAAGCGTCACCAGGTCTCCTCCAGTAGTGAGCTCCATCCTGATAGAGTTTGGGTACTGCACCTCCTGCATGATGAGGAGTTAAGAACAGTCCAGGATGGCTCTTGTTGACTTAATGCATTTTTTTTTCAGAAATAGGGGAGCAGATTAACCCAGCACCCCCAAATTGGGTCTTGGGTGACAGTGCTGAGGTCTGGCCACGACCTGGAGGTGTCCCTGCATTGTAGCGCCAGGCTCAGAGTTGTACAGGAGTTGCAGTGAGAGCCTAGGGCACACAGCACAGTCCTTCTTTTCCGGGTACTGAGATGAGGAGCAGTCGAGTCCACTCCCCTTGGTAAAACCGAGAAGGTTTTTTTTTTTCCTCTCCTAATTCTCAGTGTTTGTTACACCCACATTCAAAGTCATCCAGCTTCCCTTCCAGAACCGTCTGCCTTGGCACATGAAATGTAGCAGCCAAAAGAGTTTTGCTTCTGCAGGGAAGAACAAATTGATTTCATGGCAAATATCAACACGCGAAAGCCTCAACTTGTGCCTGACTCATCTGGGGCACGTAGGTTCTGCCTGCTGCTCCAATCTGGACCTCAGTCTTCCCAGCTGTACAGGGGCTTGCTGTGCCTTGGAAGGGTGGCTCCCAACCGGGTTGGCAATGTTGGGAGATCCTGTGGTTGCCACAGTGGGTGTGTGTGTGTATTACTGGCATTTGGGAGCAGAGACCATGGATATGATGGACCGTGATGGAGCATGCTATGATGCTCAACACTGCCCTTCTGCATCCCAGAATGAAGTGGCCCACAGCGTCTGTAGTGCTCTGAGTGACAAACCCGGCTCTAGAGAGCTCGTGGGAGGACTCAGTGTGTTGACCCATGGGATAGACTTCAACCCGGACCTAACGCATAGTAGTTACTTAATGAAGCACTGATGCTCCATCATGGTCTGACCCTGACACCCGGGAGTCCCCTGTTGTCATGCCCAGCCAGCTGTGTTTCCCTGAGTCACCATAGTGATTGGCACCTCAGATGTAGAGATTCACTCACTGATGACTCTTTAGAGATAAGTTGGATCTAAAATTCCACAAAGTAGACTATGCGGGCTGTGTCTGTGTGCCCCTCTGAGGAAGGGGCCTGGATTTTCTGTGTGCTGATTTGTCCACTCTTGGAGATCGGAGCCTTCGGGGCCTTTGACATCCATAGAGATTGGGCGGGGGTCCAATGAGATCAGCAGGAGAACAAGTTCATGGGATGGTTATTATTGGATAACCAGAAGGGGAAGCAGCCCTAAAAGCCTTTTGTAGGGGTAAATGTTCTTACAGAACACTTTCCCTCTAAACTTTAGGAAAGGCTTTTTGTGTCCGGTGTGGTGGTGTATGCTTGTAATCCTAGCATTCAGTGGGGATGAGGCAGGAGGATCACAAGCTCGAGCCCAGCCTGGGCAATACAATTTTGTGAGACCTTGTCTCATGTAAACTATGAAAGGGGCTGAAGATGTAACTCAGAGCAAGGCACCGAGTTCAATGTCGAGGACCTCAAGGAAGAAAAAAAACTGCATTTTATCTAAAGCTTGTTTGTTTTGGCCGATACAATGGACCACTGAACTTTCTTGTGGTCTCAGGGTATAATTATAAAAGTAAATGACTGCACAGCAGATATCTTTCATCTCTGCAGAAGGGTTGTTTTCCTCTTTCCCACATGTCTCATTCTAATGTACATGTGAGTTTTTTCTCTTTCTCTTTTTTGTAGTCATAGGTCACGACATTAAATTATTCCAGCATTGAAACAAGATGACCAAGTGTATTACCCCTGTTAACCCATTTTTTAAAATTAATATAGCAAAAAGAAAGAAAGAAAGAAAACATGAGGTGAGTACTTTATAAAGAAAAGAGGTTTACTGAGTACACAGCCCAAACTGGTAGCCTGTGTGTTTGGCCCCTAGTGGAGACTCCCTGGCACATGGCATCATGACAGAAGAGAGGATTACATGGCAAGACAGGAAGACAGAGAGATTCTGGAGTCAGGCTTAGTCTTTATAACAGCCTGCCATCACAGGAAGACGTCACGGTCTCCTGAAAATGCCCTCGTCCTCCTGAGGGCAGCACCTCCACTAACCTAAACACCTCCCATTAGGAACCATACTAAAATTTCTACCACCTTCACACCTCCACACTAAGGATCAAGTTTCCAGTGTAGGAACCTCTGGGAGGCAAATCTCAACCAAACCCAGGCCCCAAGTCTATTTGAATTGTGTTAAAATCCATAAAAAGTCAATAGGTTCTTAGAGACAGCCCAGATTTCTTTGCATGGGTTTTGCACCTGGCCTTTGTAACATCTATTCTTACTGTTTAGATTTTTTTTTTTTTTTCACTCTCTGGATTATGCAGGTGGCTGGGAAGGAGGTTCCAGGTGATGGGGCACAGTTAGGTTATATATGCCATCTAGTAATATGTGAATGTCTACATTCAAATGAGTCCCCCATAATGATCAAAGGAGTGCTGGTGAAGGTTATCTTAGAACAAAATTTCTAGTTATAAATGTTTCTAAAGAGACAGTATTTTGGGATCTAGTTATAAGAAATTGTCTCCCTTCTCAGGTAATTTGTTTCAAGTGCTGTGAGTTGTGGTATCCACTAGCCATGTGACTTGGCTTCTTTAGCCAGAAGTAGAGATCTCTGGCCCCCTAGCCCAGATGCCCTTTCTGGATTCTGTACATCTGATACTAACTCCCTGTTCTCCCTCTTTAGAGTTCAGAGGGACGGCAAGTCTTGGTATTCTTCCAGGCAGCTTGTATTATAGAAGTCATTAGTTTCAGTTGGCTTTAGCGTGTAATTTGCATTTTAACATTTTTGGGTGTCTTCAGAAACTGTTAAGAGTGCATAACTTCCTGGATTGATCTGCAAGTGCCAGGCCTGCCAATTAACTCAGACAGCCAGATCAGCGCAGGCTGAGTCACTCAGGGCGCGCCTCCCAGGGGCCGCATGAGTCACCAGCCAGGTGACTTTACAGATTGGTGTAGGAGCATAGGATATTAGGCTTCCTTTTCGCTTTCTTCCCTTCTGGCTGTAGAGATGTGGTTTCTCTAATAGTGGGTTCTTTTTCTCTTTGTTTCCTTTCCAAAATAATATGTACTTGTAATAAGGACTTGCAACTGTATATACTTATGTAATGCACAAAGTAGGAATTTCCCTCTGGAGAAGACCACTTGTGATAGTTGGGTGAACGTACCTTCCTACACACACACACACACACACACACACACGCACGCACGCGCGCATGCACGTGCGCACGCATGTGCACATGAACACTGCCTTTTATTGAAAGAGATTATGTTTACATTTACTGTTTGCAACTTGCTTTTCTTTCCTGGTAACTGTCACAGGAGTACCTCTTCCTTGGGAGACATGAACATCAATGCCTGTCATCCAGATGGGACACAGTAGATGCCCCAAAATAACCACTACCCAGTGTCCGATGTGGTCAGTGAGTGAGTTTCCTGGGGTTATTTACGGGGGTGTGGGGAGAGCTACCTAAAGCAGCATGGTGAGGGTTGTTTACAGGTCTATAGGTGACTCAAAAGCCATCATAGTACAGAAAAAGCCACCCCATTGTAAATGGACACTGCATATTCAGGAGGACCCCCTCTCACTTGGGCAGCTACTTGGGTGGCTCCTGCTTTACTCTTTCGTTAGCTGTCCTGACTCTCCCTTCACTTGCTGCCCACACTGTCCTCTTTCTCCACCCCATCCCACAATGCTTCACTGTCTGCACAAGCCCTGTGCTCTGCAGACCCTTAAATACCTGTATTATAGCTATCCTTTTGCAGGCAGAAGGGCATGAGTCACAAGAGCCAGAGGTGATGTGGGCTGAGCTCCTGGGCCTGAGGGCTCCACCTCTTCCCACATTGTGCTCACCTATGTGCTTTCCTGCCTCCCTCCAGGAGGTGGGGAGGATTTGCTATCAGTAACATCTTGGAGATTTTTCCATTTCATATGTCATGTTTAACAATGACAGTGATTTTCATGGTATTATGACATCGGAAATTATTTAATTCGCTCTCCCTACACCAAGTATAGGCACCTCCTGAAGCAGACCCTAAGGTGACAAGTTGGCATAAACTACTAGAGAGGAAGGAAGCCGCAGTAAGGGACAGGAAAGTCAGGAAGGTACGCATACCAATCAAGGACATTTGGTGAGAGGAGTCTGCAGTCTGGAAGGTCCTCAGAACCACCAGAGGTCCAGTCCCTCACTGGAAGGGCTCAGAAGCTTCCCAGCACTCTCATGTCACCGTTAATACTATTACCGTAGGAAGAGGATTCAAATGGAACTCACCAAGGGAGAAGTTGCCGCTAGGGTCTGCATATCCATTTCTACTAAAATTGATATACTAAATCTCAATCTCCAATATGGTGGTATTGGTCCTGGAGGCAGTGAAGTCCTGAAGACCCCCTCTCATCAGTGGAATCAATGCCCTTATAAAAAGAGGCCCCGGACAACTAGTGGCTCTGTCTCTTCCACTGTGTGAGGACCCAGACAAGATAGCACCCTCCATAAAGCACAGAGCGAGTCCTCACCAGGCACCAAATAGGCTGGCATCTTCTCAGCCTCTAGGACTGTAAGTGGTGAATTCCTGTTGTTCATAAACCACTAAGATTATCGTTAAAAAAAAATTTTTTTAGACAGGGTCTTGCTCTGTAGTCCAGGCTGATCCTGAACTCACAATAATCCTCCTGCCTTAGCCTACCAAGTTATAGTAGCCCAGACAGACTATACTAAGCAAAGAGAGCCAAGTTGAGAGACATGAGCTCCCAATTGTCCTAAGTCCCTGACACTGGGTGGACAACATTCAGTTTTCCCAGCAAGGGTGGGGGTAACCCACTTAGAGTGTTCCCAGCCAGGGCAGCTACTAGAGACATAGATTTCCTGGTCAGCCATGATTATCTCAGAGGCTGACTTCAGCCTCTTCAGAGGTTGAACTGATACTGAGTGGCCCAGAGCACCAGCCACAAATCACACTGGTATTACAGACAAGCTGATATGGCTGAAGATAAGCATGGCCTCCAGGATGGCCAAGGGATGGTCAGGGCCCCGGTGCCTTCCACTGTACTTCCTAAATTTGAGAGATTTTGTCTTACTATTCCATTCTTACAGACCGTGCTGTAGCGTAAGGGTTGGCAACTTTTCTGTGGAGGGCCAGATAGCAACTCTTCAAGGGCTTGAGGGCCACATGATCTCTTGAAATTATTGTCTAAATGTTTGTGTATCTTGCCCCAGATTCATATGTCAAAGTCCTATCTCCCAAGGTCATGGTATATCCTCACGGTCGAGATTAGTGACCTTGTAAGTCCTCAGAGAGCTAGCTTGTCCCTTCCACCATGAGAGCACACAATGAGAAGACACCTACCCTCTGTGAGGAAAAGGGACCTTGCCCGAGACCCCTTTTGCTGGTGCCCTGATTTTTGACTTTGTACGTTCCTGAACTGTGAGAAACAAATCTGTGTTGTTAATAAGTGACTCAGTTTATGGCATTTGTTACAGTAGCATGAAGAGACAAGACATCAACCTTCACTTAAAGCACAAAGGCAACATTATGTTAACAGTGGATTTGTCTGAATTCCAATAAAACTTTATTTACAGAAACAACTGGCGGGGCTGGAGGAACAGTGCAATGGTTAGAAGCGTTTGCCCTGAGTTCAAGCACAAGGCCCTGAGTTCAATTCCTCAGCACCACATAAGCCCAGCATGGTGGCACACACCTGTAATTCAAGCATTCTGGAGGCTGAGGCAGGAGGATTTCTGTGTGTTTGAGACCAGCTTTGACTATAGTAGTTCAGAACTAACCTAGACTACCGAGCAAGACCTTGTTTCAGAAAAAAATATTTTGCCAAGAATATAAATCCTATGCCCATTTATGAGGGACACTGTTAGTTATTGTCATTTCTTGAACTTTGGAGAAGAGAGAAGGATAGAACATTTGGGGCCCAGAGAACTCGAAAACTAGATGGAACCTGAAATGGCCATATAATAGTATCTTGTTTTAGATCTGAAGTTAACAGGAAAGGGAATTCTGGTGACTTGTTCCCATTTGATGAGATCGAACCTTGCATTATCTATGAGGCATGGCTCAAAAAAATCCTGTCTCTCACCTATTCCAAAAAAATCTTTTTTTCACCTGTGTTGGGGAACCCTTTAGCAGTTTCTTTTATTAAGCTAAGATTCCTCTCCTAATCCTTCCCTTCTGTTTTAGGAGATTTTTCATGTATGGGAGGTCCACCTGTACATACTGAACATATGAGTAGGTGTACAAAAAATATACCTGGTCCAATTTTTCCCCCTGAAGCTGACAAGCACTGGATACCCTTGGTAAAGATGACACCACGTTCTCCTTGCCCTAATACTAGGACTTTTTTGGTTTTGAGACATTAGTTTGTGCTCATTTCTTTGTTTTTCTACTTTTCTCCCTTCCCCTCCCCTCCCTGCCATTTTCATCATTTGGAATTCTTGGGGTGAACCCCACTGAGGAGAACAGAGGCTTGTTAGTGCCCAAGCACTGTTTTGGGCTGCATATTTCTGCTGCTTTATTTCATAATCGGCATCCCTCCTGGAATCCAGCCTGCCTCTGCCCGGTTCACGCTGGGCGAATCTGTACCATTTCCCACTCTGCAGCCCTTCATTTTTAACCCAGACACAGCCTGCTTCCCCATTAGCAAGGTGGCGTGCCTGGACTACCCACGTGCAGATAAAGAATTAAGTAGACGTTGGCCAGGAGGGCAGTTCCGGCTAACCATCTCATTAGACGAGACAGACACAAATTTAACTTGTGTTGGAATGTAACAGAGAAAATGTCCAAGAAGGCAATACGGGACAATACGGGAGGAAGAAACTGCACTGGTCATTTCTGCCAGCAAACCTGCTTCCATGTGCGCAGAACGGAAGGAACATGACATCTCTTTTATAAAAGGTCAACAGATAGGCATTTAGGTCAAAACGACGGCAGTCACAGTTTTTGAACACTTACCGCTTGCCAGGTACTGTGTGCCAAAGGCTTCACAAATGTTGTCTCATTAGATCCTCACATTAACTTGGGAGATTAAGTGCCACCAAGAGTCCTCATTAGCCAGTGAGGAAACTGAGGCTCTGGGAGGTCATCCGGCTTGTTCAGAGTCTAAACATTTTGTCAAATGGCAGAGCCAAATTTTACATCAGAATACGTGACCCTGCAGCTTAACCTAGTGTGTCTCTGGCTCACCAGGAGACTTTTGACCGTGTCTGGGGATATTGTGAATTGTGGTAGCATGACATGTGGTCTGTTACTGGCTCTTGTGGGTAGAGCCCAGAAATGCTGCTAAACATTCTACAGTGCATGGAACAGCCTCCCACAGCAAAGGACTGCCTAGCCCATCATGTCAACGTGCCGCCATCAAGAAACTGGCTTGGAGGCCAGAGGAATAGCTCAACAGTTAGAGCACTTGCCTAGCAAGCTCAAGGCACTGGGTTTGATTCCCTAGGGCCACATAAAACAGGCATGGTGGCATATGCCTGTAATCCCAGCACTTGGGAGGCTGAGGTAGAAGGACTGGTGTATATTTGAGGCCACCCTGGGATTCATAGTGAGTTCAGGATCAGCGTGGACTGCAGAGCAAGGCCCTATCTCCTAAAAAAAAAGAAAAGAAACTCTGGCTAGACTAGCTGGCTAGACTACTATGACCGCTTGCCGCCCCCCCCCCCCCCCCCCCCCCCCCCCCCCCCCCAGAACGGTCTACTTAGAGCTCTGCAGTCATGCTGGGAGGCACTGGGACAGAAGTTTATATTGCATCTTGAAGGTGGCTTGCATCTTGAATGGCCACCTAGCGGAAGCAACAGCCACAGCAAAGACTGGGAGGTTGGAACATGGCTGGCGTGATAAGGAACAGCAGGAGACCTGTGTGGTTGTGTCAGAAGGACTGACAGGAATATGGGATAAGGAAATCATAGAATTACCACCATGAAAATAAACAAATGGCATCCCCGAAGCGGTAACCCATCTCTGCAGTTGAGGAATGTGTAGACTAATGGCCTCTGTCTTGCCCCTGACTCTGTTCTGTTCCTCTCCTTCCTCTCTGCCCTCCCCATCTCCCTCCCTGCCCCTGCCCTCATCCCTCTGGCTCCCCAGTGTTTGGCCACAACATGAAGAGCAGCAACGACTTCATCGGCAGGATCGTCATTGGCCAGTATTCCTCGGGGCCCTCAGAATCCAACCACTGGCGGCGGATGCTCAACACCCACCGCACAGCTGTGGAGCAGTGGCACAGCCTGAGGTCTCGAGCCGAGTGTGACCGTGTGTCTCCTGCCTCTCTGGAAGTTACCTGAGGACCACAGGGAAGGCAGCTTCCATTTGTAGGGGAAAAAAAAAAGACAGGAGAAACAATGTGTCACATACTTATTTCATCCACACCTGCATCCACATTCTGTCTTTACACATACAAACAGACACAGGCACATCTATATGCACATCCTAAATCCTCTCAGACCTGAGAGGAAGCTGACTGTTAATCACAGAATGGCTGCCCTCACGGAGGGTGACCGGAGAACTTTCTGGAAGCCCCATCACATGTCATGAGCTGAGTGGGCTGGGCCTTGAGACTTATTGGTGGCACGTTCTCTTGCTCATACCCCTGTCTCAAAATGCACTTTCAACCCTCAGGCCAGAGAATGGGCCTCCACCCAAAGGGAGCCAGCCTCTATCAAGACTAAATTTACCAAGAGTCTGCCTGGTATGTGAGAGACCTGATTTCCTGCTCTCAAAACACATATCCACTGGGTAATTTCTGAATAGACTACTGCTCCCTGGGGTTCTTTGAACCTGATACCTTTCTCCAAAGGTGTAAGTATCTTTGTCTTCTCCTTAGTAAATGTGATAAATAGGTTAGACTCTTTGGAGAATTCAAATGGCCACAGAAAAATAATCCAGTGTATGAAATATATCCTGGCTTAACTGAATTTATCCTTGTGTTAGCTTATTCCAGGGAACGCCCTGTGAGTGTGTATATGTATGTCTTTGTGTGTATGTGTGCCTTCCCCTGTGAACACGTGTGTGCCTGAACGTCCTCTTAGAGAGCAAGATGGAGGCTGGGACCTCCATCCTGAGTGCTCCCCTCTCCCTGCCTCTCCCCTCACCCAGTGCCCTCCTGTCCATCAACAGCCCCACCTTGGGTAACAGTAATACATGTGTGTATCAAGTAAATAGGAAACAATAGAGCTAAAGTAATACTTTTTGACTGAATCACGGTGATCATGATGCACCAAGGGCCCGGTACCAGATGTAGTGGCCACCGCACCCCATCCTTGATGACCTCTTTCCTTACGCTCTGAGGACCCCTCTGTGTTTGTGTGTGAACTAGCTGCGTCTCACGTGCTAAGCCTTTAGTGTACTTAGGATAGCTCACTCTCTCCCTACTGAATGCTTCTGTGTCTTTTCCTACAGCATATTGTCTGGTATGAGGGAGCTATTTATTGAAATTAAAGATTATTTATTTGTGACACGCATTCGAGTTACCTTTTTATTTATTTATTTATTTTTTCTGTGAGCACCAGACATGGGGAGTATTAGCGAGTATTCTGGCTACGACAGCTGCAAGACACACTGGCCAAGCAGCCCGAGATAGTAATGCCTATTGTGTATTTTGTGGGTCAAGAATTTACACCATGATGGTTCTGTTGTCATGTACTTGTAATCCTAGCGTTCTAGGAGGCTAAAGCAGGAGGATTGCAGGTTCAAGCCCAGCTTGGGCAACTTAACAACTTAGCAAAACCCCTGTGTCAATTAAATAATATAAAGGGTAGAGGGTATAGCGCCAAGCGAAGGCCCTGGGTTCGGTCCCAGTACCAGGGGAAAAAAATTGAACCAGATCCAGCTAGGATGGTGGATGCCAAGGGCTTGTGCTCGAATCCCTGAGGGCTGGGACACAGAACCCTCGTAAAGCTGTTCTGTCTTCTGTCTGGCGGGTGATGCCACCAACATTGGCCTCCATGTGGGTGAGCTCATGCAGTGTGGCTGTTGGGTTTTGAGGATAGGCACCCAGGAGCATGAGCACCCCCATGGATGTGGTCTCCCTTGGATGCACTGTCCTCACAAGGTGCAGAGAGTCACTTTTGTCATAGTTCCTTGGTCAGAGTGGTCACAGACCTTGCTCAGACTACAGGGTAGGGAGATACAAAGAGCTTGTGGGCAGGTTGGACAATAGGGTGGCCATGTTTGGAAAGATGCCACAATAGGATAATAGGACGGTCACACAGAACTTTGTTGGTAACAGCAAGGGGGAGGTCCTGGAAAGGACAGTTGGAATGTTACAGGGTATTCCTCTGAGGACTGGCTGAGAGGACAATTCATACAAAGAGAGGTCGTGGAGCTGGTGTGATGATGCCTGCTGTAATCCTGGGACTCAAAGGCTGAGGCAGCAGAATTGTGAGTTTGAAGCCAACATGGACTACATACTGAGACCATGTTTCAAAAAGAACAGAGAGAGAGGAGACCACAAGGTTTATGTTAGGTCTCTTCAGTGACAGAACATTAATGTAGACTAGTTCAAGCAACAGAGGAAGTTCTGAGTCTGGCGATTCAGTGAAGCCAGGACAGCCTGTCTCTTACTCTGTGTCTTGGGTCAAATCTTCTTATGGCGTGAACATTGTTGTGCCCGGCTGCCTGTAGTCACAAGCCACATTCCTAAGGCCCAGCTTAGATTGCTACTTCCTAGTTTTCCAAGACTGAAATATCGTCTCCTTCCTGATGTCCCCACAGAAAGAAGCTGATGTTTCTGTTTAATGCTTACACTAACAACCCTCCCTTTCCGGGGCCTTGTGGGAGCCTTGCTCTGCGCTGAGCCTGGTGCATGTGCACTCTTACTGAATCCTCCCACTTGGACAGAGAAGCCATTATTATTTCCTTTCTCCAGACAAGGAAACCAAAGCTGGAAGATGTTAAGTAGCCAACTTTGTGTCACACTGAGACTGGCAAAGAAGAATGTCAAGTATTTGCCCTGTGCCTACCCGGCTTCGGCAGTTACTGTTACCATTATTTCAGTTTTTCTCTTTGGGCCAGGCTGGGTGGCATAGGCCTGTCATCCCTATACTCTGGAAGGCTAAAGCAGGAGGATCACAAGGTCAAGCCCAGCCTAAGCAACTTAGCAATAGGCTGGGGGTATAGCCCTAGTATCTCACACACACACCACCACCACCACCACCCCCAATTCACTTGTTCAGGACAACATCCGTGGCATAATTAGCTTTATATTGGCCATACCCTGCTCAGGACTTGACCCAGGTGAGTACTGCCTGACCTGAGATGGCATCAGCCCTCCTGGCCACATGGGCATCAAAAGGAGGAATCTCCGGAATGCCTCTGCCTTCTACCACACTGGGGTGGAGGTCAAGGGTGGAAGCAGGAGCCTGGGGAAATGAAGTTATTAGAGAAAAAGAGGAGAAAGTGTGTTCCTTTTCTGTAAAATTACTTCTTACTGTGATTGAACAGAAAAGATAAAAGCACAAGAGAACAAACACTATTAAAGAGGACAAGTGTACCATGGCATTCGGAAGTAGAGATCTGGTCATTGCTAACTCGGCTCAAAGGCAGTAGAGTCAAGCCTCAATTCAAACCCTGCACCTTCCACTCCATTGTGCAATTGCACAAACTACATAAGTCCTCTGAGCCTCACTTTCCCCATCCAGAGTACCTCAGAAGCAGACACCCCCAAAAAGACTCAGTTGCAAAAAAAAAAAAAAAAAAAAAAAAGTCTCTTGGGAAGATGACCCCAGCAAGGACAACAAGAAGAAATAGGTGGGGAAGAGAAAAGGTTGCACTCAGGTGTCCTGGGTCAGCTGGGGCTCTGTCATGGAGGGAACACTTGGGAGTTATTACTGTGGAGAAGCTGGGGGATTCAACTGCTTACCCCTGGCCCCCATGGCCTGAGGCTTGCTGCTGGAACAATAAATATTTGGCACTTCGGGCCAGTACTGTGTGGGCTGAACAAGCTCTTCAAGCCGTCGAGAAACTCCTTATTGGAGAAAGGTGCGTGGGCACGGCCTGGCTGCTGCAGCCCTGGGGGAGCCCAGCGGACTGAGGGACTGGAAGCGTGGCTGCCCCAGCATCTGTAGACCTCCTGAGTAATCAGACAAGCTGAGTAATAAAAGGGCACTGTGGAGTACTAGATATTCAGTTCCTACTCAGCATGAGTATGACTAGTGCCTTTATCAGAAGGGGGAATGTGGACACACAGACACACGTGGAAGAAAGATGTAAAGAGACAGAGATGTCATCTGCGAGTGAAGGAGAGAGGCCTGGAACTGACTGCCACTCACAGTCCCAGAAGGAACCAGTCTGGCCCAGCCTTGACCACAGTCTTCCAGCCTCCAGAGTAATTGGGTGATGGATTTCCATTGTTTAGACCATCCAGGCCACAGCACTTTGTCAAAACAGCCCTGGCAAACTACAGTATCTACACATTCAACCAACTGTTGAAAATATTTTTAATTGCATCTGTACTAAATGTACAGATTTTCTTCCTTGTCATTATTCCTTAAATAATATAGTAACAACTCTTTACATAACACATTGTACTGGATGTTATAAGCGACATAGAGAGGATTAAATGCCTACAGAGATTGTGCCTTTGGCAATATGGAAATGATGTGACATTTCGTGTAAGAGACTTGAGCATCCATGGATTCGGGGGGGTCTGTGAGGGTCCCCCTTGGGTACCTGTCATCAGGAGCAAGTGTGGCTGACAGCTCTGATAGGCCGTCTCGTCTGGAAGTCAGTGACAAACCTGTGGGATGCACATAAGATTGCACTGGCACAGGCTGCAAAGCCTTGCGTGACTCTTAGCACTGTATGTGATGGCCACGATCAGGCACTCTTCAGGCAGCATTTGCCAGTGGCTAGTGGAAACAGTGTTAGGACAGACCAGAACCATCCACATCTCCAGAAATAGTTTGTTGGGAGCTGGGAAAGGTGACGGGAGTGCTGAGTTTCTATAGAAACTGGGGTCCAAGATGTCCCACTGTGGGTTAACCTACTCATTTTAATTAGCATCCTCCACCCCCTCAGGCAGGAGGTGGGAAAAGAGATACGCAGGCCACTACACACCCTTGTTGGCACATGGAGAGCCAAGTTCAAATAAGAAAAAAGATGGGCTGTGAAGCATGATGGGAGTTTTGTAGCCACTTCCCTCTCCCAGGACCGTGTGAGTCCTTCCTTTGTCTCATAGATGAAGAGACATGCATGGCCTGGGAGGTTGAGGCAGGAGGAGCACATTTTCAACCCCAGCCTTGACGACTTAGCAAGACCCCATTTCAAAATTAGAAAGGCCTGGGGATGCAGCTTAGTGCAGAGGCCCGGGGTTTAAGCTTGAGATGGGGGAGTAAGGTATCTCCCTGCCCCTTTCTCCACAGCAGCTGCTTTAAGCTCAGCCTTGACTCCAGAGCAACTCAGGAGCCCAGCCACACCTAGGAACTGAGAAAAGCTCATGCCTGCCCACCTCTGCTGAGGCTGATGGGGACAGGTCTCAGAGTGCCAGGAACAGCTTTTTGGGCCCCTGGCATTTCCCCCCTTGCAAGCTGGGAAATGCCCAAGGAAGAAGCATTGCTTTCCTTTCTGAGAGGCCAGTCTTCTCTGCTTGTGGGATGTCTGTCCCTTTTTGTTTAAACACATGACATAGGGAGAACTATGGAATTCTACAAACTTAGGAAAGAAACTAGAAGGTGATCCAACGTCACCTTGGTCACCTTCGGATGGTGTGTTTGTCAGCATTCAGTCATTATAATGGAACACCAGAGGTGGGCTACCTAAGAAGAAAAGAGGTTTATTTAGCTCACAGTTTTGAGAATCAATGTTCAAGTCGGGCAGTAGTGTAGCAGAGAGCATCTTATTGTGGTAGAAGTTTGTGTGAAAGCAAGCAGTCGCATCTCAAACCAAGATTAGGGGGGACTTATCTTTTATAACAACTTCCTCATAACCCTCCAGGGTCACACACAAATGACCTTAATCCCATCTGAGAGCAGTGAATGAATGAACCAAGGACCTCTCACTAGGCCCTACCTCATGAAGGCACCACCACCTTCCTATAATGTCTGAGGACCAAGCTGCCAATTTATGGATCCTTGGGGGATACCCAAGCCACATCCAAACCACAGCAGCAGGTAGTTATTTTATTCAACTTCATACTTGCCTATTCAGTATTTTTAAAGGTTCTAGATTGATGTAACAGTCACTAGCGTATTAAGTATGTATCACATGCCAAATATTTTCCTAAATACTTGTACAAAGGAAATACAGATTTGTGCCCATTCTGCAGATGAGAAACTGGAGGCTAAGAGAGACTGAATAATCAGATTATGGTTACACAATAGCAGATTTGGAATATGATCATGAATGTGTCTGAATTCAAAATCATGAGGTAAATTAGCATCTACCACCTTTGCGTGCGTGCGTGCGTGCGTGCATGTGTGCGTGTGTGCGTGTGTGTGGTACCAGGGATTGAAACCAGGGCTTACCCACTGAGATACAGCCTCAGCCCAGTTTTTATTTTTATATTCAGACAGGGTCTTGTTAAGTCATTGCTTAGGCTGGGATCAAACTGACAATCCTCCTGCCTTGGCCTTCCTGAGTGCTGTGATTACAGTCCTGCTGTAATATGGTAGCCCGCTGGCTACCATATTTTTGATAGTGATAGTAAAGGGGGTTGTGCTCAGTTGATAAATAAGCAAGGTCTACAGCTGGAGTTGCAAACTACAGCCCACAGGGCAAATCAGGCCCACTCCCTGTTTTTGTAAATAAAGTTTTGTTGAAACACTGTTTAATTCCTCTGTCTTTGGTAGAGGTGAATGGTTCTGACAGAGATTGCTTGGCCTTCAAATCCTAAAATATTTAGTGTCTGGCTGTTTACAGAAAAAGGTTTCCTACTCCTGTCTGGAGCAAAGTTGCTTAAGTTAAGTGCATACATAACACACCAGGGGGACTTATCAAAATGCAGTTTCTGATTCAGCAGGGCTGGGGTGGGGCCTGGGAATCTGCATTTCCAATGAGCTCTGAAGAAGGGCTAGTGCTGCTGACCTTCAGCCCACACTTGGGTTTAGACAAACAATACATATTTTGTATGTTTTCATTCAGAGATGGGATGTGAACTGACTCACAAAAACCTTCAGACGTGATGTCACAACCAGGTAATTTAGGAGGCTGGCTTGCCAAGCCAAAGGGTTCTGTGCTTTCTAATAGGATTTCCAGTGGCCTGCTTTGGGACACTCTCCTTCTCCTGTCTCCTGCCTATGATGTCGATGCTCAAGAAGGACATTGCTGGTTTAAATATTTGTCCACTCCAAAACTCATGTTGAAATTTAATTGTCATTGTGACACTATTGGAGGGGGGGACCTTTGGGAGGCAATTAGGTCTCTCATCAGAGATGGATCGAGGGCCAGAGAAATAGCACAGGGGTTACAGTGCTTGCTTAGCAAGCACAAGGCCCTGAGTTTGATTCTCCAGCACCATATAAGCTGGGCATGGTGGCACATGCCTGTTATCCCAGCACTGGGAAGGCTAAGGCAGAAGGATTGCATGTGTTCAAGGCTAGCCTGGACTACATAGTAAGTTCAGGACCAACCCGGACTACAGAGCCAGACCCTGTCTCAAAACAACAACAACAAAACAGATAGATGAATGGAGCCTTCTCATGGCTGGGTTTGTCCCAATCCAGTGTCTCCTATCCTCTCACCTTCTGCCATGTGAAAGTGCAACAGGAAGAAGCAGCCATTTCAATATTGACCTTTCCAGGTGCTATAGTTTAGATCTGGAATGTCCCCCTGAAAACCTCCTGTTTGGAAGGTGATTCCATCGTGGAGGTTAATACACTGATTTCCTGTGCTGTAAAGTGGTGGGGACTGGTGGGAAGGGCCAGATCACTGGGGCTTGATCTGGAAGAGATACTTCCTTTGCTAGTTTTGCCCTTCATTGATTCTGCTTCCTGTCTTGCTGCCCTGTGAACAGCTTTTCCCTGGCTAGGCTTCTGTCAGACACTGCCGCCATTACAGCCACTCTGGAATGGACTGAGACCTCCTGAAATTGTGAGCTAAAATAAACCTTTCCTTCTTTAAGGTGTGGGTGTCAGTATTCTGTCCCAGAAACAAAAATGTAATAAAGACACAGATTCCTCTTCACTCTGTTGTATTAACCGGTTTCAAATAACCTTTTTGTTAACCCAGCACATAGTGGACTAAGACAGATATATTTAGTTTCCAGGCGGTTCTAAAGCAGGAGCCTACAAGGTTCGGTTCACAGGATGAGTCAGTGAAGAAAAACTAGCCCAACTTCCTTTTATGCAGTGTGTATGTGTGTGGCTGGAGGGGGGGTGGGGAGGGGAGTGCAAAGTGTTAGGGATTAAACCCAGGGGCTTTGCACTGAGCTACAACCCCAGGCATTTATTTATTTTTTGAAAGACAGACTCTCATGAAGTCAGTAAGATGCCTGGGCTGAGAAATCCTCCTGACTCAGCTTCTTCCCACAGTGCTAGGATTACAGGCATGCCCCACCATGCCTGGCTATATTTTCCGTCCACCTTTAACAATGCCAGTTTGGGGTGTGGGTTTGTAGCAGACACAACGTATAGCTAACAGTATCCATACATCATGTGTATAATAAATACATGTCCTTTATGAGTAATACGGGTGGTATACCAGTACAATAATTTTTGAGTCAACTGGTCTACCCAGCATTTTGCAGGCTGGAGCTAGGCCCGCACCCTGAGTCGAGGCCTGGTGCACAGTCAGAGGCAGGACCAGCGGGCCAAGCAGGCTGTGTGGGCACAGAGTTATTCCTCACAGACTCAGCAGCGGGTGTTCCACACAAACAACGAGTGACCTGCCAGCCACGTTGACACAATCGGGTCTTCCCCTGAGTGCCAGTGACGCACCTGACTGAGCGAGCGCAAAGAGGGCGCAGGCCATCCCAGGGAGTGTCTTGCATTACACCAGGGATGTCACAGCAACACATCGTTCCTGGAGTGCCCGTGCTAAAGAGGATAAATAAGTGGCATCTTTGCCAGACAGGTTGTCTTCTGTCCCCCATTTTATAGAGGAGTCCGAGGCTCAGCGAAGCCAAGTGACCTACTGCGGGACACACAAAAGGGAAGAGAGCCTGGTTGGTGTTAATATTGTTCTACGCACATGCGATAAGATCCCAATGGAAATACCAAGGGGGTTTGACAACCAAGGACGCTGTGCACAAATGGTGACATTGGCCACTCTGCATTGGATCCTCGCTGTGTTGAACCTTTGGCCTTGAGGACCCCCTCACCCCCTACACTACCCTGCAGGGTTAGGGGGGTGGGTGGAACCTCTGCGAGTGGCAGCTAGTGACTCTGCCTCCTTCCCCAGCTCCCCCAGGCACTCTGCTGTGGAAAGGAGGCCAGGGCTCCTTCAGTCTTCAGATTTCCAACAGGAAGTAGAGCTCTGGGCTTTTCCTGAAGCCTCCTGGTTTTATAACCTGACAACTTTTCTTACTTTATTTTTAATTTAAAAACACTCCATTAATGAAACAGATCCCACCCTCCCAGGAGAACTCTGCATGGGAGTCAACATGTGTTTACTGTAAGGAAACCAGCCTGTGGCTGGAAAATGAATCAATCCCTCTCTTTCTTTTCTGGTACTGGGAATTGAATGCAGGGCCTTCACCCAGAGTTACACCCCCAGCTCTTCTCTATCTCTCTAGGACAGGGTCTCTCTAAATCTCGAAGTTGCCCAGGCTGGACTCAAATTTGTGATCATCTGTCTCAGTCTCCCACAGTGCCAAACATGTACCACTGTAGTAGGCACGTGTTCTGTATGAACCTCCTTATTCCATCTTCCAGAGGGAGAAACTGAGTTTCAAAGAACACACTACATGGTGTTTCAGGGACACGCATGGCTCAGAGTAGGGCTGGGAGGCCGGTGGGAGGGGCTGGCCCGGGCCACTCCGCTCTCAGCTGTCACTCCGAGCTGTGCTCAGTGATGCAGAGAGGAAGGAGGAGGGGAGGAGAGGAGATGACCGGGTCCACCTGGGCTGTCCCAGCTCCCAGCAGGCTCCGCCTGAAGTCAGAGCCATCGTGGACCTGAGTTCCTGCCCAAGGACCTTGCTGCTCCACTCTCACAGGAGGTGGCTTTCCCGGGGCTCAGGATGACGCGGTGGGGACTGTGGGCCTTGGCCTCCCTGACACTCTTGTCTGCCCAGGCCTTCCCCCAGACGGACGTCTATATCAGCCCAGGTGAGCTTGAGTGTGGGCCAGGAGGAGGTGGGGAAGGGGCACTGTAGGACTCGAGGGCCCGCCAGTGAGGCATGACAGGGTGCCAGGGAGGCATGCTGAGCCTCTGTGTGTGTGTGTGTGTGTGTGTGTGTGTGTGTGTGTGTGTGTGTGTGTGTGTGTGTTTTACTGGGAATTGGACTCTGGCTTTCACATGCATCTACATCCCCAACCCCCAGATCTTTTTGTTTCTGAGACAGGATCTCACTAAACTATCTAGGCTGGGCTCAACCTTGTGATCCTCCTGCCTCTGCTTCCCAGAGTACTGGGACTAGGTGTGCATCACCACACTGGGCTTTGCAGTGAGCCTTATAATAGCTTCCCCCATGACACCTACCAGGGATACTCTGTTAGGTCCAGACCCTTCAGGTCCTGGGTTCAAATCCCAGTTTTGCAGTTTGCAAGCTGTATGACCTGGGCACATTTCTTAATCTTCCTGAACCTCTGTTTCTTCTGGAAAGTGGGTTCACCAGGGCACTTTCTTGGGGCAGCGGTGCAAAGGAGATGGGGAAAGTGTTCAACACAGTGCCTGGCACCATGGGAAGGTCTGGAAATATTATGTTGTTAGGATTTGGTGCTGAGGTCTCCCAGTCCCAATCTGGTTATGACAGACATTCCTTGGAATTCTTCAGACCCACTTCTGTGGGAACCAAGGCTGGGCATGCAGGGAGGACACAGTTGCCCCGCAGTGGCCTCCCTGGTGCACTGACCCAGCAACATTTAGCCCTGTGGCTTTTATGGGATTGCTCCAGGGATTAGGGCCTATCAAATCAGAGTTCCAATTTTGGGGGACACCCCCTCCCCACCTGGATGTGAAGAGTCCTGAATCCTGCAATTATCCCATGATTGTGACTCTTGCCTGAAACTTCTACAAGGTCCCAAACATTATTTAAAATAAGCTACAATATTAGCAACAATTAAACTTCCTATGTGTCAGGCAGAGTTCTAAGCATTTTTCCCAAACAGATATTTTTAAAGTTAACAATGAAAATAATTATTTGGCAGAGATACTATTTTTTTAATACCCATTAAAGTGAAATTAATGATGAAATCCTTGGACAAAGATTTTCATAAAATCAGTTTACTGGGCTGTCAGTGTGGGTGACTGGATAAAAGACCAATGTATGCATACTCGTATGTCCTTTTGGAATATAAATATGTCTCAAATATTGCACGGGACACACACTAAAATTTTTTTGTTGTTTATTTGAAATTCAGGTTCAGCAAAGCAAATGATTAAGATGTGGCAGGTATAAACTTGTTTCCCAAGTTTAGTGTCACTACTATGTACCACAAACATATACTAATAAAATAATAATTATGGAAAAATTAATAACACATCCTTTTCTTTTGGGGGGGGAGAAGAGGGATATTGTGTGTGTGGTACTGGGGAAGCCCAGGGTTATCACACTGAGCCCATTTTTATTATTTTTTAATTTGAGCCAGGGTCTCACTAAGTCAGTCAGTTGACCAGCCTGGGCTCAAACTTATAATTCTCCTGCCTCAAACTCCCAGAGTGCTGGAATTACAATCCCATGCCACTGCATCTAGCTTGTTTCTGTTTAGAACCCCTCTGGTAAGGATGAAGTGTGGCCTTGGTGCATGCAGGAACCGTCCTGGTTTCAGTTCTGACAAAGTGCCTGAGTGTATTAATCAGGAAAATACCACAGACCGGGGTCTGAAACAACAGGCCTGTCCTTCTGCAGACTGCAGGCTGTAAGGCTAAGATCAAGGTGCTGGTGCTGCTGGTGCCCAGGAAGGGGAGGGCTCTCTGTCCTCCTGGTTTGCAAATCACCACCTCCTGGCTGTGCCCTGCCTTGGTGGACAGCAAGCGCTAGTCTCTTTTCCTCATCTTGCAAGGGCACAAACGCCACTCTGAGGCCCACACCTGTAACCTCATCCAAACCATGGAGCGTCTGGGGCCCAGCACCGCGTGGCCCCAGAGCCTCCCACCTCCCCTCCTGGCTGGGACCCAAGGCTGATCTGGGCATGTGGCAGCACCATGGTGCATTTGTGGGCGGCTGGATGGGGGCCAGGGGAGCCAGCAGCCAGATTGAGTAGGAAGGTGACAATTTATTCTTTTCAAAGAGAGAGAAGGGGGGAAAAAGAGCCTGGATTCCACTGGTGGATTCGTGTTTTCTCCCCAGAACACGCTCAGAGCTTCCAATGGCTTTGACTCCCACGCGGCTGGGAGACTCCCAGCCTTTAGTGCTGGTGGTCGTGTAAAAGGCCATGTGGTTTGGCCACCTGGTTTCCAGGACAACAGTCCTCTTTGTGCAGCCCTTCCTCCCACGTCTCCCTGCCCCCTACTCCCCTTTCACACCCCTCCCTCCACCACATCCCTAATCTCTCATCCTCAAATTCCCACCCATTTCCACCCCCCCAACCCCCCCCCCCCCCCCCCCCCCCCCCCCCCCCCCCCCCCCCCCCCCCCCCCGCCACCCTCTCCCACACCCCAGACCTCTGTGCGGGCTGTGCCCTCTCCAGGAACATCACCTCCCCTAGGGAGCCTCCCAGGTCTCCACCTGTGGCTTACGTGCCACTCCTGGGTGCTCCTGAGGCAGCACCCCGCATTTCCCCACCCAGGAAGGAGACCTGCGGTGCCCTGTCATACGCACACGTGGCTGCCTGGACAGCAGGGACAGGGCGGCCACCGATTCTGCCCAGGAAGGGAACATACAACTGAAACAATTTAGAGGTTACTCCCTCGTGTTTTCACACACGTTGACAAACTACATATTAATGGCATTTTTTATTTCTGTGCCTAGTTTTTTAATCTCTGTCTATAAGACCTATGAGGTCAAAAACCCCATCTGTGGAGTCGGCCACAGTATCTAGCATTTAGCCAGCCGCTTGAGACCAAGCAGGGGCTCAGATCATACTTGATCATTAAATAAAGGGCCAAAACATCAAGACCGAATGAAAGGAAATTGGCTGGGGTAGCAGACAGCCTGGCTTCAAACGTTCCAGCTCCGCCAGGTTGGAGCTGTGCAACCTTGGGCGGGCTAGTCAGCCTCTCTGTGCTTCGGTTCCTTTATAAAGCAGGAGTGACAGCAGTACCATGCTGCTAGAATGTGTGAAGAACAAATGAATCATCGCGGAGACAATGCATAGCGTGAGCCTGGCACACACCAAGTGCTGGCTCCGGCCTGGATCCCCTCACCGCGCTACTGTCATTCCTGAAGCTCAGTGCAGAAGCTCTGGCCGAGAAGCTGAGAAGCTCGAGTACAGGCTGCCCCCGGGTCAGACCCATGGAGGCCTCTGTGCCCGGTTTCTCAAATGCCAGAGGCCAAGGGGGCCATCAGGCAGGTGGGCGTTAATTGTCCCCTCCACCAGCCAGCGCTTTTTCCCGCCTCCCAATTAAAGGCCTCTGCCCGCTCAGGCACAGAGGGAGTAATGGTGCAGTGACCTGACACGGCCCCATTTTCTGGTAGGTTTCCCCTCCGGCATCCAGAACCGCCGCCTGCAAAGGGGGAACCAGCTGAATGCGCAGAAGAGGGAGGAGAGAATTAATTTAAGGGTCTCGATTCCCACAGGTTACTGTTGGGGTTGGGGTCTCCTTTGGAAGTACAAGATCTGATAAAAAATACAGCGAATGTTTCAGTTTTTAGCACCTTATCATGGTAAAGTGTATTGCCAGGAACGGTGGGATTAAGTTTCTAAAGGAGAGGGAGTTATTTTGAGTCTTTTTTTTTTTTTTTTTTTTTTTTTGGAGACAGAGTATCGCTCTATAGTCCAGACTTGTTCTGAGCTCACTATATAGCCCAGACTGGCCTCAGACTCACGGCAGTCTTCCTGCCTCAGCCTCCTGAGTGCTGGGATTACCGGCGTGTGCCTCCACGCCCAGTTTATGTGGTGCTGGGGAATCAAACTCGGGTACTTAGTGTCTGCTAGGCAACCGCTTTAACTGCTGAGCCATTCCTCCAGCGCATTTTGAGTCTTCTGAAGGGGGTGAAGGGCACTGTGTCTCTTTCTCTAATAGCTTTTTTATTTAAACATTCACTGTGTCTTTCGGTCACACGTTCACGGCAATTTCTTTCAAATGAAAACATGACCGTGGCATCCACCATATTCACCAGATCCGGAGTCGTGAGGTGTATGACTCTTCTCCCAAGGTCAAAATGACCAGGAAAGACCAATGTTTTGATCAACCCAGGACGTCAAGGCAGCAGCTGACCGTACAGCATCCCCCTAAATAACTTTAAGCTGGGCTTCTGAGACAGTGAGGGGGTCCCCAGGGGCCAGAGTCAAAAGAGAGGTAGCGCCTCCACCAGAAGCCTCACACACCTGGATGTTGTGAAGTACCTATGGGTTTCATGGCTAGTAAGAGGCGGGGCCTGGTCAGGAGGCACGTGGAGGGCTACAGGTGTGTGGCCTGTTCCTGGCGTGCAACCTGGAAGGATGTATACTCCGGCACAGCCTCTGCCAGAAGCCCCCATTGCTTCCTCCTGCCATGCCATGAGTAGCAGTGCTCCACCCTCACCAGCCACCCAGGAATGGACGGAGACCTTCTGAGACTGTCAGCTAAAATAAACCTTTTCTCCCTTAAGTTGTTGGATGTTCTGTCCCAGCAATGAAAAAGTAACTCAGACACCCACCCAGGGAGAGGAGCTGCCAAAACTAAATGACTGGCAGAAAAAGAAACTCCCCAAAGATCAGCGTTGATCTGAGATTGGCATTGCAGCGGGAACACGTGCGTCAAAGGAAATCGAGTGAGTAGTCTGGGAGGGTGGAGCGAGTCAACATTTTTAAAAGGCAAAACGAGGAGAGTTACCTAAGCTATTTTCACACAGGAATCCTTGGTCACAGAGAGCAACAACAGGAAAAGCTGCCAGGCAGATGTTGTTGCCCAAGTGTTTTGTTGTGTTTGTGCTGGGAGTGGAACCCAGGGCCTTTGCACTGAGCCACATCCCCAGCCCTTTTGTAAATCTTGAGACAAACTCTCACGAAATCGTTAAGTTGCTCAGGCTGGTTTTGAAGCTCGTGATCCTCCTGCCTCAGCCTCCCAGAATGCTGCTATTACAGGCAAGCACCACCATGTCTGGTTTCTCTAACATATTTTTTTTTATGTGTAAAATTGCTGGGGCTTTTTTGTAGAGCTGTGGTTCCTGAAGAATGTTTGATGATCTTATAATTGGGCCTGTGTGCCTCCACAGCTTTCTGGCTTTATTATTATTGTGATTTGGTTATTAAGACTTGACATGAGTGACTCCATTTTGATTGTGGCAGCTTGCACAGTGGTCAAGCCAGAGCCTTTGAAACCAAGAATTGAGTCTGAAGCCCTTTCTTAGCACAGAGACTTTTACTGAGGTCCACCTTGCAAGATAGGGAGACTAGGAGGAAAAAAAATCCTACCATCGCAGAAAAATGACAAAGAAGCGTGTCCTGCTTCATCCTGGGCTTAAGGAGGGAAAAGATAGGCTGTCCTTATGCAGCTGTTTTAATGAGCTCTGTGCCATTCAATTCCATCACATTCTGACAGTGACCACTCCGCTCACTGCTTTTTAGCCACAGAATTATTGTGGTCAGCCATTTTGACTCAAAAGTTACAGAATGCAGACTCTGCTTCTAATCAGTCACGTGAACTGTGTTTTTTTTTTTAAATAGAAAATGTAGATCAGCTAAGGAATGCAGACTTTGGTGCTGTTTTGTGTTGCTGCACAGTGGGGTTGTCTCACAGCTAGCTTGTGGGTCCTGCCTGTCATGTTGGGCAGGTTTCTCAGCCTGCGTCCTGTTGACATCACACTGTCATCCGTGTCAGGGGAGCTGCTCATAGTCACAGTTAGCATCCTTGGCCTCTATGAGCCAGATGCCAGTAGCACCACCACTCCCAGCTGTGACAATCCAGGCTTCGGTCATTGTCCTCTGAAGGTTGAAAGTGCCTGGGTGAGAGCCCTGTTTGAGAGTGACCAATCCTCTAGCTTGCTGGTACTGACATTGGTACCAAGATGTGTGACATTAGGTTTAAAAAATTGAGGCTGCTAGACATACTAGAATAGATTGGCCATCCTACTTCCAAGTCTAATGTGAGCGTTCAGGATGCCCAGTGATTTTTCAGGATGGGTGGGAGTGGAGTTCATGGCTCAGCACACCAACAAGCACTGTACATCTGGGGAATCATTCCAGCCACTCCTGGATAGACATGACCAAGTTCTCACCCATGAGTGCCCTTGGTGAGGAGTGGTGGGAGAAAGAAGATGGAGACTGAAGTCCAGGCATGGGGAGGGACTGGCTGGGGATGCACAGCTCTGCAAGCAGAGTCCTTTCCCTTCCAAGTGTAGAAGAGAGTTTAGAAAGCAAACTCTAAACCTACTCGCTCCAGTTAGATCCCAGCATGCACAGAGAGGCAGTCCACCGAGAGGTGGGGATTCGCCAGGGCCAGTCAGCACAGCAGCCTGGGGTCGGGGAGGGGCCGGCTCTGGTCACATGGAAAAGTTTAATGGGAAGCCTGGCTTGGAATCTACATGGCTCTCTTGATTGAAATTGCTGTCCCTTTCTGTCCACAAATAAAATGCACAGAGGCATACTTACACACACTCGTATCCATGCAATTTTTGGTTTTGCATTGATCTCAGGGAACCAGTGGGATCTCTGTACCTACCCTGTTTACAAAGCCCCAATCTACGCATTAACACTGTGTGACCACTAAACGATCCAAGGACTTGGTGAACTGATTTGGTCCAACTAATGAGCCCAGCACACCTGTGATGTAGGAGCCTGAAGGACTGTTAGCTGGTCTCAGCCCTGCTATCTCCCATGATACAGTGCTCTATGGACTCTGCAATGGGAAGCCTTAGGAGTCAGCAGGCCTGGGTCTGAATCCCGGCCCTTCCACTTACTCACGGGGTGACCTAGGGCAAGGCCCAAGTCTGTTGAAGCCTCAGTTTCCTTCGATATGCTTGCCACATCACCAATGCTCCTGGGAAGCTGTCTACTACTTTGTGATTCCATGAGCCCAGAGACTTGAAGACAAAGATGCCACACTACTGAGTGATAGCCCAAAAGAGACCCCAGGGAACAGGGAGTTTGACAGCAGGAAGGAAAGGCATGTACCCATGTCTCACCACAGCTCAGGCACAGCATGAGGGCCAGGACACAGCCCTCCAAAGTCATCTCACTAGTGCGCCCACTAGCCACTACATGGCCTTGAGGCCAAGCCTCCCACCCTGGTTTCCTCAGTCCCTGCCTCCCCATGTCAGTCATCCACAGTCCCAGCAGCCGAGAAAAAAGACATCTTCCAAGAACCTTCCCACGAGGCCAAGGCCTGAGAGACCTTGAGCGTCTTAAACATGGATTTTTAACGTGCTCTTTTTCAGAACCAACAGCAAATCCCGCCCCTCGGTAGGGATGGGGCAAACATATAAATAGACTTGCCTCTGGCTCGTCAATAAACATGTGGGGTAATGTGTGTGCTCGCCAGAAAGCCTAGGATTCAAAATCAAAACAAGATACCTTTTTCTTATAAAATTTGCAAAGATCACTGTGGAAGAGATGACGCTCAGGCTAGCCAGAGCAAGATGGGTACTCGCAGACGCGACTGTGGGAGCAGGAATTGCTTTCACGACGCAATTTAGCAAGCAAATTGTATCAAAGCCCTCCAAAGTGATGAGCTCTGAAAAAGCTAAGCACAAAGCTGCTCATCTCGGCATCACGCATAATAGGTTTTTAAGAGAACAAAGGAAGCCGTTCTAATTATCTAAAAATAAAAGGGTGATTAAATCGACCCTGGCAGGGCCACTCAGGAGGGTATTTGAGAGCTATGTAAAACAATGTCCCCAGCCCTTCCCAGTGGTACAGACCTGGAATCTCAGCCCTCTTGGAGGCTGAGGCAGGAAGATCTCAAGTTCGGGGCAATTTAGAGACTTAGTCCCATCTCAAAAATCAAAAACAAAAGATGAGCTGTGAATGTAGTTCAGTGGGGAGGCTCTGTTCCCAGCACCATAAATAAATAAATAAATAATAAACCAATTAAATATATAACTTGGAGGAAGTGCTTAACCTACGTAATGTTTAGAAGTCACACCTTGTCAGCTAGGAGAATGTGATCAGAACCACCGTGCTAAGGTGACAGGAGGGAAAACGTGACAAAGTCCTAACAGTCTCAGAGTTCGACGAGCATGGATTACTTTTGTAATTTTGAAATGTTCAGGTATGCTTATGTTTTTGGACCTCGGTCAGTTAATCATAACAGGATGTGTTTTATTTTCATTCTTGAAAATACATATTCAGCTGTGGCAACAATTGCCACACCACAGCCTTGCTCTAGCCCATTTTCTCTCTGCCCCCAGCCCGGCCACAGCTGCCCCAGGCGTCCCTGTGTCCCCTGTTCTGGACAGAGTTCCAAGGCCACTGCTACCGATTCTTCCCTCTCAATAAGACCTGGGCCGAGAGTGACCTCCACTGTTCCCAGTTCTCCATCGGCAGGAAGTCCGCCAAGCTGGTCTCCATCCACAGGTAATGGACTCACTCCTCCATCACCCACAGCCCAATCAAATGCCCCCTGCGAAAGGTGTCTCCCGCTGGCGTTTCTCTTTGACCACTGAGTTACTAAGTTACCCAGGTTGCTTTTGAGTTTGTAATCCTCCTGCCTCAGCTTCCCAGCATGCTGGGAGGACAGGCCTGCTCCAACAAGCCAGGCTGAAGCCACTTTTATGCAGCCTGGCTTCTCACTGAAATTGTCCTCAGCAGTAGAGGGCAAAGCACTTAACAGCAGTAGCAAAAAAATCCATCTTTATAAGCGCCAATCTTGTGCTGTGCTCTGCTGCATAATGGGGAGCTTGACCTGGTCACCCAGCTGACATGATACACATAGAAGGAATATGATTTAAGAAATAATAGTTGACAGTTATTTGATACGTGTTCATTACGGCTCCCTCAAGCCCCACTACGTACATACCCTGGATACAGAGAGGCAACCAGAGGTTCCCAAAAGGTAAGTACCTTGCTCAGAAGTGCACAGCTACTCCGTGGAGGCCTGGGTAAATCCAAGGCCCTATGCATGCTGTGCCCGGCTCTACTGCTGAACCCCAGGGACTGAGTTTTGAACCTGAGAATCAAATTTCATACTCATCCCTCCAACACCTCCTTCCACATTCCCTTGTTCATCCTCAGCTCTGGCCACACTGGCCACCTCCATCTTCTCTGTTCCTCTCTCGCCCTTGGACTTTTCTATAACTTTGTACATTCAGTTCCCTCCACTGGGAATTCCTATCCCTACCTGGAGAGTAAAATACCTCCTCCACCGGCAAGGCAGCTCTGACCAAATCCCATCACAGAAGCCCCCTCCTGCCTCTCTGGAGTTCTTCCCTGGTTACAGTTTAATGACCTGTTTTCACAGCCCACTTCCTGCAGCTTTATGAGCTCTTCAGACCAGGTGCGATATGTCCCATTGGCTCTCAAATTACAAACTCCCAACCTTGCTTCTGTTCTTCAACAATCTCAGAGACTTAAAGTTAGAAACAGTGTTGGTTCCTTATGTTTTAGAGGCATCGTGTTTTGTTTTGAAGAGATTTCCAAATGAGTCTGGAACTGAGTGAGTCTTAGTCCCTGCTGCACGGCTATAACAAAATACCCGAGACTTGGCAATTTGTCGTGGTTCTCATGATCCTGGGTGAGGGTTGGGAAGTCCAAGGTGGAGCATGGCACCAGCATCTGATAAGGGATCTTTTGCTGTGTCACCTCACAGCAGAAGTCAGAAAGGCAGCAAGTCCATGAGCCAGGAAAAGAGACTTGAGCCAAACTAATTTATTATCAGGAGCCACTCCCAAGACAGTAGCATTGATCCCTTCCTGACACAGAGGCCTCATGGCTTTATTGCCTCTTAAAAGCCCTGCCTCACGACACTGTTACCATGACAGCTAACTTCGCCATGAGTTCTGGAGGGAACGTGCAAATCATGGTGTATCCACCAATCTGTTCCCCCGACAGATCGTCCTGAAGACCCTCTGTACACTCAACGAGGTAGAATGTATGAGAATCAGGATCTGATCAGAAAAACAGGAGCTGCCGCGAAGGATTTAGGCCAGGTAGAATTTAACACTTACACAAGTGACAAAGACTCAGAACTTAAAAGAGGAGGTGGCAAAGAAAACGAGAGATGTGCTGTGACAGAAAGCAAGCTGTTACTGTTTAGTTTAGATCTACAGCATCCCCCCCCCCCAAAAAAAAAAAAAAAAACCACTTCACGTGTTCTATGATGAGGGCTGGTCAGAAGAGGTGGGTCACTGGGGGATTGGAAGGGGGCGTGTCATTGTTCTAGCCCTGCCTCTTACTCTGCTTCCTGGCTGCCAACGGATGAGCAGGCTGTTCCGCCATGCCCTTCTGCCTTGAGGCCTGCTGACTGTGGGCTGAATCCTCTAGGAGCCACGAGCCAAAACAAGCCTTCCCCATCTACATTGTGAGCATCACATACTTTGTGCCAGTGATGGGAAAGTGACTAAAACACCAACTTCAGCCCCGAAGTGGAAGCAACCCAGTCCTATGGAAGCTGGAGCCACTGAGGAAACACGGCTCTTCCAGAAACTCCTAAGCCAAAAAGGAATGGAAAAATCCTAGCTTCCCCCTCTCTCCCATCCTCCAGTAGCACACAAGTGCCTCCCGTCAGGGGTCAGATCTCCTCTGATACAGGGCAAAGCCCAGCACAGAGCTAGTACTCATGAAAATGGATGAAGTGAATTCTAAAAGAAGGAAAAAATATATAATTCTAAACCAAGATTTTTTTTACTGGCCAATGCACAGCTTACAGCCTGCCTTGTATGTGTGACCTAGACCTTAAGTGAACCTCAGAAGGGTTTCAGGCAACCCTTGACCTGCCTTCTGTTTTCTGCCACAACTTTGACTTTCTTCCTCTTTTCCCAACTCCTGGTGTCCTTCATACCAACATTCTCCCCATTTCTTCTCTTATACAGTTTGGCCCCCACTTTGGTATGTAATAATTCCCTAAAAGCCACCAAAAAAATAGCCTTGTACAAGATATTCACCAGCTGAAGTGGGGCTCAGTTTTCATAAAGCTAAGCAGAATTATAAAATTCATGATTCCATCTTGGGCTGGAAATGCCACCCAATTCTATGTACCATCTCAGGGTGTAGCTCAGTGGCAGACTAGTGACCTAGCATGCGCAAGGCTCTGAGTTCAATGTCCAGCACGGGCAAAATGCAAACAAAAACCAGTTCCATGTAGCACATTCTTCATGCTTTTTTGTTCTGCCCCTTTCCTTCATCACAAAGCACACAACCAGCTAACGGGCACTGAGCAGCTGCCTTCCCTAATAAGGCCCAGGTTGGTGTCAGGTGACAGTTGAATTAGGTTCACTCGAGCTCTGTTTCTTATTGTTTGCAGCTGTACCTTGGGCCTTTCGATTTCCCATTTATTTTGCTCCAGTGTGGGGAAATGCAATAAAATAGCCAGACATGCAGACAGGTGTTGTTGAACAATGATGGTGACGCTAAAAATGACTAGGCTGCTTGGTGTGGTGACTGTTCAAATTGTATGCGAAGCAGCTGCTGTAGTGGCCCACACAGCATCGGGAAGACTTCGATTGCTTACCTAGTGGGTAGGACCAAGGTCAAAGGCCATTTGGCTAAAAAAAATCTTGGATATATAATTCTGTGTGAAGGGCATGGGTTGAATACTTGATACAGAAAGAAAGGAAGAGGAAGGAAGGAAGGAAGAAAGAAAGAAAAGAAGGAAGGAAGAGAGAGAGAGAGAGTCTAAGCCAATCGTCTAGTCATGCTGTAATGGCCGCAGATGGACAAGGATTAGATACATGGTTTCCACAGAAGTTTCCTCAAAGATATGGTCCTAGTCAGGACCTAGAAGGGTTGGGGGCTTAGGAGATGAGGGCAGCTGAGGTCTCAAATGAAGATTCTACTGGAGATATCACAGGTGGTGACTGAGGCCACTACAGTCAGGCAGCCCCAGCCCCATCCTTCCTTGCGGTGCAGTCTTGACCAGCTCACATAAATTATCCAGGCCAAATAGTCCTCAGCTGAGAAATAGCAGTAGTCACACTGACCTTTAAAGGTCGTGGGGCTTTAAAGGTGACACACTACATAAAGTTTTCACATGCTGCTCGCCTAACTCAATGTAATTTCAGGTGCCTTGGGAAGACCTGTCGTTTTTTATTTTTTAATTTTTTTAGCATTCTCTTGGCAGGCCATCCTTCTGAGGATAAGTGAGCTTGGCTCACCGCCCCTCTTCCCTCTCCATTTGCAGTTGTGTCCAGTCAGTCACCCCGTGTGCTTCTTGGAGTGCTGCGTTGAGAATTCTGAATCTCTTAATCTGGAATGGATTAGCAATGTCTTCAACAAGCACCAATCTGAGTACAGTTAAGTGCACGTGGTCTGATGTGTTAGCAATGCCTCAAGCAAAAGGAAGTATTCTGGTGGCAAGCACTTCAGGCTAAGTGACAGCCTTTATAGAATAGTCATTTTGAAGAAGCTAATGGGAGCCCGTGTACCATCTTATAATGTACAGGGGACCTCACTGTGATTCTGTTTGGAAGCCAGTTGTTAGATCTAGGGGTGATTATCATTATAACGACTTCGACATACTAACATTCACCTCCTAGTGGTCTGTGGAAGAGAGCCATGGGACACTCTTGTCCGGTGCAATGTGTCTGTCTGGGTCCAGGAACAATTTAAGTGACAGGTTCTGCCAGTCATCCACATGCTCTCCCATCCTTTGTCTATGCATCTAACACCTGTAACCTTTTCTTTCTGAGATCACTGACCCCAAGGAAGAGAGCAGATACCCAAGTAGGGGATTCTCTTGGCCTTTCTCCAGGGTCTGCATGCGGCAGCTCCAAGTTTTCTGTCCACCCTTGGCTACAACCCAAAGAGGAGGGTGGGTAAGAGGAGATGGGGAAGGGAACCAGAGCCTTTCCCCCATACCTCTTTCTTTTCACCAGGGAGGGAAAATGGTTCTAAACTTTCCCCCTCTATTCAAGTGGCCAAACTTGGTCCTATGGCCAATGTTGGTGGCAAAGAAGGCTGGGAAACTGAAATCAGGATTTTTTTTATTTTTTATTTTTTTATTTTTTTGCTATACTGTAGGCAATAGGTGAAGGGTTTGGAGATAGCTGTGTGGTGGGCAACCAGCCATGCCCTGCTTGGTGTGAAGATAAAATGATTTCATGTATGAATAACACCAAACACAGTACCTGGTAGGAACCAATGCTCAAAGTCCCCGGTGCCTTCCTCCCTTCATCCATCCATTCACCTTTCCCTCCACTCATTCATCCATCCACCTCTATGCCTTTGTGTGTTTTGGCAGTGGACCATTGCTAGGATCCTTCACTGATTTCTATGGATTATGAGATGAGCCTTCTGAAGGACAGAAGTAGAATCTCCCCTCCTCAAGAAGACATTGACTAGTCAACTAATGTTGGCTGCTGGGCTTGGTTCTGCCAAGTGAGTTAAATTTTCCATGAGAACAGAAAAGATTCAAAAGACAGTAGAGACCAGAATCTAAAGGGACTGGTAGTGGAAGGAGGGCTTTTGAGAGAAAACAGAAGTGGCTGGTGGAGGTTTTCATCATTGCTTCCATGTGTGCAATGCAATTACATTCCTCCTGTTGTCTCTTCTTAATTCTCCAACGTACTCAACCCTGTTTCCAAGTGTTCTTGAGATAAATTTAAATTTTTAGGAATGAAAAACAGGGCCGAATTATTCTTTGAGCTGCCATAGGTCAAATCTAGAGATGCTTATGTGGGAACAACCACACATGGGTGTCTTAATAAAGAAAGAAAACTGAAAAAGAAAGCGGGGTTGCATTGTATTTTCTGTTCACTTTGGCTCAGAAAGGTTAACAAGGATGACTTTCAATTTCCACCTCCATCCTATGAAAAGAGGTGGCATGTACCAAGCTGCTGTGCTTCTTATATTTGCAGCTGGGAGGAGAATGTCTTTGTATATGACCTTGTGAACAGCTGTGTCCCTGGCATCCCAGCTGACATCTGGACTGGCCTACATGACCAAAGACAGGTGAGCAAGCACAGCCATGGGCCCCCTTGGAAGCTCCAACCAAGATTCTGTTTTTATTTAACAAAACCTTTGTCTACTTGACCTCTTCCTGGAAGAGTTAAGGATATCCTATTACAATGTTACAGAAATACCCATGTTTATAGCAGCACACCTCATAAGGGCTAAGTCTTGGAAGCAACTTATACGCCCATCAAGGGAAGAAAAGATACAGAAAATGTGATCTATATACACACTGGAGTACTAGCCAGCCATCAAAGAAAGATATACTGGAGCCATGTGTAGGAAAGTGGATGAATCTGGAGATTGTAATACAAAGTGAAAGACACCAGACACAGAAGGTTAGATAGCATGTGTTTTCTCCTATATAAGACACCCAAAATGTAAAAAAAAAAAAAAAATTAGAGAGAAAAATGAAAAAGAGATGATAGGAGATAGGGAAATAGATACTGTGGAGAGAGAGAAAAATACTATTATTATTATTTTCTTTTCGATGCTAGGCATCACATGCCAGGTTCTGAGTTAAGTTTCTCACAATCTTTGATTCACTCAACCCTCACACTGACTCTCTGGAGAAAATATTAGCTCCATTGTCTAGGTGTATAAACTGAGGCTTAGAGGGGGTGAGTAAATTGTACAGGCTGCAGAGCTAGGAAGAGGTGTAGACGGAATCTCAAGTTTCTCTCTCTCTCTCTGCCCCATCTCAGAAGTAGCACACAATTCCTATTACCTAAAATAGGCTCTATAATCATCAGTACTTTGGGAGCCGTTCCTCTAAAACCCCGAATAAAATGAGAAATAGCTTTTGTTCCCAGACTTCACAAAGGCAGCCTTCCTTCCACAGTTAATTTACACATTTATTGCAACAGCAATCAAATTCCCAACAGGACTGTTCTCGCAGTTGGACAAAGCAAGTTCCATACTGGTCAGAAAAACACAAGGCTATTTAGGCAAAAAAGAAGAGAGGTGACAATGACTCCTACCAGCTGGGAGAGGGCAGTAGCTAGGGTCAGGGTGCTGGAGCCAGGGCCACTCAGGTTTGAGTCTCAGCATCAATTTGAATTTGGGTGGCCTCACCCGAGTCCCAGATTTCTGGGGAGGAGGGTGCCTGTTCTTCAGGGTGGTGGGGGTACCCGCCAAGCCCTCCACAAGCCATCAAGACAGCTGAAGTCGCAGTAGCGGTAGTCATAGCAGTAGTACAAGTTGTTGTATTTGATTAAAAATGAGGACCTCTGTGCAGAGGTGGTGGGTTTGGAGGTGCTAAACCGTTCTCCCTAAGGGGAAGCTGGCTCAGATACCCGCTCTTCCTGTACTTGGCTCACTTCCTGGCCTCTGTGTGGACTCTAGGAAGGGCAGTTTGAATGGACCGATGGCTCAACTTACGACTACAGCTACTGGGACGAGAGTCAGCCCGATGATGGCATTCACGGGGACCCAGAAGAGGACTGCGTGCAGATGTGGTACCGGCCCAGCAGCGGTGGGTGACCCTGAGACCAGGGGGATGCTCCTTGGACGGTGCCATGACAGGAGGGGGTGGGGGTGCTGAGGAGGTTGTCAAGGTTTCAGTACCTTGGAGAGCGGTCAGGGGTGTTGGCCCTGCAGCCCTTGCCAGCGAGGGTATTTGCATTTCAAATATTATTCAGTGGTTGCTTGTTGACATGCTGGCTGTGATTTGGGTGAAAAGACATTAGAGATAGAAACATGAAAATAAAAAGAGACTTGCAGAGTAGCCGAGGAGGGGCTTCCAGGTCACCTTAGCAGGGCACCCCAGTGCAAGCCCCCTTCTGAATATTCTAAGAAGATGCTGCCAGGGCTGGCACGGAGGTTTAGGTCAGGAAGAGTGCTGACCTGGTTTGACTTCTGGAGCTGCTGCTTTCTGAAATCCTGGTCCTTCTCCTGCAAAATGAGCTTAATAACGTTTCCCATCGACAGGGCCATTACGAAGGTTAAAGGAGGGACAAGTGACAAACACAATGCTGCAGGAGGGTGGACTCTGGAGCCCAGAGCCCTTGACCGAACTCCAGCTCCCCCTTATTAACTGGTGGCCCAGGGGAAATGCCTTGAACTGCTAGTGCCTCAGATGCGTTGTCTTCAAAATGGAGCTAGTGATGCTCAGCTCGCAGAGATAATAAGAAGCTAATATCCCTCCAGAGGGAGCTGTGGTGAGCACACACCGTGGTAGGGACGGTGACACTCTTAAGAGATAAAAACTACTAAAATTCCCATTTTGCAGATGAGGAGACTGAGGCTCAGAGCACTCCAGACCCAAGCACTTAGCTGTGGTTCCTTCTTTGCTCCTTTCCTGGTTAAAGGAGGGAGGTATGGAATAGCAACTTACTATCCTGGGACACATGCTGAATCCCAGTAACCAGAGCTGGGCCAAGACTCTGGGTCAAGTTCATCCTACCTACCCATGGTGGCAAGCCAAGCCCAGTCCCAGGAAAGAACAGTTTTGTCAAGCATTAGCAAGAAAGGCCTAGAGTGTAGATGCAAGGCCTATTAAAGAGTGTTGTGGTCCACTTGTCCTAGAAGGGAGGAATGAACAAAAAGATGCAGACAGAAGACACACACACACATATAGGGGAAGACTGAAGCAATGAGAGACTATGCTCTTTATTTTTATAGGTCCCTAATCCAATCCCCTCTCTTACTCCCTGACCTTTACCCTAATTCTGTCTTGCATCTCTTATTAGACCACCTAGCTTTGTTATCTAGTCAAGGAGTCTCAAAGTCTGCCATAGTCTGCTTGTATTTGTTTGCCAGAAGCCAAGAGAGGCCCTCATTTGCAAGAGACCTCTAGCCCCTCCCGTGTGCAGGCAGTGGCTCACCTTGCGTGCCAAAACAAGGATTGTCCAAGACCCCAAGCCCTTCCTGTTTGCAGGCAAGAGCCCATCACCTCAGAGTGTAAAACAAAAGACTACCTGAGATTCCAAGCCCTTCCTGAGATTCCTGTTTACAGGCAAGGTCTCTTCATCCCAGGGGCAAGACAAAGATATCTGTCTCCTTTGTGAGAACAGAGTCAAACTCCAGACTAGTTTAATTATTTAAGCTTTGGTGGTCTGTGTCTTTAATTCTCGGTTCCCTTCAAAAGAGGGTTTTGCTTCAGTAGGGTGCTGGGGGTATTTTTATTGCAGTGGAGAGATCTTCACCCAATTTTCTGTTTCTTCTTGCCACAGCCCTAAGGTCATGGAATGACAACACCTGCGATCAGAAGTTCCCCTTTGTCTGCAAGGTCCCCTCTCTGAGCGTTCAGTGATGCACCCCTGTCCTTTTGAAGTGGGCTCAGCTCCAGCCTCACCTTGTAGGGAGACCTAGCACAGAGCTGACACCGAATAATTGTAAAACACACACACACACACACACACACACACACACACACACACACACACGGCAAACCTTCCAGGTAGATGTTAAATGAGCAGTTGGTAACTATTTGGCATGGTTTCTTGGCCAAGTAATGGGCACCTGACTCAAACTGTCTTAGTAAATAGCTTTAAGTCACACCTAGCTAACTTATAATACAATAAAAATTTTATATAAAGAGTTGTCATTTTGCATTGTTTAGGGAATAATGACAGGACAGATAAGACTATCTATTTAGTATAGGTGCACTTTCTTCTTCATTATCCACATGTAGAAAACACAGAGACATGGAGGGCTGGTTGAATAGCTAACATTTGCCAATTTCACTTCAATAAATTAATAAACTGTTTGTGAGTCTATGTGCATGTGAGAGTGTGTACACACATAGACACACACACTCCCTGCATTCTGAATCACATGGGCCTGAAGAGGAGGTTGGTTCTGTGACGGAAAACAAGAACATCACGAAACTCATACATCACTGGTGAGGAAATAAGAGGGTGAAGTCGCTGTGGGAAACAGTTTGGCACTTTTTAAAAAGCTAAATATAGAATTATTGTAGGGACCAATGATTCCACTTCCAGGTCTGCACCCAGCATAATTAGAAACAGGCGTTCAGCCATGAATGGTCATAGCAGCATGACTGGAGAGCCTGTTTGGAGGTTCTAGCAGTGGGCTGTAGCTACTCATATACCCTTGATTGCAGAACAGTCTTCCTCTAATGGGGAAGGTCATCCTCTTTGACCGAGCATGCAGCTTCAAGTGGGACACACATGGAGTGGTGAGGGAGGAAGGGGACACCTGCCTAGCCAGCCAGATCAGCCAAATCAACCCTGGTGATCAATGGGGTGACAAATGTTGCGGCCAGGTCACCCTCACATCCACAGCATGACTTATAATAGTAAATAATTGGAAACCACCCAACTATCCATCAGCAGAAGAGTAAATAAAGAACACATAGCATAATCATACATTGGAATATAACAGGACACTACAGGGAACCAAATACTGCCCTACACAACATCCTGAATGAACCTGAAAATGGTTTGTTGCCAGTTACAAAAGACCAAAAGATGTGTGACTCCATACACAGTCATGTGCCACTAAATGAAGTTTTGATCAAAGATGTGGCAGCCAGGTCCAATGGCAAGGCATGTAATCTCAGGACTCTGAGAGGCAGAAACAGGATGACCACAAGTTTTAGCCCAGTCTGGGCAACTTAGCAACTTGGCAAGACCCTATCTTGAGATTAGAAATAAAAATGGGTTGGAGATGTAAAGACCGTGGGCTTGACCCTCCCAGTATTCCCCTACACTCACTCAATGGGCAGAATATGCAGTGGTGGTCCCATCAGACCGGATTGCCTAGTGACCCCATAGCAGTCTTCGTTTGTGTAAGACAGTCCATGATGCCCACACGCTGATGAAATCATCCGGGGATGAATTCTCAGAACGTGTCCCTATCATCCAGCGAAGCATGGCCATAGGGAAAATGTCTGGAACAAGCAAATCCATGGAGACAGAAAGTAGGATAGTTTTTCACCACGGATGAGCAGAGAGGGGAGTGAGAGGTGCCTGCTAATGGGTGTGGGATCACTTCCTTCACGTGACAAAAAAAGTCCTGTGATTAGGTAGCGGGAATGGTCTCATGACATTGTGATGACCCCAGAGGGACTGAGCTGGATGTTCTAAAGTGCTTAAAATAATTCATTTCACATTTTCTAAATTTTACTTCATCTTTTCTTCATGTGACCAAAAGAAGGAATGCATGCCAGGCATGAAACACAGTATTTACTAATATGAAATGCACTGGACAGGGAGGCGGGAGGCCTGGGTTCCATTTCTGATCTCCTGAGCCTGGATTCTACTTTGGTATCATCAGGGAGGAAGAAAAAAATGTAAAATTCTGTGACGACAGGTACCAGTGAAAAGAAAGAAAATAATGGATTCAAGCCCACACGATTGATATTTAATAAATTATGCTGCCTCTCAGATTTTGCAAAAACAACTTTCTGAAAAAAGACGTTAAAAAGGTAACTTTTTTATTGCTTCAGACTTGATCCTTGGACCTTCAGTTGAAAACAACATGGCACTGTGTTGTCACCTTTTTATTACTATAATAAAATACCTGAAGCAATTAACTTTTAAATAGAAAAGGTTTCTCATGGTCCAGGAGGTCTCAGGCCGAGAGTGGGCCCGTTGGCTTTGGGCTCCTGCGAGGGCAGCACATCATGGTAGGAGTTCATAGTGAAGCAAACTCTTCACTTCTTAAGCCAAGGAACAAAGAGAGAAAGAGGTCAGACCGAAGTCCCACAATCCCCTTGTGGGCATGCTCCTACTGACCTAAGGACCTCCCATTAGGCCACACCTGCTAAAATATCATCCAAGGTTTACATGGATCTTTGAGGCCTTTTCTACCCACATTGGAACCATAGCAAGTACTGACTGCCCTTCATGCTAAAGAGAGCAATGAACCATGGGCCAATCCCCTCCCCTGAGACTTCCATGATACTTGTGTGGAACTGGCTCCCCTCCCCCCTGCCAATGAGCACATGAGTGGGAGGGGCCAGGAACCAGGGCCCTTGGCCTTATGGATAATAGTCTCCACAGTGACAGGAATTTTTACACCTCTTTCTTAAGGAAGGGAGGGAGAAGCCACCTTTCTGCCTCCAATGCTAAGTGATAAGATCCCTAAGAAATGGGTGCAGGGATTGGGGGTGCCAACATGAAAGGGAGGCTGGGCCTCTCACTCTCCAACAGGGCGTCACAGGCATTCACATTTATCTTTGCAAGTTTGGGGAGCCAGGGAGGAGAATCCTCTGGTCTCCTTTATGTCCTTTGCTGGGGGCTTATGAATTAAAAGACAGATGAATAGGAAAAAAGGCTCAAGAGTTTCACTGTTGTTTTTCTGTGCACAGGGGCTTCACAGAAGGAAATGAACAGCCAAAAAACCTTTAGAGTGGATGGGGCTTCTATGCCATTTTACAAAAGGTAATAAAACATGAAAAAAGTGACCAGATAGAGAAAAGGGGGAGGGCTGGATTTCTAGGGCCAGCAAATTAGGGAAGGTGACAAGGGGGTGCACAGGAAGCAGTATTTAGTAGGATTTGTTGCACTGAATTCGGTCACCTCCAGGGTCACTTTGTCCTGGCTTAGGAGAGGGACATAACTTTTACAAATGGAGATTCCTGTCACATTTACAGAGAAATGGATGTTTTGCTTTTAGGCAGAGAGGGGAAAGAAAGCTGTCACTCCTGTCTGGGGGGATCTTCCGGGATGGGAGGGGGGTTGGGTGGACTTGGACATTGGGTGAGAAAACACATCTGCTTTTTTCTTTCTTTCTTTCTTTCTTTCTTTCTTTCTTTTTTTTTTTTTGAGACGGGGTCTCGCCCTGTAGCCCAGACTGGTCCTGAACTCACTATGGAGCCCAGGCTGGCCCTGGACTCACAGCAATCCTCCTGCCTCAGCCTCCTGAGGGCTGGGATTACAGGCATGCACCACCATGCCTGGTTTATGTGGTGCTGGGGAATCAAACTCTGGGCCTTGTGCTTGCAAGGCAAGTGCTGTAACTACTGTGCCATCCCTCCAGCCCTCACATCTGCTATTTACTGGGAAGAGTCGCAGGTCAGAGGTCACCAGTGGGCCCAAATGAAGCTGGAGGCAGTCTGGGTGCTGGGCACATTTGCATTCTTGGTTCCCCAGAGGAGAGACTGATTAATAGTGAAATGACAGACGTGTGTCACAGGGCCAGGTCAAATCCCTGTCCCACTCTATTCCAAGGGGCTAGAGAGGAGAGGTGTGGAAAGTCTTGCCCCCTCCCAGGGCACCTCAGGCTGCCACCTGGCCTAAGCTAAAGAGAGAAGACAAAGCAGCCTGCAGCGCTGAGTAGATCTGGTCTGTCCTTTTAATGATTGGACATCACCAGAAAGCTGTAGAATTAGCTCAAGATGTTACATCAGGACAGAAACGTGGGTTGCATGTGGCTGAAAGCAATAACTCTTTTGGAGAACCTCTGCGTCTAGCCCTCAGATTGAGAAATGACTCAACGGAGAACACTAAGAAAGGTCACAGATTGTTCTGGGCAGTGTGAGGATGAGGTTTAATCAAAGCCACAGCTGCTGTGGAGTCGGAAAGGCTGAATTCAATCTTGAGCCCTGCCACACCCCAGTGAGGTGACTGCAGGCAAATCTCTTCACCTCTGGCAAGCTTTTCTGTACGATTGGTAGGAAACAACCACGCTGAGAAGACGAATTGAGGCATTGAGGGGACAGAGCCTGGCACATAGCAGGAACCCATTCCCATTTTTGGTGAAAGCGGTGGTGTTTCACTCAGTGGGTCTCCTTGTCAGAAGGGGCAGGCTGTACTTGCAAGTAGAATAGAATTCAGCAAAACCATCTCCTACCCTAGGCATTGTGAACTTTCACAGAGAGGGAAAGATGATTCAGGTTGTGGCTCCGTGCACCACACAACTTCTGTCACAGCTACTAACCTCTGCCATTGCCTAAAGGAAAGCTCTTTAAGTGCTGTGGATGCGGCTGTGTGTCCCAAGAAAATTCAATTTGTGGATGCTAACACCCAAATTTAATAGACTTATGATCATGCTTGTCACAAAATGTTATTTGTTGACTTTATTGCAACTATGTAAGATGTATTCTTTACTCTCAAGATATATAAGCACTGGTGTGGCCCAGTGTAGCTCACGGGCCATCATGGGCCAAAGTCTACCTTAGACAGCTTACACCAGGAGAATGAAGAGAGAAGGGAGGAGTCGTGGACCCCTGGGCTGCTGGGCTCCAGGCATATTTCTCCACCATCCTCACTGTGCAGCCTCATTGACATGGAAAAGCCCTCTGAATCTCAGTTTCATCATCCAGCCAGCCAATGGGTCTAGTAATATACCCTATCTCTCAGGATTGCTGTAGGAATCAGATAAATCATGGGGGTAATGTTGCTGTGCAGCACGGGATCACTGCCGCCATTTTTCAAGCACTTCCTATTGCCAACACATGCTTGGCACTTGACATAAGATATCTCAATTAGGAAAGATAGTGAGGACTATCATGCCTGTTTTATAGACGATAAAACTGATAATAGAGTAACATAGGGTAACAGTAGCTAGGCAACATTGGCCAAGCCAGGAAGGCAACACTGAAAGCCAAGGTTATCCGATCTGAATGCCAACTATGGACTCTGCGAGGCTCAGTTGAGAATAGACAGAATCCTCAAAGTGGTCACGGAAGACAGTTGAACCCTGAGGGTGTTTTTAAAAGAATGAGCAGGCAGAGAAGGTTAATGAAGGCTTCCAGAAAGCTGACTGCCCCCGGGCTTGAAAGGGCAGGAAGAAAGGCAGGGCTCTGGGCACTTGAAGAAAGATGTTACTGTAGGAAAAGGTCCCCCAGAACAGCCATCATCAACCACAGCCCAGAGAGCATCTTGGGAAATGGATACCCAGCATCCCCTCCTTCTCCAGTCTCCTCTCTATGGACCTGAGTGGAAGTTGGAGGACAAAGGAACTGAGGACAGAGAGGGCCAGGCTGTAGCCTCAGAAGCTTCAGTTTGTGGAGTTGACATCTTTGGGGACACCAACTAGATGCCTGCTCCATGTGTCAGGGTCCTGACGCTGGCATAACCAGCATGGCTGGTACCTTAATAATCCCTTTATTTTGGGAGGTGATGATAGTACTAGGGATAGAACCCAGGACCTTCACACTGAACTACATCTACATCCCTAGCCCCCACCCTTTTTTTTTTCAGTTTTGATTTTGAGACAGAGTCTTGCTAAGTCACTAAGTTGACCAGGTTAGGCTCAAACTTGTGCTGTTCCTTCCTCCACCTCCCACAGTGGTGAGATAACAGGCCAGCAGTTTAATTGCCTTTGGTGTTCAGTCACTCTGAGAGGCCGGGTCTGCCCTGCACCACAGTTGGTGACAACTTCCTCGTGCACAGCCAGAGAGGCCTGCGGCTTTTGGCAAGTGCCTGCTACTGTGACCCACGATACTTGCCCTGACTGGTTCCAGGAGGCGCGGCACGTATCACAAATGGTGAGTGCCAAACAAATTCTTTTGGCTGGAAAGGGCAGTGCATCACGAGCCAACTGACACACTAAGATATAGCTTCAAGTATCAAACAGATAACAAGCGCCAGCACAAACTCGTCTCATCAATGTGCATCAAGTACCAAATCCAACAGGTTTCGAAGCAGTCGAGTACCAGCGGTGGCTGCCCTTGCCCTGGGCCATGGTTCTCTTGCTGTAGAGCCCAGAGCCTTTGGCAATAGCCATCCAATTATTTATCCTTTCTTGTGCTGTCTTCTCTGTTCATCTTGATGACCCACACCTCACTCTGCTAGCTAGCGCATCCCCGCCTCACACTCCCCACCCAGGACACCCCAGGAAGGCAGTAGCAGGTGGGCCGCTGCGGTGAGCAGAGGCCTGTGCTCTGCTACCACCAGTGCACATAACAGATGAGTGATCGGTCAATAAAAAGCAATAGATAAATAATAGATAGTGGATGGATAGATGGGTGAATAGGACAGGAAAATGCCATCAGAAAAAAAATGATCAGTATGTAGGTAGGGAATACAGAGATTTCCCATCTTGCTCTACAGATTTCCTGTCTCTGTCTCTCTCTCCGTCTCTGTCACATACATATATTAGAAGTCAAATTTAGTAACAAAATTGAATTCAGGCTTAATTCTTTTCTCTAGACCACTGTATGTGGGAGTTGGAGTCTTGCATTGGTGACCAACGAACGATACTAGGTTTTGTCCCGTTGTAATGTGAGCCGCTATGAATGATCAATGCTTGAGTCATTAATTAGAAATCACACAACTGGTGACCGCTTCTCATTTCCTTCTCCCTTGTTGTCTGGGGCACTTTCATAAAAAGGAACCCTCTCCCACCGTTCTCCTGTGGTCACCCACTATGCTCATCTTCCACAGATTAAAACAAAGATATCTGCTCTCTCTCCTTCCATAAGGAAGGTCAGTAGCTAGAGAGACAGGCCATGTGACCCCCGTACAGTCACTGGAAGCAAGTGCAGTAGTCCGTTGTCCAGCGGCAGTGGGACATGGGCCATTCCTGTGTTGTCAGTCATTTAGGTCGTGTCTGATCTTTCACTGTTATAAATAGCCCAGGGAGTAGCATCTCCATGCACATGTTTAGTTATTTTCTAGGAGAGACAGTCCTGGAAGTGGGCTCGCTAGCTCAGAAGGAACAAATATTTAAAAAAAGAATTAGTGTTTTATTATAACAGTAATGCACAGGCTTCAGGAGGTGATGGATGTGCTTACTACCCTGATGGAGGTCATGGCATCCCAGGTGTGTGCACGTATGCAAACTCATCAAATTCCATACATTAAACGTGAGCGGTTTTATGCAAGTCTAGCTCAGTAAAGCTGATTTTTGAAAATGCAAAGAGATGACAAAAATAGAAAAATGCATGAGAGAGAGAGAGAGAGAGAGAGAGAGAGAGAGAGAGAGAGATGTGTACACATGTCCCACAATCCTACTAGCCAGAATTAACCACTACCAGCTTTTTAGTAGTGGCCCATTCCCTGGGAATCCATTTTTGTTGTGCTTTGGAAAGTGTTTTAGTTTGGGTTCCTTCAAAAGGCAGAATTTACAGATTTATAACAACACGGACCTATTAGGAAGGTTTAGGATAACCACACAGGGGACCAAGCCTCTGACACATGAACCCTTGGAGGACAAACCACATCTGACCCATAGCAAACGTGACCCTCTCCCAACATCCATGGCATGAAGTGGGACAGGTTAGGAGGGAGATTAAAAAAATGTTGAGAACTGTTACCTAAAATAAACCACCAGCTAAACAAATTACAGTACATTCTTCAGTGGAGACTATGCAGCCTTTAGGGTACAGATTCAAAACATCTAAGACAATCTGTAAAAAAAAAAAAAAAATACACAAACACAGATAAAGATGAACTTCTTTGCTCACAAATTCTTGGCTATTTTCTCAAATCCACTTGGGAAGAAAGTGCTGGGTCCCCCTGTACTCAGCTGTGCAGTGCCCACCTCCCACCTCTGATGGACCATTTCATTAACACCTGCCCGCACAGTGCCAACCGGCCAGCAGGGCCAGCAGGCCTTCTGCGAACTTCCCCTCTGTCATGTGTCATTTCTGTCTACTGGAAAATAGAAAGAACCAACAGCCACGTGACCTGCTGAGGCCAAGCCTGCTGGGGAGAAGAGGCCTCTGGTGATGACACCTCAGAGCCATAGGGCGAGTCTCCAGCTGGGCTGTGAGCTCAGATGCCAGGAGCAGTGGGAGAAGCCCCAGAGGGGCCCTCAGCACGCCCAGGGCTCTGTACCCTTCCATACAAGCCTTGGCAGCCCCAAGTCCCCTGGCACCTCTCTGACGAGGCCCTTGGGCAGTAACTTATTACCTGCCACCACTGTAGGGGTCAGGGAGGGTTGCAGGCATCGCACTTTCTCTTAGGGACAGACCCTCCTTTATTAGAAAACCATCTGCTAAAGCACTTAACAGCACAGGACAGAGAGTGAAGAGCCAGGGGGCACCCGGACCACTGCCCATTGTGACTGGCCACTCAGGGGCCATGATGTCCCGGCTCTTCTGCTTGCCACACTGACCAAATCTCAGGAGGTTATTTATTGGGGTCAGTAGGAAAAAGGTTAATTCACAGCCAGCTTTTGGGGGGGGAGGGGCAGTGAGAGTCTTTCTCCCAACTTCTCATCCCTCTGGCTGGCCTCTGGGACTTTGCTAGGATGTGACAGAGGGGAGGGAGCAGCACAGGTTAACTTTACAGTCCATTGCTGGGAAGGTTAGAGTCTGCTGTTAGATGTTAAGTTTTCTTGATCTAACTTCGCATATCCTTGCAACTGAGATCTCTAGGCTGCTTTCAACCCTTCTCCTGAGATCCCCTCCTGCTCTCTCAAGGGGAGAGAGGGAAAGCCTTACCTCACAGAACCTGCTTCCCTTCTTGGGAGAGCATCTGCACAGAGAGGTGGCTACTATTTTTTTTTTTTTTTTTTGCTATTCTTTTTCTCCTGGGGTCCAGATTCTATATTTGAGGGAAGAGATGGGGTGCAGAGCCCTTGGAAAACTGCTATCTGAAGATGACAGCATTTACCTGGTAGGGCCCAGGGACACAGGCCTGAAATCCCAGCACTCTGTGAAGCTGAAGCAGGAGGATCTCAAGTTCAAGCCCAGCCCGAGTAACTTAGCAACCTTAGTTCAAATTTTTAAAACATTTTTTAAAAGGGCTGGAGAGGAGGATCAGTGTGAAGGTCCTGGGTTCAATTCCCAATATGGAAGAAAAGAAGAACAAGAAAAAGAAAAGAGGAATAAGAAGAAAGAGCAAGTGGAGGAGACATACAGAAAGGACTTATACACACACACACATACACACACACACACACACACACACACACACACACACACACACACATTCACAGGTACGTTTAACAAGAGAAAAGAACACTGGGATGAACTTCTGAATTAAATACAAAGCTAGGTCACAGACTACAGGACAATATAGTCTCTATGTCAGGGATTGGCAAATTGCATCCCTACTGGTCAAACCTGATTGCCTGTATCTGATCCACCAATTGAGGGTACATGTTACATTTTTTAAAATGGTTGATAAAAGAACAATATTTTGTGGTACATGAAAATGATAGGAAATTCACATGTCAATATTCATAAATAAAAGATTTAGTGGTTCCCAGCGGCACTCATCCATTTAGATATTGTGTGCAGCAGCTTTCACACCACAATGGTGGAGCTGACAGGGAGAATATGGACTACAGAGCCTAAAATACATCTTATTACTTTGGCACTGCTGGAATGGAATATCTGACACCCACAACTTATGAAAGGAAAGGTTCCTTTTAGCTCACAGTTTCAGAAGGTCTCAGTCCATTCATAGGTGGCTGGTAATGGTGGAAAGTTCTAGCAGTGACACAGTAGGAGAGAAGCGGTGCATGGGATGGCAGACAGGAAGCTGAGAGAGGGGCGAAGGGCAGAACTATGGTATATCCTTCCGGGTCATATCCCAGTCAGTGATCCACTGCTCCTGGGTCAAGCCCCAGTGATCCACCCCTTTTGACCAGGCCCCACCTCCCAACAGCATAGGAAATCAAGAGATTAACACCATAATTGACCCATTTTCTAAATATGAGGCTTTTGAGGGACATTCTACATACAAACCATAACATATCTCATTTAGCTCTTTAAAGAAAAGGTGTAGAATAATTGTTTTAGAATAACATGCTGGCAATCTTTGAGGCTATCGTTTCTGTAGGACAGAAATCAGTTCCATCTCCACAGGATAAAAATTATTTGCAACTTATTAATTTTGTATATAAGTCAACATCTGATTTTATAGAATCTGGGCCCGTCATCAATAATAAAGTCAAGTCACAGTCCTGAAAAATCAGGATATCCATAAGCATTTTGTGTTCTCATTTGATTTTGAAAATATGAAAGTATAATTTTATTACTTTATTCCAAACTCTGGGTAATTACACTTAACACTTGAGATCAGAAGTTCATCATACACAGGGTGACCCGAAGATCACTGTTATGTAAAATATATAAGTTAATATAAATATTTGTTTGCCAAGCATTAATTTGTTATAATATTTGACATAAAACTAATGGTATGAGAAACATAATGCAAGCACTAAATTCAATGCACAGGGTATCCTAAAAGTCACCAAATTTAGGAAAAACTAACAAACTTTTGGGACATCCTGTAACACAGACTCGGTGATCTACAATTTCTGACCTAGAAAGCAGCTTCTTCCTCAGGATTTCTCTGAATCAAAGACCTGGAGGTATCTTTCAGAAATTCTATGCAATCAGCCAAGGCCCTGACCCACTCACACATAAATTTCTTATTTCATAGTATTGGCTTTCAGGAAAAGTCACCAGACCATCTGTTAATGATTCCTAGGGCCTGGAACTGGCTTTTCAAGAATGGACATGAGCAGAAGCAGCCAGGTCTTCCTGTCCACGATGTCCCCAGTTCAAACCCCACCCCCACCTTTGCAGAATATAACTACACCCACAAAGAAGGTGTGGCCTGCAAAGAGGAGTGTTGGCCGATCCACGAGCAGCTTCTCCCCATGCCATTCCTATAATTTCCCTGCCACCAACCCACAGGAAGGCACCTTTGAGCTCCTCTTAGCTCCTGGCCTCCTTGCCTTGCTGACAATGCAACAGAGCTTTCTCTTTTTGAAGAAGCCTGGTACCATGGTATTGACTGCTGTGCGCCCTTCCTTGCTCAGTAGCAATCTCTACAACTGCAGAAGCTAATTCCTTAAGGTAAAAAATTTAATGTATGTATTTATTGTTGATTTCCTTGATACACATTCTGTCGGTGCTGAGTCTCGAGTAAATCTCCTCTCGGTGCACAGTGACTCTATCCATGAGGAATTACAGCCTAATCAACATCTTCCTACATGCCCAAAGCAGCAGCTCATCTCAAAAAAACGGAGAGCAGAAGCAGGGTAAGTGACGCAAGAGTCAAGCTGATGATTATAGAGGTTTGGATCTGGAATGTCCCCCAAAAGTCTCATGTATTTGAATGTTATAGATTGTCTATGGAACCACGGACTGTTGGGAGATTGGGACCTAGTCTGGAGGGTTGGATTACAGGCATGTAGTGGGGGCTTACCACACCCTCCACACCTGGATCCAGGAGGGGCTGATCACTGGGATGAGACCTGGAAGAATATATAAGCTGCTTCCTGCCTTCCTTGGAGGACGAGTCTCAACTTGCCCTGACTTGGCTTCCTGTGTGGATGTCGTGAGAAGCTGCCTCCACCTCTGCCTCTGCCATGTATTTTCACTGTTCTCAGCCACCCTGATTGAACTGTGACCTTCTGAAACTGTGAGCTAAAATAAACCTTTCCTCCCCTAAATTTGTGAATGTTGGGTATTGAGTCACAGTAACAGAAAAGTAACTAAGACAGGGTCAACATCCCCTGAAGGAGAGGGTGGAACGTGGGTGATCAAGTGACTCACACTGCCTTCGGATTCCTCTGCCAACCACCCTAGGACTCAAGGTCATCACTGAGCTTGGCTGTTCACCTGCTCTCTCAATCTGATGCAGTCGGGCTATTGCCAATCAGGACACAGATTCATGGGAAGTAGAAAGATGGTTTCCTTATCCATTTGGGGGCTGCTGACTGCCAATGTGGGAGAAATCCCGCAGGGTGGCACTCAGAAGCTCCTGTCCTGCCAAGCTTCCCTCCACTTCCTTGTTCAGTCAGTTGGACTCATTGCTCAAGCCACTGCCTATTCTTCAATAAAACATGTACAGCAGCTCCTCACCTATACCTGCACAAGAGTGTAAATATTACATGAGCTGACGGATGCCTGCGGATCTTCAGATATGTTAGGGATCCGTCAGAGAAGCACAGTGACCAGGAGATACATAGCATTAAGAGTTAGAAAGTGATTCAAAGCTGATGACGCAGACCTGTTGTTATCTCAGCCCTCTGGGAGGCTTAGGCAGAAGGACTGAAAGTTGCAAGTTCTAGCCCACCCAGGATGACTTAGCAACTTAGTGAGAACCTGTCTCAAAATGAATAAATAAATAAAGGGCTGGAGATGTAGTTCAATGTGAAGACCTGGGCCCAGTCCCCAGTACCACCAGCACCACACAAAAAAGTGATTTGACCCGATACAATAGTGGAACTATGTGCACCACCTGCATGGAGAACGCAAGGGAAGACAGGCAGGAAAGGGTGATGGATAGAAAGTAGAAGGAAGTGGGCACCTGCAAGACAACTGGCACCATGAGGACAGGCCAGAACCCGGGAGCGGGTGTCTCATAGTCTCTAAGTCTTAAGCGTCAGTGAGGGGACCATGGTGCAGGAGGAGCTAGTGTTAATCATCGTACATTTTAATGCGCATTTAAGCCAAGAGCAGGGTGAAGAGAATGACAATCAAGGAATCGCAGGCCTAGCTGCTGCCCCAGGCAACCAGGTGAGCCAGAGGAGAAGGAGCATCCTGATGAGCTGTCACAGCACTGCAGGTTGCCACCTCTGGAGAGGAAATCAAGATGGCCGCTGCTCCACTTCCGCCTTCCACACGTGACTCTGACTGACTATGTCTGCAGCTCAGGAAAGTGCAGAAGTAAATTCTGGGAAGTGAAAACGGAATTGAATTCTGGGAAACGGCTCCATTTTTGCTAAGCTGACAGAATGGATACCCACTACAAGTTGTTAGGTCTAATGAAAGGGAGAAACCAAACAGAAGAAAAAAATCTTTCCTGCACAGCTACACAAGGAAACATACTAGGGCTAGGAAATAGTTGGATTGAAGGCAGCTCTTTATCACTGGGATGCAGCTTAGCAGTAGACTGCTTGCCTAGCATGCATGAGGCCCTGGGTTTGATCCCTAGCACCACAGGTAGGGGAAACCCCTTTTATAGTGAAGGTAATTCTGCTACCAGAAAAAATGACGTACAAGTGATTTTTCTTTTTCCTCTTGCATTTGAAGTATTTTTGAAAAACCCAAGACCTACTCTTTCCTTTATTGCTTCTATGAAAAATTATTGAGATTATTCAGCCTTAAAGAGGCGTAAAGTTCTGATACATACTGTAATGTAGGTGCATCTTGAGAATTTATGCTAAAAGAAATGAGCTAGAAACAAAAGGACAAATACAGTATTATTAAACTGAAATGAGGCACCCAGAATAGGCAAATTCACAGAAACCAAAAGTAGGCTAGAGTGGGTGGGGGAATGAAAAGTGATTGTTTAACGGGTAGAGAGTTTCTTTTTTGGATGGACAAAAGAGTTCTGGACACGAACAGCGGGGATGATTGCGCAACACTGCAAATGCACTTACTGTCGCTGGACTGTACCCTTTAAAAAGTATCTCCAATGGCAATTTTGATGTAATCTCTTTTAAGCATTTTTAATTGATACATAACAATTGTAAATATTTTGGGGGTCCAGTGTAACATTTCAATACATAATGAACAGATCTCAGTAACTGACATATCCATTACCTCAGACATTTATTATTTATCATTTGTACTAGTAACATTTAAAATTCACTCAACTAGCTATTTGGAAACATACAATTAATTACTGCTAACTGCAGTTACCCTATAGTGCTATAGAAGGCTAGAAGCTATTCCTCCCTTCACCCCACTAACCATCCTCTCTCAATCCCCTATACTCTTCCCAGGTCCTGGTAGCCAATATTTTACACTATGTGTGTTGTATCCTAATAAAAAAAAAAATAGGGCTGGGAAGCAACTCCATAGTAGAGCATTTGCCTAGCATTTTTGAGACCCTAGGTTTAATCCCCACACCATAAATACATGCATACATGTATACTATCAGATGTGAAAGAACTTTCAGGGCCCACATCCAGAATATTTGCAGCAATGTAAAGAAACTAATTGCAGGGAACCCTGACTGTGTTTCCCCAAATCTGCCTCCTCTGTGTGGGTACCAATTACTCAGTGGGGCAGATGGAGGGCTGTATTTACCCTGGCCCCAAAAGAATGTTCTCACCAAATAAAAATAGCCTTGTTCAGAGAGTTTCTTTTCAACTGAGAAGGTCTATTTCTAGCCAAAGAAAGAGGGATCCCCCACTGGCTAAGAGTCACCATGAATTCCACGGAGTCAGAAATAGGTATGAACCTCTGAGCCCCCACACTGCAGTTTTAGACTTGCAACCTCCTGGCTTCCGAAATGCCTGCACCTGTCCACCCACCTACCCGCCTATCTGCAAGGGACACTCCACGTCTTCCTCCTCCAGGAAGTCTCCCACTGCCCAAGCGTGAGTCTGAAAAGGGCTCAAGAAATTGTTCTCCTGTTTTATGCAGCCAAAATATGCCTCCTGTCCAGCCATAATCTTTCCATAATTCCTCACCTACATTCTAATTGTGACAGTACCATTCATGAAACACATGCAATGTGCCAGATATCACACACAGAATTTACATGGAATCTCCCCAATTACTCATGACAACATTTGTATAAGATGGGCTGTAGATTATATTAATTGAAAGATAAGGAAACTGAGGCTCAGAGAAGTTAAGAAACTTGGTGAAAAGCACAGAGTCAACAGATAGAAGAAGCTGGGCTTGGATTAATCGTTATCGAACTCCACAGTCTATGCACAGAACCACTACACCTTGGCATTCACACCTTCTAGACTATGACCATCTAGAAATTGTACACTTTCCACCATGATCCAATACACATCTACATGCACACAAGCACACACACATACAAACACACACATCCCACACACACAGCAAAAACATTTCCCAAAACAATCCACCCTTATGGTAAGCCTTTTGATTTCTCTATTCTATTATTTGGAATAACGTTAAAATATCATAAAATGCATAAAATATAAAATTTGCCATCTTATGCACTTGAAGTGTACAGCTCAAGTGGGAGTAAGTGTATTCCCCTTATTTTTGCAACCATCATCCATCTCTAGATGTCTTTTTATCTTACAAAACTGAAACTTGATGCCCATTTTTCAAAAATTCCTCATTGCCTCTCCCTAGCCCCTGGCAACCTCCATTCTAACTCTGTGAAGTTGGTTATTCTTCACATGTGTGGAATCACACAGCATTTGTCTTTTGGGATTTATTACCACTCATGGTTACAATTTGCATGGAATATCTTTTTCTAGCCTTTCAATCTGTGTTTCTCTCTAAAGTGGGCATCTTGTAGGCAGCATATGGTTAGGTCATGCTTTTAAAAATCATTCTGCCAGTCTTTATCTTTTGATTGGGACCTTTAAGCCATTTATATTTAAAATCATGACTGAAAAACTTAGTTTTGTCATTTGTTTTCTGTATACCTTATAGCTTTTTTAATCCTTCATTTCCTGCATTGTTTTCTCTTTTTATCTTAGCTGACATTTTACAGTGACATGATTTAATTGTCTTCTACTCCATGTGTGTGTTACAGCCACTTTCTAAGTGAATATATATATATATATATATATATATATATATATATATATATATATTCTTCGTGGTTACCATGGGGATTACATTTAATATCCTGATGTTATCATATTACAATCTGAATTCATATCAGCTTAACTTCAGTAACATACAAATCGGGCTGTCTGTTCTTCCCTGACTAGCAGACAGCTGCTCTCTTTGTGCTCTGCCAGACTGCATCCCTGAGACAAGATGGTGAAGGTTGGAGTGAATAGATTTGACTGTACTGGGGGCTTGGTCACCAGGGCTATTTTCAACTCTAGCAAAATGGATATTGTCAACATCAGTGACCCCTTCATTGATATCAACTACATGGTCTACAAATTCCAGTATGACTCTATCCATGGCTAATTCAGTGGCACAGTCAAGGCCAAGAATAGAATACTTGTCATCAACAGGAAGGCTATTTCCATCATCCAGTAGTGAAATCGCGCCAACATCAAATGTGGATGCTGGTGCCGAATATGTTACGGAGACCACTGGTGTCTTCCCCACCGTGAAGGAGGCCAGGGCTCACCTGAAGGGCAGAACCAAAAGGGTAACCATCTCTGCCTTTCTGCTAATGGCCCCATGTTTATGATGAACATGAACTACAAGAGATATGAGAATTCTCTGAAGATCATCATCAACACCTCATGTACCACCAACTGTTCAGCACCATGACCAAGACCAACTGTGACAACTTTGGCATAGTGGAGGGTCTTATGAGCACAGTCCATGCCATCCCAGCCACTCAGAGGACTGTGGAAAGAGCCACATGCCCCAAGAAGCTGTGGCAGGATGGCTGTAGGGCTGCTCAGAACATCACCCCTAATCCATGGTCACCACCAAGGCCACGGGTAAGGTCATTCCGGAGCTGAATGGGAAGCTCACCAGCTTGGCCTTCCACATATCTACACCCAATGTGTCCATCATAGACCTGACTTACCATTTGAAGAAAGCTGCTAAATATGACCACATTGAGAAGGTGGTGAAGCTAGTGTCTAAGGGACCCCTGAAGGGTGTCCTGGGGTACACTTAGGTCCAGGTCATCTCCTGGGACTTTAACAGAGATACCCATTGTTCCACTCCTCTATCTTTGATGTTGGGGCTGGCATCACCCTCAATGACCACTTTGTCAAACTCATTTCCTGGTATGACAATGAAGACGGTTACAGCAAGAGGGTGGTGTATCTTATGGTTCACATGGGCTCCAAGGAATAAGCACACTGCCCCCTCCCAGCAAGACCAAGAGAGGGACAGAGGCCCTTAGCTGTTGGGGAGTCCCATCCCCAGCTTAGCCCCAGCACAATGAGAAGGTCCATTCCTCACGGTGTCCATCCCAAACCCCCTGCCAGAAGGGAGGGGCCCAGCGAGCCTGTGCTGTCATGCACCATCAGTAAAGTCCACCTCACAGTAAAAAAAAAAAAAAATGCACATCTGCTTCTATGCAGCTCCATCTCCAATGCCTTTTAGTTATTATTACATCATAAAGTCACATCCAAAAACAGACAAATAATTTTTATGTATTAAAACAATGTAGAAAACAAACTGAGGCGTTCCAAGCCAGAGTGACAATAACACTTCCACAAGTATATGTTTACTTTTACTGGGTCCTTTCTTTCTTGGTACAACTTCAAGTTACTGTCTGTCTCTTCATTTCAACTCCTCGACTCCTGTTGGAGAGATTATGTCAACCTGAGGCAGGCAGGAACCACACGTGGATTACACCTAGATAGGGAATTGGGAACCAGCCTGGATTAGTGTCAGTGATTTGTGGGCTGGCCAATGAGGGAAGAGTACCCGCCCAGATGTGGGAGGTCCAACTGGAATTCCAATGGTATAAAAGGAAGGAAGAGGGAAGATTGTTACAGCTTCTTCCTCTGGGAAAGCTCTCGCCCTGGCAGCTGTCTATGGATGTGCTACACGCCCACCGCCCATCTTCATCACCGATTTTGTCCCAGTCTCAACTTGTGCGGGTCTGCTGGTCGCTGATCTTCAGTCGCTGATCTTCAGTCGCTGATCTTCAGTCTCCAGTCTTACCATTGTTCTTCAAACAACTGAGATCAGCAGCAGACTCTCAGCTCACCCGCTGCCCTGCAGTCCAGGACGGGAGATCTACTTCACAGCTGAGTGGCCATCGGACACTCCAGCTCTCGCAGGTGCAGGCCGCCATCTTGGACCATCTCCATCCTCGGATTTGTAAGCCTCCGAATAGATCTTTTTTTGTTACAATTTCTATAAATTCTGCCTTTTGAAAGAACCCAAACTAATACACATATCTTGAAGGACAAGTCTAGTGTTGATTAACTCCTTCAGATTTTGTATATCTGTGAATGTCTCCAATCTTTTACTTTTTTTTTTTTTTCCTGTGCTGGAGATGGAACCCGAGGACTTGGTGTACACTAGGCCAGCAGTCTGCCACCAAGCTACACCCATAGCCCTCTCTTTCAGTTTTGAAGGATAGTTTTATTAAATACATGATTCATGGCTGACAGAATGTTTTTTTCTTTCAAAACTTTATAAAATATGTTTCTGGCCTCCATAGTCTTGGATAACAAATATGCTGATAACTTATTGTGGCTTATATTTATGTGATGAGTTTCTCTCTCTCTCTCTCTCTCTCTCTCCCTCTCTCTCTCTCTCTCTCTCTGTGTGTGTGTGTGTGTGTGTGTGTGTTTTCAAAGTTTTCCTTTGCTTTTGGTTTTCAACGATTTGATGAGGAGCCCCTTGGGTTCATACTATTGGAGTCTGTTGGGTTTCCTGAATGTTTTATTCATGTCTGTCATCATTGAAACATTTTTGTCCATTTTTTAAAAAACCCTCTATGCTCTCTCTGCTCTTCTTCTTCCTTTATGACCCTTATACTGATAAACTGGATGAGACACTGGACCTAGGAGTCCCTTTGGCTCTCTTCACTTGTTTTTTTTTTTTCCTGGTCCTCATGCTCAATAATTTCAATTGCTCTGTCTCCATGTTTACAGATTCTTTCTTCTGCTTGTTAAATGTGTCTTCAAACCCCCTTGCAAAATTTTAAACTTTAGTTAGTGTGCTTTTCAGCTCTGGATTTTTTTTTTTTTTTGAGATAAGGTCTCACTCTAGTCCAGCTGGTCTTGAGCTCCCTACAGAGCCCAGGCAGGCCTAGAACTCACAGAAATCCTCCTGCCTCAGCCTCCCAAGTGCTGGGATTATGGGCATGTGTCACCATGCCCACTTATGTGGTGCTGGGGAATAGAACCAAGGGCCTGGTTCTTGCTAGGTGAGTTCTCTAACCACTGAGCTACACCTCCCATCCCAGATTCAGTATTACTTTTGGGCTCTCCTTGTTGCTATTTTCATACATTATTCATATATTTTTCTTACTTTCTCCCCATTTACTTTAGTTCCTCAAATATCTTCAAAACTTGTGCTGAAGTTTCTGCCTAACAGTTCTAGTGTTGGGCCTTTCTGGATGGTTTCTGTTGGTTTATCATTTTCCTTTGAATTTTCCTCTGAATGAAGCCATTTCCTGTTTCTCTGCATGCCTGGGGAACTCTGTTGTTGCTGTTGAAAATGGCGTAGAAATCTAAGGTGGTAGTAACTATGAAACTTAGATTCTCCTCCTTCCCCAAGGGTTTGCTGTTTTTTGTTTTTGTTTCTTTTGTTTTTGCTTTTTGGTTGATGTACACTGTGCCTGCACTACAGATCAGCCTGAGGTATAAACTTATGCTCTTCTCACAAAGACTGTCCTTCCTTAGGTGTGCAGGGCGACCTTCTACACCTCACCCCCGTGTCTGTGGTGGCATTTGAATGTTGTAAACATTGAATATATTATTCCCAAAAGGGGAAAGGGAGAAAAGTGAAGGGGAAAGGCAAAAAAGAAGTAAGGGTGCTATCCCTTTATGTCTCTTGGTGGCTGCTTCCTGCCCAAAAGTGGGAAAGCAGAACAATAGCTCCCACTCCCCCAGGGATCACAAACAGTGATCATCAACCACAGAGATCCCCCTCCTCCCCAATGTGTGGAGAACAAGGTCCTTCTGGCTCACTCCTTTCAGCTGCCTGAAGGTCGTCACAGAACCATGTGAATAGTCATCCATGAGCTGGGGGCTGGGCAGCTGCTACCTTGCTATAAGGTGAAATTAACCACAGTTTACCATCCAGACCTTCCCCGGAAGTTGGAATCCTTCCAATAGATTCCAGATTTCTGCCATATTGCAACAGATTGATTCTAACAGTGCAATTAGGAGAGGAAACAGGTTATTGGCATTTCCTTCTATGCCATTCTCCGGAATCCTCCACCATTTTTTTTTTCTGGTACTGGGGGTAAAACTCAGGGCCTGAGATGCATGTCTACCATTCTTTTTTTTTATTTCTTATTTTGAGACAGGGTCTTGCTAAGCCGTCCCAAGCAGGGTTCGGCTTTGCAATCCTTCCACCTCAGATCCCAGAATGAAAGCATCACAGGTGTGTGCCGCCATACCTGGCTTCCACTGATTTTTCTTACAGGTCCTCTAAATGTATGTCCCAACCCAGCTATAGGCTGCAACCTGCAATTAGAAAAATCTATGCACTGATATACACTAAGTCTTCAGCGCTTAAAAACATACTGAGCAACCACGATGAGCCAGGGGCTAAGCATGACCAGAGGTCTCAAGAGAAATGAGACATGGCCCCTGGCTCTAGGGATTTCACCTGCTAGGACGAAAGTGTGAAAGGACAGGAAGGAAGACGACTCATATTATTTGAGCATCTACACTATGCTAGATGAAGGAGCCGGGGGCCTGTCTCCATGGCAGAGCACATGCTTAATATGCACAAGGCCCAGGGTTCAATCCTCAGCACCCACAATGATGTAGAAACTTGTACCTGGGCACTTACACACATGATGCTGATGACCTTCAGAGCAAAGTGCAATTGTATGCATTAGCCTGCAGTTGGTCCTGAGACTCATATATGAGTCCCCAGGGATCTAGCAGGCCTGAAGCAGGGCCTGAGACTGCATCTCTAACAAGCTCAAGCTGAGGCCTACTGCTGCACCAAGAGTTAGGTCTTTTGTTTGGTTTTTGTTTTCTGTGGTACTAGGGATCAAGCCTTAGGCCTTCACACTTAACTACATCCTCAGCTCATTTTTGATTTTGAGACAAGATCTTGCAAAGTCACTAAATTGATAATCTCCTGCCACAGCCTCCCAGAGTGCTGAGATTAGAGGACTGTGCCACCTGGATGGCTTTTTTAAAAAAAGATTTGTTGAGTTATTGCTGCATACCAGGCACCATACTGAGCTGGAAGAATGGGACTGTGAAGCCGCTACCTGCATGCAGAGCTCTCTAATTCCAAGTTCACGCCCCTATCAAGGAAGTGGGGGCAATCATTCTCAAGATGCAGAGACAGAAATGGCAGTGATGGGGCCGGGAGGGAGGAGGGGTCCAGGTGGGGGCCAGTGTCCAGAACCCAGCTGAGAGGATTATAGGTGGACTTAAAGCCTAGGTAGTTGTCATGGAGGGTAACACTAGATGGCCAGAGGGAAGCTGACACCAGCTCTTCTGGGTCCCTTCAAGCTGGGAAGCTTCTGATTCACACAACACGTCATGCAACACACACCGCACAAGGCAGCCCTCCCTGCAGTGCCCCTGGACTCTTCGCTCTACAGCTTCCAAATGAGCCCTTGAGGGCAGCCTTGCCAAGTAGCGCCACGGGACCAACCCCCCAAAGGCCTCCACTGCCTGTGATCTGTCAATCCCAGATACTTATCCCTCAGCAAGACGCTCAGCGTAACAATCAAAGCCTCCGTGGCTCTGAAATGCTTAAATATTTATTCTAGTCACTCTTCTCCATTTGTTTTGTATGATTTCTAAGGCTGGAGGGTTTCCACTGCAGGGAAGGACTTGGCAGGACCATCACCAACTGCAGAGAGATGCCGTGCCCTTCAACAGACACGAATGACCACCAGCCGGGTTGCCTTTCCTGTGGCAGGCACTGGGAACATGGGGATTCAAGAACATGAAGCTGGGTCCCTGTGTCATCTCGGAGCAGCGTGCCACCTCCGCTCAAAAGGGCATCAGAGAAAACCTCAATAACCACATGAAAAGATGCTCAGATTCCACAGTAAGATAAAAGGAACCAAAACATCAGCAACATGCCACGTTCCAACCGGCAAGAGGTAGAAAAGAGAAAACGCTCAGAGTTGGTGATGTGGAGAAAGAGACACCTGCATGGTTATTGGGAGGGTTGACTATAGCATCACCTGATGGTTTCTGCTGAGAATTTGGCTCAGGACAAAGCTTCTGACCTGGCCCTTTACAACCGAGCGTGTCTTAGTCACTTTCTCACCTCTGAAACACAACACCCACCACCCCCAACTTAAGGGAGGAGTCTTGATCTGTGTATCATTGGCTGGCAATGGCAAAAGCGCATTGGGGAATGGTCTGGTGAAGTGGCTTCTTGTCCCATCGCCTCCTGGAAGCACAGAGAGAGAAGGGAGGAGCCAGTGAGGGAGATCTACATTCAGGCCACGCCTCCAGGGATGCATCCCTCCCACCAGGCCCCACCTCCTAACCACACATGATGTCATCACTGTATCAATCTGTTCATGAACACAGCACCTCATGATCCCATCATCCTCCCAGACACGAGGCTTTGGGGGAGGGACATTTTGGATATACACCATAGAAATGCCAGTAAAGAAAGGCCAAACAGAAGGCCTGCTGTCAGATGTGAGCAGAGCACTTGTGTTTTAAGATTCCCCAGCAAGTCATGACAAAACAGACAGTTCAAAGCCAAGCAAGCCAGGCTGGGTGACCTAGCAAGACCTTATTTCCAAAGCCAAGCAAACAAACACAAAACAAGACTAGGGAGGGGATGGCTCAGAGGTTGAGCACTTGCCTAGAATGTACAAAGCACTGGGTTTGAACCCTAGGGAGGAAGGAAGGAAGGAAGGAAGGAAGGAAGGAAGGAAGGAAGGAAAGAAGGAAGGAAGGAAGAAAGAAAGGAGGGGAGGAAAGAAGAAAGTAGGGAGGCTGGCAATTACCACAAAGGGAAGTTGCAAAGGAAAAAGAAAATGCATGTGAAATTTGCATCATACAGACAGCCTTCAATTCACAGAAGCTGTTCTTATTATTGCCAAATTGAAGAACTTCAGAATTCTAGAAATGATAACACAGATGGCACCATTGGAGAAATGACAGGCAGCCTCCCATGGTGACTGCTGTGAATCATGGCACCACTGATTATGAGGATGCAGAAGAGTGTGAAGACAGCAGCCTCTCACCAGGGTGGCCTCTTGGCCAATGGGAAGGAGTGCCACCACTGTCTTTCTGATGTCACAGTGGTAGCCCTATCAGAAGAGCTCCCTGGGCTGGGTACCCTGTGCTCAGAGAACTGGGCAGCAACCTGGGGATGGATGCTCTGTTTGACTAGGGCTAAGTTGAGAAAGGGCACAGGTAACAGGAAAAGGGCCTGGGACAAGGCGGGAAAAAAAAGCAATGGATACTCCACATATGTGCTGAGAGTTCAGAGGTGAGTGGGCCAGGTGGGTTGGACAACTCAGGTTGACAATCTGATGGGGGTGAAATTTCCGTCCATTTTGTTCCATGAAATAGATGGGGAACACCCATCTGCCATTCCCCAGTGGGGAGAAAAGAAGAGGTACACAACAAGAAAGTTTCCTTCAGATAAGAGATGTCAAAGTTTGCACACCTCGCTTTTGCTCCTATTCCATTGGCAGGAATTTAGTCACATGACCACACCACCCTGCAAGGGATGTTGGGAAACACACCCTCAAATGTGCTCGTTAAGACTCCATTATCATGGAGAAAATGGAGAACAGATATGGGGAGATGATGAAATGTTTGCTTGATTACTTGCATGTTTCTGAGTCAGGGTCTCACTCTATTTTCCACGCTGGTCCTAGCATCATTCCATAATCCAGGCTGGCCTTGAGCTCACAGGAATCCTCTGAGTGCCTGTATTACAGCTGTGTGCCACCATGCCCAGCTAATCTTTATGTGATGCTGGGGGAAAAATCCCAGGGTCTTGTGCATGCAAGGGAAGTGCTTTAACCACTGATTCACACTCCAGCCTGATGAATACTTTAATGTTATTAAAGATCACCCATTAGTGCCTCCTTGCATTAAATATGAGGAGGCCAAGGCCAAGAGAGGTAAAAACATTTGCTCAAAAACACCCAGCCTGGTAAATGAAGAGCTGAATTAAGACCAGGTTTCCTGGCTTCCTAGCCCTGTAGACCACAGTTTTGAAGAGCATGAGTCTCAGAGACCAAGCCGGAAACTAGAAGGGGTGAATGGAAATGTGACCCATGGCTACACTCTCGCTCTTCACTCTTCACTCTTCTTCCACTTGACCATGACCTTCATGAGGGTGGGATAATTCCTTTCCTTTCCCCACCATGACTACATTCAATGTCGATCATACATAAAACATAATTGCTTAACCTACACGTAATGTGACTCACCATGCTTATAAGCATGTACAATACACCAACATAGACACAATACATCTCATAGTAACACGAATATCCATACCAACAATACATGTTTTGTCTCACATGTATGTACTGTGTGTGATCATACATGCCCCACACAATCAACTCATTTCCACATGTGTATTGCCCGGTCTCCTTAGTTCCCTAATCTGTCACCCTCTGTGAGGCCAACAACCCAACCACCCACTACTTAGGGATCCTTGTCCAGCTTCAGGCTCAGAATACTTGAGGGTTACTAACCTGAAACTATACCTGGAATTTGGTTCTTACTAGGACCGTTGACTGAAGGTTGCCCCCTTGTTCCTCTGGAACAAGACATCCTGATGGCTCATGTCCAATCAGCCCAGGATCACACGTAACTGTGGAGCCGTGCATTTGGTATTTTTCACGGGGTAAGAGGAATGTGTGAGCCTGCATAACCATCAAGACATGATCTCGGTGAATTTACCTGTAGCTGGGCTTACCTTGAACATTCCTATGAAATGGCCCTGTGTGCTGTGACTAGTGCCCTGTGAGGGTCGCCTGTGAGTAGCTGCATGCATGAGTGAGAAGAGCCCGTGGGGTGATATTGGTACTGCAGCTAAGGCAGGCATGGCTGGCCGACTAGGAAAATCACCTTTCAATATCAGAAGTGAATGAACGAGTGGCCTGAGGGCTGAGCACAAGAATGAGATGTGAGGACAAGAGAAAGCGTGAGTGGGCAGATGAGTGATTGGATACAAAGTGAGACATGTCAACGAGGAGTTCCAAGATATTTTCTGTGAGGTCTCCCTCCCCAGTATGACACGTTGCCTTTCCTACACAGGCACAGAATGGCCTCTGAGGTCACATGGTGAAACCTCTGCTTCAAGGTCTGTCACCACACTAGCCACCACTAAGCCCCTGTCTCTGGCACTGCTTCCGGCAGCTTTGCCCTGGACCAACGCCACTCTGTGGGTCACAGAGCCTCCCAGCCCATACCATGCAAGAGTTACCTCTTGTTCCAAACCCAGTGGCCTGTGTCATGTTCCAGTAGTCTCTCGGAGCCCTCCCTTCCACTGAGTATTCCAAGACTTCAAAGGCCAGAAAGGCCATGGCATTGTCACACAAGACCCAGGACTCGTCCGGGAGTTCAGCCACACAGCCCACGGACCATCCTGAGCCTTCAGAACCTGAAGCCAGCTACCGCCTGGAGCTCTGTCCCCTACCACCGAAGGCGATCCTGCCAAAGCCCTGGCAAGTCCCTGAGGCCACAGAGATCTACATTCCTGAGCACCTCTTAGCCAAGCCCCAGCAGGTGGAGCCACCCTCTGTGTCCACAAAGAGCCTGAGTCCAACCAAGAATCCCTCTGGAAAGCCGCTCTCTCCAGAGGCCAAGACGACAAAGGGCAAGAGCCAGTCCAGGAGCCAGATGAAGTGCCAAAAAGGAAAGCCTGGCTTCCACATCCTCCTGGTAGAAGCTCCCAGTCCAGACTCATCAGCCCCAGACCCTCCAGGACATCTCCCTGTTCCAGAGGCCACAGAAATCACCATCCCTAGAAACTCATCTTAGTCCCTGCCAACCAATAAACACACACGAAAAATTTCTGCCACCTGCGTCCAGGCTGTTGCTCCCTGTTGGGCTGGCTATGCGCTGACTCAGCCCGTCATGGAAAAGGGCATCGTTCACATCACAGATGCTCAGATTTATGTATTTAGTGTGACAGTTTCCAGCAGATGGCAGTAAAGTGTCTTGAAGAAGGGAAACCTTTTTCTAATTTAAAGAAAGCAAAGGGGTAGTGGCTACCTTGCCGAATGCCCTCTGTGGTAGGGAGGTGAGTCCTCAAGGCTGGTCTTCTGCTGAATGATGTAGTTAAGAGCTCTTGCTGGAGGAATGGTACAGCGGTTCAAGCGCTTGCCTTGCAAATGCAAAGCCCTGGGATCAATTCCCCAGCACCACATAAAGCGGGGCATGGTGGCACATGCCTGTAATCCCAGCACTTGGGAGGCTGAGGCAGAAAGATTGCCAAGTCCAAGGCCAGCCTGGGCTCTATAGTGAGTTCAGGACCAGCCTGGGCTACAGAGCAAGACCCTGTCTCAAAACAAAACAAACAAACAAAACCAGCTCTTGATCTAGAAATCAAACTGACCTAGACAAGTGGTTCTAAGTTCTCCCAAGACTCAATTTGCTCAGATGTAAAATGGGGATGATATTAACACCCCAAATTGTTATTGAGTATAAAATATAGTAAGTCGTATATTTGAGTCTTGGCATATGGCAGGCAGGTGCTCATGAGTGCCCGAGATAACACCACGAAGGGAGAGAACAGTAGATAGCTAGCCAGTTGGTTGGCACATATCTGAAACTCCAGGACTCTGAGAAGGCTGAGGCAGGAGGATCACAAGTTTGAACCTAGCCTGGGCAAGGCAATGACTCAGTAACATCCTGTTTCAAGACAAGAAATAAAAAGGTTTCAGCATAAAGGTCCAGGATTCAATCTCCAGTACCACACATGTACACATACACACACACAAACGTAAACATCTCCTGCTTTATTTCCACAAACCAACACACACACATGCGCTGTCCAGAAAATGTCCCCTTGCCCGGGTCTAACTGTAGTGCTCGAATGGGAGCTGTTTTTCAGAGCCCCTTGCCTTGGCCCCCATTGATTGGCCTTGGGGTATCACCTGACCTATGCTAAGTCAATCAGAGGCTTCTCTGAACTTTTAAATTTAGAGCCAGGAGGAGCCAGGCTCCATGCTCAGCAGAGGAGAAGCTGGCAGATGGGAGTCACAGGACAGTAATAGAGCTGCTACAGGAAGTTGATCTGCTCCGAGGAAAGCGATAGCCTGGAAAGACGAAGCTGGCAGCTGAGAGAAGCAGGAAGGAGGAAAGGAGGGTGGGAAGGAAGAAAAGGATCGGGGGGGTGGGGGGGGGGGAGAGCTGCCCAGTGGCATTTGAGTTCCTGAACCCAGTGTTCCTAAGACCCAGAGATACTTTGCCTTTCCAACCTTAATGGGGAAACACAGACTGGTCTGCAGAGCATGGGTCAGACATGATCCCTTTACCCTACTACGCAAAAACCTTCAGCAGCAATGCTAGGCTACCAGATAAAAAAGATGAGAAATCACAGAGGGCTGGAAGTTGAATCCAGCTCCTCCCTCTGTTAACTCCCTCTCTCCCTTGTCCAACTGGTCAACTAGATGTCCCTTGACCTTGTCTCTCACTGTCCGGCTTTTGTACCCTTACTCCTTTCTGGTCTTGGGTTAAATATGTCTCTTCCCATGACTCTTCTAGGTGGGTGGTGTGGATCCTGTGTGGTCTAATTCTCCCCCCATCCTGACGTCCTCTTCCCCCACTCCATTGAAGACAGATTTGTAGTGGCTTCTCCATCATGTGGCCCGGGAAAAATCCATTGGATACTCGCTCTTGGGACTTGGGACCTCGACGGAAGGGTACACCATTACCCCAGCCACAAAATGGTTTGAAATGACAGGCTCGTGGTGAGTTCCATCCAAGGATCTACTGAGATTTCTCATCATCACCACCATTACAAAAAAGAATTCTTCAGGCTTTCTGTTACCTTCCCACCAAGTTCCTCCTTTTCTAGACAGCTCCCAGGATGGCACAGTCAGACAACCCTGATTGACATGGCACTTGTCACAGTCCTACCCAGTCTTCAAGGCCCGGTTCACCAACTCCCTAAGAGTGATGTCTCCATTCACAATTTAACTTTGGTTTTAATCCTCTTTTGCTTTTCATCTTGTCTCCCTCTTTCTCGTTCTCTTTGCTGAGGTCTTTCTCCCAGTCACTTACAGATTCCCCCTTGGATGATGAGGTCAAAACTGCAGTTACCTATGAAGCATATCCACCTACTTCTTCCATGAGAACTCTGACCAGGATGGGAGAGCTGATATCCCTGGCTTTAAAACTATGTTTCCCAGACTCCCTTGAGATAATTCTGGCCAATGAGGTACAAGTGGAATATATTGGCCCGAGATTCTAGAACATTTCCTGAAAGGGGCTGACTGGGATGAGAATCACACTGGCTCAGTGTCCCTCCTTCCTGATACTTTTTCCTGCACGTGGATGGGTTAGATGGAGGTACAGTGATCACGTGTGACCATGTCATGACCTCGGAATTTAAGGGCACATGCTAACAGTGGGGGGTCAGAAGCCAAGGGAACCGGGGGCCTGGCTGACATTGTGGGGTTGCTACACCCACCCCAGTCACCTGCCCCCAGGTTTTTTCCTTGCTGGAGGCAAGGTTTTTTATTCCCCAATCAGGCAGTTGTCATTATCAGCCTCCCTTACCTTGTGGCTTAAGTGTCCTTTGCTGCCAGGAATGCTTGCTGACTTCCTCACCATCACCCACGCAAAACCAGTTTCCGTGTTAATGCATAATACTGTTTATTGCATGTTACAGTCTGAACATTTTGCTGTCTCCTTCCTATTTTTCATCTCATTTGATTTTATTTTGTGAAACTGAGGATCGAACTCAAGACCTTGTGAATGATAGGCAACATCCACTGCTGGGCTATGTCTCTAACCCTTGATTATTTCATTTTAATATATGCAGTAACCCAACTAGTTATATGCACGAGAAAATTGTAACAGAGGTAGAATTTGAGTTCAGGTCCACTTGGCTTCTACATTGTTATTCCTAAGCCCCACACTTTTCTACGTGTGAAAAGGAAAGAAATAAACTTATTTTTTTCTTGGAGACAGAGTCTTGCTCTGCAGTCCAGGTTAGTCCTGACCTCACTATGTAACCCAGGTTGTCCTTGAACACATGGCAAGTCCCCTGTTTCAGCCTCCCAAGTGCTGGGATTACAGGCCAATGACACCTGGCTTAAGTGGGGCTGGGGATTGAACCCAAGGCCTTGTGCTTGCTAGGCAAGCGCTCTAACCATTGAGATACTCCCTCAGCCCAAAAAATGAACTGTTCACTAGTATCTAAGAATATAAAAAGAGAAGGCTAATTGCCCCCTGGTGTCTAATATGCTGTTCTTCTATGTCAGTAGCTCTTAATCAGAACCAATTCTGACTTCAGAGGATGTTGGGCATTATCTGGAGACATTTTGGTTATCACAGTGAGGAGACAGGATGCTTTTGGCACCCAGTAGTTAAAGGCCAGAGATGAAGCTAATAGACTACTGTACACATAGCAAAGAAGTATGTGGCCCAAAATGCCAGGAGAGTGCCAAGGCTGACAAATTCTGTCCTATAGGAATGGACTTCCAGGGTTTAGCTGGGCACTGTCCTGCCTACAATAAAGACCAGACAAGCATCTGTGTGGGCAGGTGACTCAGTCCCTGCCAGTGGGGTATGAGCTACTTCTGTACCATGTTCTTTTTTTCCCCCACATTTTATTGATATGTATACGTGCAAAATTCAAGGTTAGAGACAGTTCACTCATGAAGAAATGCAAAAGGCCAACAGATACCTGAAAAGATGTTCAACATCTCTAGCCATAAGAGAAATGCAAATCAAAACAACGCTAAGATACCATCTCACCCCAGAGAGAATGGCCTACATCAACAAGTCAAATAATCATCAGTGCTGGCGTGGCTGTGGGGAGAAAGGAACCCTCCTGCACTGCTGGTGGGAATGCAAATCTGTACCGTGTTCTTACAAGAGGTTTGCTCCCCATCCTCCTTCTGCTCTTCCTGGTGTCTGGAATGTGGACATAGGAGGGTGCCATCTTGGAGCTTGCAGGTGAGCAGCACGGGGGGGTTGGCAAAGCCACGAGCTGGGAAGAGCCTGTGCTCTCGGTGGCCTCACACCTGAGCTGCAGAGCTAATGGACTTCACATGAAAGGAAGCACGCACCTTGTCAAAGCCATTATCATTATTATCATTTCATTTGTTGCTTTTAGCAATCACACTAACACAACGGGGTGATTTTCCTTTTTCTCCTGCACCTTTTCTTCTGTCCTCTTTTTCCCCCCCACATTTTATTGATATGTATACGTGCAAAATTCAAGGTTTACAATGAGGTTGGACATTTTGTGCACATTCATATCCTGTCAAGGTGACAAGGGCTTTCCCACTCTCCTTTTGTCCCTCCCACTATCCATCCCTCCCACCCTCCTCCCCCACCCTACCCCCCTCTTTCACTTTGTCTTTCGTCTTAAGTTCCAAAGGAGTTGTGATCTGGGTCTCTCATATCAGAGAGACCATTTGATGTTTCACCTTCTGCTTCTGACTTACTTCACTAAGCATGATATTCTCAAGTTTCTTCCATTTGCCCGCAAAAGCCTCCACGCTGTTGGACTTTATAGATGCATAGTATTCCATTGTGTATAAATACCACAGTTTGTGTATCCATTGGTCTGTTGATGGGTATTTTGGTGACCTCCATATTTTAGCTATTGTTAGTTGTGTGACTATAAACATGGGTATACATATATCTCTGCTATGTGTTGTTTTGGCCTCTTTTGGATATATTCCCAGAAGGGGTGTCACTGGATCGAAGGGGTATTTATTTCTAGTCTTTTCAGAGATCTCCATACTGCTCTCCAAAGGGATTATACAAATTTACATTCCCACCAGCAGTGCAGGAGGGTTCCTTTCTCCCCACAGCCTTGCCAGCACTGATTGCTATTTGAATTGTTGATGTAGGCCATTCTCTCTGGGGTGAGATGGTATCTTAGTGTTGTTTTGATTTGCATTTCTCTTATGGCTAGAGATGTTGAACATCTTTTCATGTACCTATTGGCCTTTTGCATTTCTTCGTGAGTGAACTGTCTCTTCATTTCATTTGCCCACTTTTCAATAGGATCCTTTATCTTGGTAGGTTTACTTTTCTTCAGCTCCCTGTATATTCTAGTTATCAGCTTCTTATCTGAGATGTTGGTGGTAAATATTTTTTCCCAGTCTGTTGGATCTCTTTTTACAATGTTGATAGTTTCCTTTGCTGTGCAGAAACTTCTGTCCTCTTTTGAAAACACCCTCTAGAAAGGCTTTGTTTTGACAGCAGAGCCTAAAGGACAGGAAACGCACTTTCTAACTGCAATGTCATTACCATCCCAAGGTATTTATTCTGTTAGTATTTGCCCACGAGTCATTTTTATCCACGTACGTTAGCTCATCAAATTTCCAGACTTTGACTCTGCCCCATCAGTCTTTACTCACAGGGCCTCAAGCGGCCTCTTTATGCACAAAATAGCGTGGTGAATACAGAGCAGGTGCATATTTCTGGAATTTTAATCTGTTATCCTGGCGAGAGTGGAGTGAGGGACCAGGTGCCGGCCTCCACTGGTGGGCTTGCACCCCGCTTTTCCTTTCCTCTCCCATCAAGCTGCCATGGGAGGCTGTGTTCTATCATCCAGGCGGCATTATGCTCTCCACTGAGGCATCCGCATGATTTCTTATAGTCCAGAAGGGCACACGGCATATGGTTGGGACACAACTGAGCACTTTCGGAGGTACCATGAAAGAAACATTTGCATGGATATTACGATATCTGGCTCCTTACTCCCAACCCTGCCTTTAATTAACTGTATGATGCTTTTTGTTTGCGAGTGACAACATCTACACTGGCTTCCACAAAAGACCAATTTATTGCCTCATGAAACGGACATGTAAAATCAAAGGATGGCTGGATCTAGGGACTGTATCAAACATGTTTCCAGCTTCTGTGAGCCTGATGTTTTGACATCTGGCTTGGGGTGTACGTGCTGCAGGCTCCTTATTCCAGACAGTCTGATAATACGCCCAAAGCCTTGCCTTGGCCTTCTGCCTTGTCACCCACGCTTCCTTCTCCTAGGGTGTGGTTTCCAAATACAAGCCAACCAACCCAGAAAACCTCACCCTAAGCACCTCCTCTACCAGGCTCTCATGCTCCAGGACATGACACCCCACACCCAGGTGGCAGGCAACCAGAGAGCCCGAATACACCAGAGTCCACTGAAGTAGTTCAGAGCAGCCAACCCTAAGCCTGCCTGCCCTGGCTCACCCATTTCCTTCCTGCAGAAGCCATAATAAAGGCTTCTGCTTACCACCTCCCCTTCCCTCTGCCCCCAGACTGACCCTGGTGCATCCCATGTGGCCCCTGGGGTGTGCCATGTACTCCCGCTTTTGGAATCTGCAACTAGCTAGCTTTTCAGTGGTGGTCATCCCCTGGTCTGTTGGCCTTGCTATGTCTAATCCTGATGCCTACAGACTCAGGCCATAGCACTGGGGGTCGGGGTGGGGAGTGGGAGTCTCTCCCCATCTCTAAGCCCTGTATTGATATGTGCTATTGCTATGTGCTGGTTTTAGTCCCAGATAGGCCTTCTCTGTGACCTCACAGCCACCATGGGAGGATAGCTTCTTCCCAAAAATGGTCATCAGTTCAAATTCTATTGGTGTGACTTGAGTGACAGGCCATCCTTGAACCAGTTGCTGGGGCGAGAAGGATGAGATCCTATGATTGAATGATATAGGAGACTTGCCAACCCCTGGAGCGAGATCCATCTGACACAGACCAATACAGAGAAAGTGGGAAGGCTGCCTCAGAGAGAGGGAGAGGGAGTGGGAGACACACACACACACACACACACACAGAGAGAGAGAGAGAGAGAGAGAGAGAGAGAGAGAGAGAGAGAGAGAGAGAGAGGAAACCAGGTTTGGTGCAAAGAGTTTGAGAGATGATCTCAGGAAGCGTTGGGAAAGTGGGATATGGAAGGGAAGGCGCCAACACAGTGTGCATTGGTGAATGATCACTGCCACTGCAGCTCAAGCAGCTTGGGACTTCTGGGAGACTGTACAGAGCCAGTCTAAGGGGTAAGGGAGCTGGGGTGTTTACCCACCAGCTCCCATCCGTCTCTGCCTGACCTTTCTTGCCAAGTCATAAATTCTCAAGCACTTCCAGCCTCATCTACCTAGTTCCTGGGGCTAGAGAATGCCTCAGGCAGGAAATCACAGGGACTGACAGTAAGGAGTTATGTTTCTGTTAAGAACAGTGAGACCCCACAGAGTTCCCAGACCCAGGTTCAGCTGCTCATCACTTGAAAGCCAATACTCAAGAGATTAGAATTGGTAGGAAGGGAGTCAGATTTAGTCAAAGGACAAACCTGAGATGATGGAGGGACTGTCATCCTCAAAGCTCTGTCTTGGGCAACTCAGGGGCATGAAGAGCTTTTATAGGGCATGGAGAGGGGAGCAGAGAGGCAAGTTGCAAGAAGCCTATGTGCTGAGCAAGGCCTTTGTCATCAGGACTTGTGTCTCCTTCCACCACACCAAACAAGTTGACGTGGACTTTTTGAGGCTAGCTAAAAGCACTACGCTTCTTCATTACAACAATATCTGTGCTTTGTGTCAGCTGGCACACAGAAGTAAATAGTAAATGGGGACATTACATGTTCTGATGTCATCTGAAGGCCACCAAGGTTCTGAGTTCCGTAAACTTAAAAAAAAAAAAGAGTATTTAAGCCAGTTGTGGTGATGCATGTGTCTCATTCTAGAACTCTGGGAGATGGAGTTAGGACCACAAGCTCAAGCCCAGCCTGAGCAATTAGTGATTTAGTGAGGCCCTGTCTCAAAATAAAATTCTAGTAATAAAATGCATAGGGGATGTAACTCAGTGCAATGGCGCTGGTTTCAATCCCAGTAAAGAAGGAGAAGGAGAAGGAGAAGGAGAAGGAGAAGGAGAAGGAGAAGGAGAAGGAGAAGGAGAAGGAGAGGGAGAAGAAGAAGAAGAAGAAGAAGAAGAAGAAGAAGAAGAAGAAGAAGAAGAAGAAGAGGAGGAGGAGGAGGAGGAGGAGGAGGAGGAGGAAGTGATTTAGTCACTGAAAGGTTGATCAGAATTTAGGATTCTGCACAAAGAGAGGGAAGTAACCTTGCAAAGGACTACCCAGAAAGAAGTGGTCACTGGTCCCAAGGGTCAGGGGTGCTGGGGATTTTCAGCATCTACTACCATCACTGGCCCACTCAAAGAGCCTCCTGCCTTCTCACTGGTGAAATCAGATTGCAACAGAGGCTCTTGCTCCCCTTTGCTACAGGGACCCTAAGGCTTCTCCTCTGGGTTGTAGCAATGTACGGGGGCTGGGGGTTGGGGGTTGAGCATCAGGCTCTGGGATGGAAATGCCTGGCCTAGGAGTGATTTCCTCCAGACTAAAAACTCACCCAATAAGGCCATACAGTACTTCAATCTCAAATTCGTAAGACCCTGACTGGCGGGCCCACCCCAGCTGGCCTGGATTCCTCTGACCTGCACAACCGGGAGATAACATGTGAATGCTGTCTTGTGGTTTCACCCCAGCACTTCTTGGAGACCCAGGCAGGCAAGTCCCAAGTTCAAGCCCAGCCAACATAGCGAGTTAGTGATACTTTGTCTCAAAATTTAAAAACAGCTGTGTGATCCCTGCACCTGCAAAGACTAAAACAAAAGAAATAATCACGTATGACACATTTGAACTTAAAAGGATCCATAATGGCCAAGGAAGCAGAATAAAAATATTATGCATAATATTTCATTTGCAAACACTAGATGTCCAGCCAGCTTGAAAATACAGAATCCGGAATATCTGAATTTTTAAAAAACATGCCTCTTTGACTTCTTGGGGAAAGTGTTTGCATTTACCGATATTGCTTTTGGCATTTGCATAGACCAATACAAGACTTCAGACACCTGACATTTTGACTAGGCAATTGTTATTTTTTAAATTGTGCTTCCAAGATGCTTAGTGTAATATTTACCTTCTCAACCATTTTTAAATAGACAACTCAACTTAGTAGTGTTAAACACCACCACAGTTGGTACAGCAGATCGCCACGTGGTTCCCTCTTGCTCTTTTGTATCCATGATGCAATTCCCTACTTCTCACCCCTCTGGTTCCCTTTAAACACCACTCTATGCTCTGCCCCTATGAATGTGTCCACTTCAGATACCCCAGATAAATAAAATCATATAGGATTTGCCTTTGCAGCCGGCTTATTTTTTAGATTTGTTTTAAGCTGAAAAAATCTGTGATCATTTCTTATATACTAGTTGTCTTTGTCCATTTGAGCAGCTATAACAAAATACCTGAGGCTGGTAACCTGTAAAGAATAGAAATTCAAATCTAAAAGATACAGGCATAAGCAAGGGCTTTCTTAATAAGACACCTAATGCAAAAGAAATGGCCCCCAGAATCAACAAATGGGATGGTATCAAATTAAAAATCTTCTGCACAGCAAAGGAAATTATCAAAAGAGTGAAGAGAGATCCAAAAGAATGGGTAAATTTTTCACCAGCTATGCCTCAGATAGAAAGCTAATAAATAGAATATACAAGGAACTGAAGAAAAACAGACCCCTCAAATTCAAAGACCCAATTAAAAATGGACAGTAAAAATGAATAAACAATTCTCTTATTAGATGAAGAAGTACAAATGTCCAGTAAATGCATGAAAAGATTTTCAACATCCTTAGCCACTAAAGAAATAAAAATCAAAACATCACTAAGGTATCATCTAACCCCAGAGAGAGTGGCGCATATCAGGAACAGCGACCAGTGCTGGCGAGGCTGTGGGGAAAAAGGAGCCCTCTGCACTGCTGGTGGGGCTGTGAACTGGGACAACCGCTATGGAGGGCAGTATGGAAATCCCTCAAAAGGCTGAATACAAATAGCCCATTTGATTCTCTTCTGGGAATCTTTCCAAAAGAGTCAAAAGCAGTGCATAACATAAAATATATCCATGTTCATAGCAGCACAACCAACAATAGCTGAACCGTGGAAGACACCAAAATTCCCATCAACAGACCAATGGATACACAAACTGTGGTATATGCACACAATGGAATACTACTCGTCTGTAATGTCAGATTTGAGGCTGTTGTAGGTAAGTGGACACAACTTAAAACCATCGTGCTCGGTGAAGTGGGTCAGATGCAGAAAGTTCAATATCGAATGGTTTTGAATGAGAAACCCAAAATACAGTCATTTTATAGAAGTAAATGGGGGTGATAGGGGGATTAGGTGGGAGGAGAAAGGTGTAGGAAGGTCAAAAGAGGGAGGGGGAGGGACTGTAATTTTGACAAGATACATATGTGCGCAAAATACTCAAGTCCAATGTAAACATTATGTAATGTGTGTGTGTGTGTGTGTGTGTGTGTGTGTGTGTGTGTGTGTGTAAAAAGAAATATTAAAAAGAGTAGAAATTCACTTCTTGACATTCTAGAGGCTGACTCATACAAGGTCAAACACAAGCAGATTCAGTGTCCGGGAAGGACTTGCTGTCTCATTCATGGATGACATCTTCTATGTCCTCATGTGCTAGAAAGGACAGCCAGCGCTGCCTTTCATTAGGGCATGAATCCCAGTCATGGGGCCCCACCCTGTGTGACATAATGAGCTCTCAGAGGCGCACCTTCTAGTGCCATCCTACTGGTGATTACACTGGGTTTTAAGCCATGAATTTAGGGAGACATTAATATTCAGACCAGAGCAGTAGGAAAACTTACCTTCTCAGCACAAGGTATAGAAATTAGGGGTGTCCTAAACCCTCAGTTGTTTTCTGCCTTTGCTTCATTTCCTCAAGATTCAAGCTCCTGGCCCAGGGAAACTGTTCATGGCTAAGGACGTGGGGCCATTCTCGGCTGTGGTGGTAGAGACCAGTCTCACCAAGATGACAGGTGATGGAATGCTGCTGGCTCGGGCCTCTGGACACAGATGTCATGATGCCACAGGGTCCAGTCCAGCTGGCTTCCTTCCCAGTAACTTCAAGATGGCCCGTCAGGGCCTTGATGACCCCTGTGTGGCCTTTCACCTTGCTTATGATAGCATAATCTACTGACGACCACACCCATTGCCAGGTGCCCTCGCACTCAAGGGAGGGCTGCACAGGACATGTGCACCAGGAGGCCCAGGCAGCCCCAGGTCGCCACAGTGACTGACATGGACTCGTTTTCTCTGTCATATCCACTACACGAAGGACAGGCCACTGCTCTTCACGTTGTGCGAGTGGGCAAACTGAGGCACCAAGCGATTCTTCAGATGTGCTCGCACAGCTGGGGAGTGGCAGGGCCAGGCAGCAGGCAGGTCTTTCTGATTTCTGTTCCCTGTCCCCCCTTCTCTCCTATCTGATCCTCTCCTTGTGTACCTCTCTGAATGTACCCAGACATGTGTATCCACATGTGTGGATTCCAGTCATGGCTCAGGCACTTGGTAGGGGCCTGTGTAGGTCATGTCTGTACTGAACATGTAGCCATTCCCCTGTCCCTAGCCCCTAAACAATAAATGTTACCACCTGCTTATAGAGTTGAGTATTGCGTTTAATCTAGAAAGGACCAGCATACAGGACGATGTGTGTAACTCACATGCAAGCATGATGGCTGTTACCCAAAGGGCTTGGGCGTGTGAGGATGTGGTGCCTGTGGGGCTCGACCCACTCCACCGACCCTGAGGCACAACTGTGTAGACAGATCTGTGAGTCTGTCCAGGGATATCCCCCTCTCCCCTCCCATCACAGACACACACACACACACACACACACACGCATGCATGCATGCATATGCACGCGCTCATGTGCATGCTGTATGCCAGTCCTTTCCTCCTTGGAACTTGCAGTGACTGCTTTCAGGTAGTGAGATAAGTGGGAAAGATGGGATGTTTGAAGAAGGGGCATGGGGGAGGGAGAAGGGAGGGAAGAGGAGGCCAGAGAAGGGGATGGGAAGGGAGGGGAGGGGAAGTTAAGCTACTTCCCCAAGGTCACACAGCAAGTGAGCAAGACCAGATGTCCATTTGCAATGGTCCAACCCCCCAGACCCTCTCCCCCACCCTGCTGGCTTTCCCTGTCCCGTGGCCTCTCCCAGAGCCAGGGCTTTCCTGCCAACCTGAGCTCCACTACCGCCCTGTTCCAGGAACGGCCTCTCTCATTCTGCTTTGTATTCAGCTCGACAATGATCTTATCCAAATCCCAGAGCCCACAACGCCTGAAGGGCTGGCTGCCTCTGAGTCACCATCCCACAGCAAACAGAGCTAAACCCACTTCCCCTTGACTTTGGGAAAGATTCTATGTCCTCAGCTGAGAGCCACACAGCCTGAGGCAGCAGGCTACCAGGATGGCCCCTGACCCCATGGGCCCAGAGCAGGCCAGACTGAGATCCTGAGCAGATCCTGACTGGGAGTTGGGTCTGCAGCTAGGAAAGGGCCCTGAGCCGGACCAAGGCTTGGGGAAGCGAGTTCCAGACATCCAGGAAATGTAACCAGAGAGAGAGAATTTTTATTTATAACAAAGACTAGGGCTGGGAGGACGTGGCTCAATGCTAAGTGTTTCCCTAGCAGGTGCAAAGCCCTGGAAAAGCTAGCACTGCAGGATACTCCCCCACCCCGCACCATAGGAACACCAGTGGTCATGGCACCCCTACAAGGTAGGTACTATTCATTCTTGCCATTTTACAGATGGGGAAAGAGAGGCAAGGCGCTCTAGTGACTTGGTCAAGGTCACATCTTGGAGGCTGATGAGATTTCATAGGATGCCACAATCCCTCACCTGGCTAGGTGCTCAGCTGGGATTTCTCAGGGATACATACCACATAATCAAACAGAATTGAAAGGTCAGCTGTGGGGTGAGTCAGCACTCCCGTTACTGAGACACAATACCTGACATCTGCACCATAAAGGAGCGGAGGTTTCATTTGGCTTGTGGTTTGGGGGATTCAGTCTATGGTTGACTGGGAACATCAGGATAAAAGGCGTGGTGGAGCCAATCTGTTTAGTTCGGAGTGGCCAGGAACCAGAGCAGGGAACAGCACCAGAGACAAAGGGAGCAGGGACCAGATACGGCACCCAAGGTTACACCATCCTGTCCCACCCAGACACAGAGATATGTTCCACCAATCCCAGGGCCCATCAAATCGACACTCCACCCTAACAACCACATTTAATTTTTGTGAAGGGGATATTGCTATGCTGAGTGTCCTTGCCCCAGTAAATTTAAATATAGTCCTTTAAATTAAATAATGCAGTCGAAAACCTCATTTTCAATGTGTCAGGCTGGGACAAAATGATAATCCCTACCATTTTTAAACTCAGTACCTAGGAGGACCAACGTGAAAGCTTTGGAAGGACAATGCATCTCTGGGCATGGAGGTGCACACCTGTAATTCTAGCACTCTGGGAGGCTGAGACAGAAGGATCACAGGTGAGTCTAGTCTGCACAACTTATTGACCTAGTGTGATCTTGTCTTAAAATTTAAAAACGAGCAGGGCCCAGTTGTGCATATATCATACTTTTAATCCTGGCACTCTGGGAGGCTGAGGCAAGAGGATCACAAGTTTGAGCCCAGCTTGGGCAACTTAGCAACTACTGGGACATTGTCTCAAAATTATTTAGAAAGGGCTGGGTATGTAGCTCAGTGTGAAGCTCAATCCCCAGTATGGAGAGAGAGAGAGAGAGAGAGAGAAAGAGAGAGAGAGAGAGAGAGAGAGAGAGAGAGAGAGAGAGAGAGAGAGAGAGAGAGATGAGGATGTAGCTCAAAGCAAAGGTCCTAGGTTCAATATCCAGCCCTGATTTCTTTCTTCCTGGCTGACCTGTGGCTTTTGCAGCCAAGGACCCCAAACCCTCAAGTGTCTGAAAGGTGGCTGCAGCAGATCCCAACCAACATACCTGGCAACGTTACATTTGGGCAGCTCAGGGCCGCTGGCTGGCTGTCAGACCACAGCATTCATGTGGCAGCAGGTGACAATCAAGCACGTCCAATGCTCTAGCTAGGGCACATGTGGCTGGCAGGCGCTTTGACAGTGATGCTGCGTTTCAGTGTGAAAGACAGACACTCTTCCTATTTGTTTAATTTTTTAAAGTTCATAAATAGCCAAGAACTGTGTCCATGCCTGGATGAGCATTTGTTTAGTTTTAATTTTCCAAGCCAATGGCAGGCAGCTTTTACTCCTTTCTCTTAGCAAGGCTAAATCCCAGCTAAGCCCCAGGATTCATTACCTGCCTTTGGGATTCCATTTTCTGTGGATAATAGGCCTCAGAGAGCTCAACAAATCCTAGAATTCCTCCTGGGGGCTGGGAAGCCTGCCTCAAAAATGTGTGGCAGAAAAAAACACTTTCTTGATTCTGTGCAAGGAGGCAGCCATGTTCTCAAGGGGACAAAGATTGTAGGAGCCACTAGGCCACGCAGTTCTCAGAATCCCTGAGACTACAACAGGCTCCCAGGAGCAAAGCAAATGGGTCCTAAAGGAACAGGACAGCCCTGCAGACAGAAGTGACTTCAGGTATTATTCTAACTCCAACCCACACACAATCAAGTCCTCAAGGACCGATGTTCCTCCTAACAATCACGTTGATAGAGTGCTTTCAGCTGAAAGCATTGGAGCTTTAGGAAACCCAACTCAACTTTTTTAAACAAGGATCAAAATATAATCTCATTACAACAAAATAAAAGCATGGTAATGTGTGACTATAATCCCAGAACTCTGGGAGGCTGAGGCAGGAAGGTTGCAAGTTTGAGTACTGTCTGGGAAATTTAACAAGATCTTGTCTTATTCTTTAAAAAATATTAAGAAGCTGGGAATGTAGCTCAGTGCAAAGGCCTTGGGTTCAATACCTAGTACCAAAAAAAGTAAATAAATAAGATAATAAATGAGGTAATAATGCTTTTCTTCATCAGTTCTGTTAGGCATCATACTATCTGGTCTAGCCACTGCAATAAAGGGAGAAACAGAAAAACATAAGAAAAACTATTTCTATATGCAGGTGACAAGATTAAGTCTTAGAAATCTACAAATAACCAGTAGTATTAATAAGTGAATTTAAGAACATTGCAGCAAACAAAATTGAATAGAAAATGATCATGTAATAAGATGTCTAAAGGTGGGAGTAGAGGGCAAGTCCCAGGGGCTCAGCAACATCATCAAAGACTCCTCAGTTCTTTGGAGTGCCTCACATGGCCAAACACTGTGTTGTTCCTAACAGTTGCAAGACGACCGCTACAGCTCCAAGCATTACATCTTCACAAGGAAATATCTAAAGGCCAGAGCAAGAGAAGAGGACATGATCCTTCCTGTGTCCATTTACAAGATTAGGAAATTCCATAGAACCCACTCCCTGGGCTCTCCCCTTCATTGGCCAGAATGGTGTCATGTGCCCACTTATGAACAAATCACTGCAGATGGAGTGGACTTGCTATGATTGGTTAGAAATATTCAACACTTCCTCTTCCCATTCAGTGGCCTGGCAAGAAGGCCATTGAGTGTCTGGAGGAAACTACAGTTTGGCTGATGAGTAGAAAAGGAAAATGATTACCAGGGAAGCAACAAACAGTGTGAGCCATTACATCTCACACACAGTTTCCGAGAAGCAAGCCACTGTAGGGCTCTGTTCTGGTTCTGAAGTGGTTTGAGTGTTTGCCCTAGAGTCTGCTGTTTGGAAGGCTTGATCCTAGGGTGGCCATATTGATGCAGGGGACCTTTAAGAGGCGAAGCCTCTTGTGAGACAGGCTACAGCATCACTGCTTTCCAAAGGGATAACATCAATCTTATGAATGAGTTCTCATGAGAGTAGGCTGTTGAAAAGCGAGGCCACTCACTTTTGTGAGTGTGCTCAACCACTTTCTGCACGTGACCAGTTCCCTTTCTGCTTCTGCACCATGTTGTAGGCTAGCCACAGGATCTTCACCAGAGGCCAAACAGGCCGGCCACCAGATCTTGGACTTTCAGTCCACAAACTATGAGTCAGTACCAAGTCTAGTGGCACAGGCCTGTAATCCCAGCATTCAGGACTCTGAGGCAGGAAATCTCAAATTTGCAGCCTAGGCAACACAAGACCCTGACTAAAGAAGAGTGATAGTAAACCCACAACGATTCCTGTATCTCCAAAAAGACCACAGGCCAAGTCCCTGCCGCCCCCACTCTTTTTGCAGTACCAGGAGTTGAGCCCAAGGCCTTCGCACTAAGATACATCCCTGGTCTACTTTTTTCTATTTTTATTCTGAGACAAGAGTTTTGCCAAGGTTAAGCTTGAACATGCAATAATCCTGCCTTGGCCTCCCAGAATGAGGGAATCACAGATGCATACCACCATTTTTGATTTGCACCTCTTTAAAAAAAAAAAAACACTTCCTATCCTGCATTTCATTAAAAAAGGGTAATTTAAAAACATTATCCCCTGTATATTGTCTCATGTCTTTCTAGCACCACTTAAATTTAATTTTCCTAAAACACCAGGAAGATACCTCAACTGCCCTCTCTCTCTGATCCTCTGATTCCATTACAAATTTTGAGGATTAAAGCAATACACATGTGTCACTGAGGAATGCCTTTTAGGGGTTGACATTCAAAGGAAATTGAGGGGGAAAATGATGCTCCCTTTTTTCTGTTCAGTGATAATCTGGATAAAATATTTCTCTCTCTACCTGTGTGTGCCTGGTCCCTATGTTGTATTATTTTCATCTCTGGGGAACAAGTACCATTGACAAGAAAAGCAGAAATATATTCCACACCATCTCCTCACTGTGCTCCTTGACAAAATGACAGTTCAAGACAGGTTGTGTGTAGCTTCCCATGACTGTGACAAGTACTTGAGATAATCAACTTGCAAAGAGAAAAGGTTTCTGGCTCATAGTTTTGAATGTTCTACACTGTGGTCTATTGGCCCATTGCTTTTAAGTCTGTGGTAAGGCAGAACATCAAGTTGGAGGGACAGAGCAGAGCAGAGATCTCGCTTCATGGCTAGGGAGCAGAGAAAGGAAGGCAAAGGGACTACAGTACCAAAATCCTCTCCAAGGGTGCAAACTCAGTAACTTAGGAAGATTTCCAACTAGGCCCCAACTCTTAGAGGTTCCAACACTTCCCCGAAATACCACTGGTATACTTAGTCACATCCAAAAATCAGAAAACTCACATCAAATTCCATATTTCTGGCATCTTGAAAAATGGCAAGATTGTGTGACATGGGCCTTAATTCCCCAGCAAAAACAATCAGCTGGAAGCCAGACATGGTAGCATACACCTGTATCCCAGCTGCTAGGCAAGCTGGGGCAAGTGGATTTCAAGCTCATGATCAGTCTGGGAAATTGGGTAAGATCCTACCTCAAAATTTTAAAAAGTAGACAAGGCAAGGAATGTAGCTCAGTGGTAGTGTGTTTGTCTAGCATGCATGAGGCCTGAGGTTCAATGCACAGCACTTCAAACAAACAAAAACCAGCTAGCTGGTACTGACTGGCAGCCACCTTTCTCTTTAAATGGTACATAGTTATCCCTTCATGTTTTCCAATGCTATAGCTGTAGATTCAACAAGCATGAATAGAAATTAGTTGGGAGACAAAATTGCACTATACTGAACATGCATTGATATTTTTCGAGTTGTTATTCCCTGAGTCATATAGTATAACAGCTATTTACACAGTATGTAAAATGTGTAGGGTACTATAAGTTACCTAGAGGCGATTTATAGCAGGGGATTCCCAACTCCTGGATCTCAAACCAGTGGGTTCATCACCTGTTAGGAATCAGGCCACACTGCAGGTCCTTGTGCAGGCAAGGCTTCATCTGTATTTACGGTGGCTCCCATCCCCCACATTACCACTGGAGTTCCGCCTTCTGCCAGATCACCAGCAGCATTAGACTTTCATAGTCATGTGGACTCTACTGTGAACTGCACATGGAAGGGATTCAGGTTGTTCCCTCCTTATGCAACTCTAATACCTGATGACCTGAGGTGGAGCTGAAGTGGTGACGCTAGCACTGGGGAGTAGCTGCAAATACAAACTAACATTAGCAGAGAGGTTTGATGCACTGTCTCCCATTGCCCCAGGTGGGACCATCTAGTTGTGGAAAAACAAGCTCAGGGCTCCCTCTGATCCTGCATTACAGCACATTGTGTAACTGTTTTGTTATATGTTACAAGATAATAAGATAACAAGATAATAATAAAATAACAAGATAATAATAAAATGCACAGTAAGCCTAATGGGCTCAAATCATCTTTAAACCAGTCTCCCTTACTCCAATCTGTGGAAAAATTGTCTTCCATGAAATTTGTCTTGGTGCCAAGAAGGTTGGGACCACCGATTTAACGTGCCCGGGAGGATGTGCAGAGATTACATACAAGTACCACAGCATCATCTATAAGGGTCTCGAACATCGAGGGTGTGGGCAGGATGGGTGGCAGGGCTGGAGTCCACCTCCCACAGGGACAGAGCAGCAGCTGTATTTGTGTTATCTACGACAAATTGGGCCTGTGGCTTTCGCCATGGGTAGCTATGAACGGTCTTTGCCTACAACATCAAACGCAGTGGTGAGTGCAGCTCCCAAAGCACAGGGAGCACAGAAGAGCGGGAAGGATTTAAATAATGCAGGGAGCATAACTTCCGCCATGACACTGCTCTCCCCAAGCAAAAGATGGGGAAGGATTGCTTTCTGAAGCTGACATTATACATAAGCCAGGAGGCTTTTACAGGTAAAGGGAGGCAACTTAAGACCATCATGTTTAGTGAAGTGAGTCAGAACCAGAAGGCGAAACATCAGATGGTTTCCCTGATATGAGAAACCCAGATCACAATTGTTTCATAGAACTTATTGTGGGGAATAATGGGAACTGGAGGGGAGGGGGGAAGAGGGGAGAGCTCAAAAGGGAGAGGGGAAGGAATTGTAATTTTGGCATGATATGTATGTGCACAAAATACTCAAGATCAATGCAAATTTTATGTATTGCACTTATACATATCAATAAAATAGGAGGAAAAAAATATATATGCATGCCAATGGGGAAGGTACGCTGTGGCAGGCACATGCCTGAACCTGCTGGTAGGATTCAACTTTCAAACAGGAAAGATGGCAGGAAGGAATGTCCCCAACCTCGCCCTGTCCATTGTAAAGTGTGGAGAGGGACCCCCAGGGCCTGGTCTGCAGCCTGTGTCCTGTCTCCAAGGTGCTTATCAAGAACCGGAATTTACTAGCCACTTCCGGTTTTCATCTTCCGGCATGGCTGGGAGGGAAAGCAAAGCGCAGGTCAGCTGGACTTCCAAAGGAGGGAAAATAAATTTAAAAACAACAACAACAAAAATTTTCTCCCCCAGAGTCTTCTCTTGGCTGCTTTCTTCTCTCCGGTTCCCTCTCCCAGCTTCCCAGTTCCCTAGAGACCAGCGAGTGCTGCCTCAGCCCAGGGCCCACAGCCCACTTGTGGAAGGGTGTGGGTTGTTCTAATTACTTCCAGTTTGCCTAAATGCCAAACACCTCCAAAGTTCTCATGGATGTACTAGTGACTAAAGGAAGGAGTGTCAAAATTGATCTATCTGCCCCCATATGCTCCACGTCTCTATGATGGCTAACATTTTGATGACAGAAGGTTTTTTTTTTTTTTTTTTTTTTTTCTGCATCAACAACCATGGTTTCACTGTCTGGATGTCCTTCAACGCAATCCAGTTCTGACACTAACAACCAGGAGTGAACAGCACACGGTTCACACCCTGCTGGTTGAAGAGCTCACTCCTGCGAGACCGCCCTGACTCCAGACACCAAATGCAAATGTGTGCTCAAGGCGTCCATGTGTTAGGGTTTGGATCCGGAATGTTCCCCCAAAGCCTCGTCTTTTCCTCCCTTCAGCTGTGGGCCTCAGGCATTCTGTCTGAGCAACGAGAGAGCAACTAAGCCACTGAGCAACTTGGTAAGACCCTGTCTCAAAATAAAAATTGAAAAAATGGGCTAGGGATGTAGCTCAGTGCAAAGACCTTGGATTCAATCTCCAATACTGGAGGGAAAAAAATAAAAGAAAAAATATAGTTATAACTACAGCCTCCAGTTTATCCACTCTGTTGAATTTTTCTGGAGCATGGTGCAGATCTGTGTCTGAACACAATAGGTGTGAATAGAGGTATTCATAATAGATAGGTATGATTAAAAATACACAGAGTAGGCAAATACATGAATATGAAGGATGTTGCAACATCAGCCTGGAGAAAAGGGCACCGAGTCTGTAAATAACCAGAGATATTAGGCAAAAGAAGAAGCAGATGTATTTTGGATTGAGCCAAAAGTCAGAACCAGAGCAGGAGTGCAGAATTTATACAAAAGCAAATGTTCATTTAGACTAAGAAAAACTGCAAACAATATGAGCCGTGCACGGCCGGAAAGGGCCAGCCACTGAGATAGAGGGTGACACCGCACAGCAGAAAGCACACGTGCAGAGAAGGGGTGCAGGAACGGGGACGGACGGGAATCCCCCCAAGTGGCCAAGTAGGAACTTCTGCACGAGGTGGAGAGCAGAGGAAGGCCGGGCTTCTCCAAGGCACATGTGCGCAGGAATAAGCCAGGATCTGTATCTCCACAGGGGTGGGCTGGCATCAAAGATTCTACAGTTCTAACAAGCTCTGGGGCCATTCCAGTCACCCATGTCCTGTAAGTCACCCCTCGTCCATGCTCCTGGAAATAACTCCAGGAAATCCCAGCTCAGCAAGTTGGACTTTGGTGTCACCCTCACTTCTGTCTGTCTGCTGCGCCCTACCTGGGGTGAGCAGACATTGGTTCACATTTCCCCAGGAAGAGCTTCAGGCAACGTTGCGGGTCCCTGGACCACACTTTGAGTAGCTATAGGTTAGGCAAATTCTGGCCTTCCCTAGGATCCTAGCATACTACAGACCTACCTTTGATGTGTGTAATCCCAAGCCAGCAGGCGCCATGCTTGTCTTAAGTTCTACCTCAGCATCTGGTGTAGTGCCCAGCACACAGTAGGTGCTCAAACCAACCTACTGAGTGATGCTGCTCAGCAATAAAAAGACAGCTACAGAAGCCAGTCTTGAAAGATTATACTTCCTAAAAATAAATAAATAAAAGCAAGATGGGAGAAAGGAGGAAGACAGAGTGTGGAGAGGGAAAGAGGATGTTAGAGGTGAGGGGTGGGACGGGGAAAGTAAACCTGATCACAGCATGATATGTAAACCAATTTCCCAAGCTGACTGTCACTACTGGGTATTACAAATGCATGCTAATTACATAAAAATGAAAAATTAAGATTCTTAAGAAGACAGCTACGGGACACAGAGCATACAAGTGTGTGCCAGGAATTGGGGTGAGGGAATTATGTAAGAAAAACACAATGAAGTTTTGGGGGTGACTATACTATTCTATATCGTGATATGGGGTTTGGAAATTTATATATGTGCTAAAAATTTATATAGAGGGCTGATTGTGGTGGAGCAGGCCTATCGCCTCGGTGCTTTGGGAAGCTGAGGCAGGAGGACCACAACTTCAAGCCCAGCCTGGGCAATTTAATGACTTAGCAAGACTCTGTCTCAAAATAAAAAAGGAAAAAGATGTAGTTCAGTGAAAAAAAAGAAAAAGAAAAAGGCGCTCATGCGCATACTACAAAAGTCCGATCTTGTGTAATCATTTTAAAAACACGTATTTTAAAAGAATAATTATTACTGAAGGCCAGAATGTGTAGTGCAGAAGGTGTCCCTTACCTGTCTGTGGTTCTGTGGCTAATTCACTAATTTCTTGAATTTACTGCTCGAATTTACTATGTAAGTACAAGTATGACCTTCTAATAAATGTTTACATTATTTATTAAAAATCTATGGTTTTCTGAAACAATGTAGCTATTAAGCTTGCAAACTGCATAAATATATAAATTGCACATTTACAATACATCCATTAAAGATAATACATCATTCTGGGGGGTTGGGGTTTTTTTTTTGAGACAGGGTCTCACTCTGTAGCCAAGGCTGGTCTTGAACTTACTATGTAGCCCAGGCTGGCCTTGTACTCACCAGCAATCCCCCTGCCTCAGCCTCCCGAGTGCTGGGATTGCAGGCGTGTGCCACCATGCCTGGTTTTATGTGGTGCTGGGGAATCAAACACAGGGCCTTGCACTTGCTAGGCAAGCACTTTAACAGCTGTATCATTCCTACAGCCTAATACATCCATTCTTAGAAGCTGTGTGATCTTAAACTTTTTTTTTTCTGGAACTGGGAATTGAATTCAGGGCCTTCTCCATAGTAAGCTATATCCTCAGCCTCTTAAAAAATACTTTGATTTTGAGACAAAGTCTTGTTAAGACACTAAGTTGCCCGAAATGGGCTTGAACCCGAGATTCTCCTACCTCAGCCTTCCTGAGTGCTGGGATTCCAGGTGTGCACCACCACACCCAGCTTTAAGCACAGTTGTACTAACCACTTTACGCTTCTGTGTCATCAGCTGTCAAATCAGAACACCCACCTCGGGAGACTTGCCCAACACAGGGCCCGTGACGAGTTCTGTGTGTGCCTGGCATGCTCGATAAATGTATCATTCCATCCTATCCAATCTGGTACCGGCGTCAAGGGTGGGGTCGCTACCTTCTCTCCTGCCATCAAGTGGGGATAAGTGGGAAGGGTCAGGCGCCACAGGGAAGAGGCCAGTGGCAGGCAGAGTCGTGGCCACCCAGAGGTGTCCGTGTCCTACATCCCCAGAATGTGTAAGAATACGTTACTGGGCACAGCAAAGGGGACTCTGAAGATTTCATTACGTTTTGGATCTCCAAATGGGGAGCTTATCTTGGAGTATCCAGCCTAACCCCAGAAGCTCTCCCCAACGGCAGGGGAGGTGGAGCGCGGCCAGAGCCTTCCCATGTGTGAAACACACACCCGCCACCGCGGGCTGCGGACCCGGATGGCTCTGCTAGCTCAGCCCACAGCCTACCAAAAACTGGGGCTTCGAGCTGGCTGTGGGAGCGCATGTCCGTAACCCCAGCACTCCGGGAGGCTGAGGCAGGAGAATTGCATGTACAGTCCCAGTCTTGGCAATTTAGCAAGATCCTGTCTCAAAAAGCACGAAATGACTGGCAATGTAGCTTAACGTGAAGGTCGGGGTTCGATCCTCAGAACTGAACAAAGATTTAAAAAGATACACCAGCCATCTTTAGCCTGAGCATCCGAGCACAGCCCCCACTGATGGCCATGAAGAAGACTGGAACCTGAGTCTTGCCAACCACTCCCACGGGCAGGACACCAAGCCTCCTGGGAACACCCAAAAGGGCCACAGCCCTGCCCATATCTGGCGTTCAGCCCAGTGATACCCATTCTGGTCTCCACACCTACAGACCAGTCAGATGATACATAGGTGAGGCTTTTTAAAAATGTATTTTGGTAAAAATACATAATATAAAATTTACCATCTTATACTTTGGAAATGGGGGAACAGCTAGGGGTGGAGCCTAGGACCTTCTCACTGACATACACACCCAGCCTTTTTTTTTTTTTTTTTTTTTTTTTTTTTTTTTTTTTTTTTTGTATTTTGAAGTAAGATCTCACTAAGCCTCCAAGTTGCCCATACTGGGCTCACACTTGCAATCCTCCTGCCTCAGCCTCCCAGAGTGTTGGGATTACCAGCATGAGCCACCATATGCAGCAACTTTTTTCTTTTTCTTTTTTTTTTTAAAGAGATGGTGTCTTGCTATGTTGCCCAGGCTGGCCTTGGACTCATCGGGTCACACAGTGATCTTGCTGCCTCAGGCTCCCAAGAACCCGAGACTATAGGCCCCACCTCACCATGCCCTGGTCAATTTTCACAGTCTGAGGACTCCTGCATGCTCATCTTCAGAGGAAGTCAGGGAACTTTAGGACCCTCCCCCAGAAGGGCACCCCGGAAGTCATCTTTCTCACCGCTCCACTCTCAGAAGAAGAGAGGCCTAGAAAGGCACAAGCCACACCTCCACAGATTTATTTCTTAAATATGCATGTCTCCAGCTGGAGGAATACCACAGTGGTTACAGCACTTGCCTAGCAAGCGCAAGGTTCTGGGTTCAATTTCCCAGCATCACATAAGCTGGGCATGGATGACACATCTGTAGTCCCTGCACTCAGGAGGCTGAGGCAGGAGGATTGCTGTGAGTTCAAGGCCAGCATGGGCTGCACAGTAAGTTCAGGACCAGCCTGTACTACAGAGCAAGACCCTGTCTTTAAATAAATAAATACAAATAAATAAATAAGTATACATGTCTCAGGGCCGAGGCGTGGCTCAGCAGTACAGCACTTGCCTAATGTGGGTGAGGCCCTGAGTGTGATCTCCAAAGCCACAATTTTTTTAAAGCATGTTTCCATAGCATGTGTTCTGAAAAAAAAATAGAAAAGATTGTTAGAGAAGAGAAAAATCATTCCTCTTTTAGAACAATCCACTTCGTGTTCCCAGTTTTAGCTGACTTTTACAAGGATCCCCAAGAAGGTTTTGAATAGACAGTAAACAGATGGTTCCACACATGCGTGAAATTGTTCAAGAAAGAAAGGAAGAAAAGAAGGAAGGAAGGAAGGAAGGAAAGAAGAAAGGATAAAAAAAGAAAATAAAAGGAGAAAAGAAAACCCAATTTAAAACCTGTAAGCCCACCCCCCACGCGTCAAGCCTAGGGCGGGCAGAGCGCACATTTAGTGGCGTACGCCACCTTCCGGTGGACTGTGGGAATGGCATCGCCACCTGACGCCCAGCGGAGCCATTTGTTCATTTCTTCCACAAATGTGTATGAATACACGGCAAGCGCCGGGCACAGTCTGACGTCCAGAATCTTGGCACCTGGTAGACAATACAGACACCCGTCCACACGTAACCAGCGTGAGACTCCAAGGGAAGTGAATCCAACAGAGCCAAGCAACGCCTCGCCCGACCGGTTCATCAGATTCCCATAAAAATTCTGTTAGAATCACCGTCACAGAAACCCACTCCCACAGACATGTGCCCGAAGTCTCGTGGGGGCCGGGTGCTCTGTGTGTCCTTCCAACCCCTGTGGAGGCTGTCCACTCACAGACCGAACCGAACACAGCAGATGTACTTGAAGAGGGTTAGGCCTCCGGGGCGCTGCGAGTTGAATTGGAGAGGGCGTGGCGATGCACGCTGTAATCCAGGAGGCTGAGGCCGAAGATTTCAAATTCCAGCCCAAACTAGGTGGGAGCCTGTGTGCAGAGGCCGTGGGTTCAATCCCCACTGCCAAGGAAAGACAGAAAGAGGAAGGAGGAAAGAAAGAAAGAAGGAAGAAAGTTGAATTGTATTTTAAACGCACTAACGGCGAATTTTGAGGGAAGCGAAGAGGTCTAATCAGCACCAGGAGCGAAAGATCGCCGCAGCAGGGTGGCTATGCGGAGAACGCTGTAGAGGGGTCAGAGGGAGGGGGCAGGGAGGGAACCAGATAGAGAACAAGTGCAAAGCAGAGGGTTATATGGGAGAAAGTCAAGGGACTGAATTATTGCGTCATACCCCATAACTACAGGTTACTACTACGTGTCAATTTAAAAGTAAGTTTTAAATAATGAGTTAAATACATGAGAAAAACAAGGGAGAAAGTCCCAGGTGTTCAGAGACAATAGCCCCTCACACCAGACCAGCACACCTGGGCAGCTGACGTCTCTGTCTCGCATGTACTACTAGGGCTCGAGACAGCAACAGGAGCCGCGTAGGGTAGCACACACCTGCAATTAGAGCATTCTGGGAGGCTGAGGCAGGAGGATGGCAAGTTCCAGCCCAGCTCAGCCTGGGCAACGGAAAGACTCGGCAAGACCCTGTCTAAAAACAAAAAGGGCCGGAGGTACAGCTCAGGGCGAAGGGCCTAGGGTCAGTCCCCTGTACAGCCAAAATAAGGGGGAAAACATGAAGGGGTCTATCATGTTTAATGGCTGCTATCTATTCAATAATCAGTTTACAACTGGTTAGAGAAACAACTACTATTTTGGCTTCAACACACCCTTCAGGATGGGACTAGGGATAAACATATGTTTAAGGATAAAATACGCTGAGCCTCAGCTCCATCTAATGTAAAGTCCATAGAGTTAAGTCACACGAGTTTAATATATGCAAAGTAACTAAGAAAGCTCCCTTTTACTCTTGCCCTGGGGTTATTCCTGGGACCCTCACAACCCAAAAGACTTTTTCAGTCTTAATTCTGACTACATCTGCACCCACAAGTCTTGTCCCCCTGAGTTTGCAGGAGCCCAGGACTAGCACTGACATACCTCCTTCAGCTCTGGGCTGTTGGCTAACATGTTCATATATGTCTTACAGGGTCACTGGACATGGGTCCAAATCACTAGTAATCAAGCACCTAGGTTCCAGCCGGGTGCAATGGCACAGGCCTATAATTCTAGCACTGTGGGAGGCTCAGTCAGGAGAATACTCAAACCAGAAAAAAAAAAAGGGAAAACCACAGGCCAATTATTTTTAAATGAATATAGATACAAAAATTTCTAACAAGATACAAACAGAACGCAACAAATTATTAAAAAGATCATACACCATGACCAAGTTGGCTTCATCTTGGGGATGCAAGGATGGTTCAACATACACAAATCAATTAATGTAACATACCACATTAACAAAAGTAATGACAAAAATCACACGGTCATATCGATTGATACAGAAAAGGCCTTTGACAAAATAAAACATCCTGGGGCTGGTGAAATAACATAGTGGTTAGAGCACCTGCTTAGAGCACCTGCCTAGCAAGTGCAAGGTCCTGGGTTCAATTCCTCAGCACCACATAAGTCAGGTGTGGTGGTGCATGCCTGGAATTCCCGGCACTCAGGAGGCTGAGGCAGAAGGATTACTGTGAGTTCAAGGCCAACCTGGACTACAGAGCGAGACCTCATCTCAAAAAGAAAACTCCTTTCATGATGAAAATAGGCATAAAAGAATCTTATCTGAAGCTGATAAAAGTAAATTATGACAATCCTATTGCCAATATCATCCTAAATGGGAAAAAATCGAAAAGCATTTTCTCTAAAATTGAAACAAGACAAGAATGCCCATCTCAATACTCTTGTTCTACACAATGCTCAACCCTTAGAGCAATGAGGCAAGAGGATGGAATAAAGGAAATATGCATTGGAAAGGAAGAAGTCAGACTGTCCTGATCAGCACATGACATGACCCTTTATGTATAGGACCCCAAAAACCCCACCAGAAGACTCCTAGAACTAACAAATTGAGCCAAGTTGAAGGTCATAAAATCCATACACAAAACCCAGTAGCATTCCTCTACAGCAATAATGTAAATGCAGAGAAAGAGATAAGAAAAATAATCCCATTCACAATGGCGTCAAAAGAAATTAAATACTGAAGAATTTTTACCTAACTAACAAGGCAAGTGAAGGACTGCTATACTGAGAACTGTAGTACTCTGAAAAAAGAAATCCAAGAGAATTTTAGAAAATGGAAAGACATCCGCTGTTCCTGGATAGGCAGAACCAACATTGTCAAAATTGCCATGCTCCCTAAACTGATACACAGATTCAATGCCATTCCAATCAAGATACTAGTAGCATTTTTTGCAGAACTAGAAAAATGACCCAAATTTACATGGGACCACAAGAGGCCAAGAATAGCCAAAACCATCCTAAGCAACAAAACAAAAGCAGGAGGCATCACAATACCAGATATCAAATTATACTGCACAGTAACAGTGATAAAAAGTGACATCGTATTAGCCAAAAAAAAAAAAAAAAAAAGGATCAGTGTGGATCAGTGAAATAGAAGTGAGGATGCCCAAACCTCCCCAAGGACCTTCAGCCATCTGATCTTCCACAAAGAGGCCAAAAATACACACTGGAGTAAAGACAGACTCTTTAACAACTGGCGCTGGGAAAACTGGCTAACCACACGCAGAAGACTGAAACCAGACCCACAACTTACACCATGCATCAAAATTAAATCAGAATGGATCAAACACTTAGACATTAAAATGGAAACACTGAACTTGTTGGAAGAAATAGTAGGCAAAACCCTCGAAGACATAGGCGTAGCCAATGAATTTCTGAATAAAACACCCAAAGTACAAGAAATAACACCAAGAACCAACAAATGCAACTATATGAAATTAAGAAGCTTCTGCACAGCAAAGGAAACAATCAATGGAGTGAAGAGAGCACCCACAGAATGGGAAAAAATGTTTGCCAGCTACCTCAGTCAGAGGACCATTATCAAGAATATACAAAGAACTGAAAAAAATTAGACCCTCCAAATTAAAGGACCGAATCAAAAAATGGAAATCTGAAATGAAAACAGTACTCAGAAGAAGTCCAAATGGCCAATAAACACATGAAAAAAATGTTCAACATCTTTTGCCATCAGAGAAATGCAAATTAAAACAACACAGAGGTTCCATCCAACACCAGTAAGAATAGCTGGAATTAAAAACTCAAAAACAACGAATGTTGGCGAGGCTGTGGGGATAAAAGAACCCTGCTACATTGCTGGTGAGTCTGCAAACTGGTACAACCACTACGGAAAGCAGGATGGAGATTCCTCAGAAAACTGAACATCGACATCCCATCTGACCCAGCTACACCTCTTCTGGGCATCTTCCTAAAAGAGTTAAAATCATCATACTATAGGGATACATGTGTGCTTAGCGCAATGTATAACAGCCAAACCTTGGAAGAAGCGAGTATTCCCAAGTACAGACAACTGGATAAAGAAGATGTGGTACATATACACAATGGAGCATCACTCTGCCACTAAGAACAAGAAGCTGGAGTCATTCGTAGGAAGGTGGATGCACCTTGAGACCATTGTGCTCAGCAAAATGACCCAGACCCAGAAAGTTACACATCATATGGTCTCTCTAATATGAGGAAACCAAGCCATAAAAAATGTAAGAGATACAGAAGGAAGAAGATGGACATTGTGGAAAGGGAAAGGGGGGATGGAGGGTGGGAAGAGGAAAAGGAGGTGATGTGTAAAAAATTAATTAAAGAAATAGGCTAGGGATGTAGCTGAGTGTGAAGGCTACATCCACAGTAACAACAAAGAAGAAGAGGAGGAGGAGGAGGAAGAAGAAAGAAAGAAAAGCGGACCTGGTGACTCTGCCTGTCCCCCCAGTTCTAAACTGTGACATGCAGCCCTAATTGGCCAAGAAATATTCCCGTGTATTTTGAGAACCTTTATTGCAAGGAGAAAAAAATAATATTTCACACTTAGGGTCCCCCCACCCCAGAGGATTCCAAGTTGGAGTCCAGCCTGGGCAATTCAGCGATTTAGCAAGCCCTTATCTGTTTCGACATAAAAAGAAAAAAAAGGGCTGGAGACACAGATCAGTGCAAAAACCCTGGGTTCAATTCCCAGTACCTGCAAGAAATAAATGAGCCGATCCGAGCTGGGTTAGCAAACTGTGGTCGCAGGCCAAATTTAACATGTTGCCTGTTTTGTGAATAAAGTTTTGTTGGAACAAAGCTCCGTGCATCCGGTACCCAGTGGCTGCGACCCGGCTGCTGTGCAAACCCCCGAGGTTTGCGTGGTCGCGTCTCTCGGTGAGCCGCCCTCCCGTCCCAGGCCAGAAGAGGGCGCGCCGCAGCCGCCAAACCAGCCCGGAGGGCCGGGCGGTCCCCAGCCCGCAGACCCGACGCAGAGCCCGGCTCATCTGCAAAAGGCCGGCCGAGGTGCCCAGCGGCGGTCACACCAGAGTTCTCCTAAATCAACGAACACAACACAACTGCAAATCAGTTTCTTTCGCATTGCATCAACAATCAAACAGAAATGACTCCCCCCTCGCTCCTGGTAGTTACTGCTTCATGCAGCCCTTTTTGGGGACAGGCCATTAGACGTGGTGACCTTGACCCCGGAGCTCACCGCGGTGGGTGGCAGCTGCCTGCTCCCCTGACTGTCACGCCTGTGACTCTCCCCCAAGTCTCAGTGCGTCCATTTGCCTCTGCTGTCCCGTGATAACTAAAGTACCCCATGAGAACTGGACACGTACAAGTGTCGGTTTCTTGGTGGCCACTGTGATGCAGCTGTTGAAGCAGAAACAAGCCGGGTGTGGCGGTGCACACCTGCAATCCCAACACTGAGGGAGGCCGAGGCAGGAGGATCTCAAGTTTGAGTCACACCTGGACAATTTAGTGAGACTCTACCTCACAATAAAATAATAATAATAAAGGTCTGTGAGGTAGCTCCTGGCTGGAGGGGCGGTGGTGAGGGAGAAGAAAACACACGGTTCCCCTCCTTCTCCCTTCCTTCGCAGTGGCCTCCCTGTCCCCCAACCAGGTGGTCTCAGACCTACAAGCCTGTTAATAATCATTACAGTATTCTGTAAGGAAATGCGTGGAAATAAATAACAAGTCAAGCCGGGTGTACAGGCTTGGAATCCAGCATCCTGGGAAGCTGGAACAGGAGGATCGCAAGTTTAAGCCCAGCCTGGGCAATTTAGCAACCTAGTGACACTCAGTCTCAAAATAAAAATAAGAAAAAAAATGGACTAGGATGTAATTCAGTGCAAAAGCCTTAGATTAAATTCCCAGCACCACACACACACACACACACACACACACACACACACACACACACGGCCCTATATTATTCGCAACCACCAAAAGGCAGAACTAACCCAGATGTCCATCAGTGAATGATGAATGGCTAAACAAAATATGATCCAAAGGAATATTATTCAGCTATAAAAAGGGAGAAAGTCATGATACACGCTACAATGTGAGTTAGCCTCAAAAAAGTGCTAAGTGAGCCAGCTGGGCCAATAGCTGTGATCCCAGCTACTCAGGCAGCGAACCGTCAAGGTGAGCTAACTGAGCTAAACGCGGCGGTGCACACCTGCGATCTCAGGTACTCGGGAGGCTGAGGCAAGAAGATAGCAAGTTTAAGGTCATCCTGTGCAATGTAGCAAGACCCTGTCTCATGATGAAATTTAAAATGGCTGAGGTTGTAGCTCAGTGGTAGAGTGCGTGCCTGGCATGCACAGGGCCCTAGGTTCAATCCCCAAAACCGAAAATAAAAGAAAAAGTGAAAGAAAAAGATAAACATATAAGATCACACATCGTGTAACTTCATTTATATGCAATGTTTATTACAGACAACCCCATAGAAACAGAACGTAGGTTTGTGGTGAGGAAGTAGCAAAGGCCAGTTTGGCAGGTACAGGGTCTCCTTCAGGGCCGTCCCAAGGTTTTTGACCTAGAAGGGGTTATAGTCACACACCATTGTGAATGTTACTTTTTTCCCTTCCGGCAGTGCTACGTATTAAACCCAGGACCTTTGCTCCAGCTACCTCCCCAGCCCCTTTTTATTGTTTATTTGGGAGGTCTTGCTACTAAGTTACTAAATTACCCAGTCTGGGCTTGAACATGTGATCCTCCTGTCTCAGCCTCAGGGAGAGGTGGTATGACAGACCTACACCACCACACCCGGCCACTGGGAATGTTTACAATGCCACTGAATTGTGCACTTTGAAAAGGTTAATTGTGTATTATGGCAATTCTACCTAGGGTTTAAACATAAGCCAATCAGGAAATACATCACATGAGTTTGAAATGACGTGATAAAAACAGACCAGCAAACAATCATCTCCCAATATGGAGACGCCTTGGCAGGTGGAAGCAGAGACCCCAGCAGGCAGTGGCCCTGCCCTGCAGAAGGACCCAGCCGTCTTGGCTGGCGCCTGGCCATGTGGCCTTGTACAATTCACAGGTATTTATGAATTTAGACATGGAGGTTGGATCTGCAGAGCTCCTGGAGGCGTCAGGCCACATTGGCTCTTCCAGACATGTTTATTGTTTTCTCTAGTTCAAAGTCTTACATCCAGTAATCCAGTCCCAATGTTAAACCAGCATTACTTGCAGTGGGGCTTTCTGAGGATTTTGGGCATTTTTTTTCCCCTCTACTCTTGGATTATACCCAGGACCTTTGTATGAGCTATATTCTCAGCTCTTTTTGACACAGGGTCTCATTAAGTCACTCAATTGCCTGACTGGGCTCAACTGTGATCTTCCTGCATCAGCTTCGCAGAGTATGGGATTACAGGCCTGTACCACCATGCCTGTCTAGTGGGGCCTATTTATCTGTAGGCAAAACACACCAGAGGTAAAGCTGGTACCCACTAAGCAGTCCCTCCTAATCCCTCCATGACCGGTGCAGGGCAAGCACTCAGCTGGCTCTGACTCTGTTGATTCCAGTGCTTGTCATTTTGAAGGGGGCTATCTCAGCGTCTCGGGTCACAGACACCCATGTAAACACAGTATCCACAGTCCCCTTGCCAAGCACTCCAGCTGCGTCCACTTACACTCTACTTTTTTTTTGAGACAAGGTCTAGCTCTGTAATCCAGGTTCGTCCTGAACTCACTGTGTAATCCTTGCTTGGCTTCAAACTCATAGTTCCTCCTGCCACAGCCTCCCCAGCGCTGGGAATTCCAGGCATGTCTCACCATGCCCGGCTAATTTTTATATAGTGCTGGGAAATCAAACCCAGGGCTTTTGCACATGTGAGGCAAGGGCTGTCATCACTGAGCTACATCTCCAGCCCCCAGATCCTACTCTCTGTCCCTAGGACAAAGAAAATTCCCAGCCAAGCTGAGTGGCGCACACCTATAATCCAGCATTGTGAAAGGCTGAGGCAGGAGGATCGCAAGTTTGAGTCTGAGCTGGGCAACTTAGTGAACTGGCAAGACCCTGTGTTGAAATGAAAGCTGAAAAAGATGGGCTGGAAATGTAGCCCAGCCCAAGGCCCAGGGGGTCACTGAGGGGCGGCGGATGCTCTTCCCAGCCCAGAGGAGCAGTCCCTCGGCCCTGGCTATCAGGGAAGCCATCAAGGCTGCTCCTCATGAAATATTAGAAATCCAGCCATCCTCGTGGAATTTCCTGAGTTTTAAATTGTTGACAATGAATTCAATTAAACAATTTTTAAAAATCCACTCTGTAGGCCAAATAAAACACACGTGCAGGGAGAGGCTGGACCTGAGCCACCTGGCCTGCCTGAGTGGCAGGAGCAAGGCCCCAGAGCACAGGGCAGAGAGCCCAGCGCCCCAACCCCAGAGCCCAGCTCCGCAGGGCAACGCGGGGAAGCACATGCGGGTGTCTGTGGCTTTCTTCTTGCTCCTACACAGCTGCCTTTGGGGAAAACAGAGACAATTCTTTGGGGGTTGGCTCTTTGGTTTTGGTTTGTGGTCTGTTGTGGATTTCATTCAATCATTCCCATGTGTCTGTCTTTCTAACAAAATGGTATTTCAGAATCCAAAGCCAGGCTTTGTGGGGCACACCTGTAATCCCAGCACTCGGGAGGCTGAGGCAGGAAGATTGTGAGTTCGAGCCTAGTGTTTGCTACTTAGCAAGACCCTGTGTGATGATGATTAAGATCTAGAATGTCCCCAAAATGTTGTGTGTTTGAAGGTGATACCTGCTCAGCCTGTTCTTAGCTTGGTGCTCCCCATGACATGGGTATCTCTCTCCCACCCGACCCTCCCACCCCGCCCTTCTGCCTGGGAGCTACCAAGCATGCACTGAGTCCTCCAAAAACCTTCAGCCAAGATAAACCTCTCCTCCTCTAGACTGTGGGTGTTGGGGATCGTGTCCAGCGATTGGACAGCAACTGAGACTCCTCGTCTCAACATTAAAAAAATAAAATTAAAAATGGGGATATAGCTCAGGGTGAAGGCCCTGGGTTCAATCCTTAGTATTACACACACACACACACACACACACACACACACACACACACACACACAATCTAAGGAACAGATTAGAACACATCCTTAGCAACATGGACCATGAAGTTAAAATTCTAAGAATTCAGATTTCTGGCATGAGATTAATAACAATAACTCAAAGATTTACGGCAAACATCAAAAATCCTGACTGCACAGAAACTTAGATCAGCTGTGGACTCTCCCTTGCTACTCTCTGTTGGCTCCTCTGTGAGCCTGTCCAGTGTGCTTGGAGGCTGTCACACGGGCCCCGCTGGGGGACGGTCTCCTGCCACTACTAGATGCCACAGCTGAGCTACAAAGATTGTTTTCATAGCAGGAGACACGGGTCCCATGGCACTATCAGTCACAATGGCTGTATGCATTACATTGAATGACCAAGGCGCTCGCCACATCTTGGCCTCAGACACCTGGCCTTCCAGGAGCTGAGGGAACAGAGCTGAGCTGCTCAGCTGGGACTGAGCTGCAGCCTCAACCATGGCTCCGTGTGGTCCAAGGACCACGTGGCACTGGCAGCACCTAAGGGAGAGTTATAAGTGATGCTGGGAAAACAGTGCAGCCCATCTTCAATTAAACACAGAGTCACCCCGCATCTGGGGATTCCCATTCTGGGTCTACACACTAGACACATTGAAAGCAAGCCAGGCTGTGGCACATGGATGCTACCTCAGAACTATGGGAGGCTGAGGCAGGAAGACTGGAGGTCTGAGCAACTTAAGAAGACCCTGTCTCAAAATGAGAAAGTAAGACAATGGCTTGGTGGTGCAGACCTGTAATTCCAGCACTCTGGGAGCCTGAGGCAGGAGGACTGCCATGAATTTGAGGCCAGACTGAGCTCCATAATGAGTTCAGGACCATCCTGGACTGCAGAGTGAGACCCTGTTTCAAAAAAGAAAGGAAGAAAGAAAGGCTGAAAGAAAGAAAGAAAGAAAGAAAGAAAAAAGAAAGAACGACTGGGGATATAGCTTTGTGCAAAAGCCCTGGGTTCAATCCCCAGTAATACTCCTCAAAAAAATAATAAAATAAACCTAAAAAGAGTCAGAGATATAGCTCAGCATGAAGGCCCTGTGTTTAATTTAATTCTCAGTTAAAAAAAAAAAAGACTGAATCCCAGGACTCAAACAAAGATGGTTTGAAGGCACACTAGTCCCAGTACCTGAAAGGTAGCGGGCATGTGCCCCAGGGTGGATAAACAAAATGTGATCTATCCATCCGATGGAATATTATTTGGCTTTAAAAAGGAGGGAAATTCTAACGCATGTTACACCACAAACCGACCTTGCAAATATTATGGCAGACGGAAGCCAGATGCCCAAAAATGAATACTGAATGATTCTGCTTCTATAAGGAACTTAAAGTTGTCAAGCTCATTTAGATAGAATAGAAAGTTGTCACCTGGGATTAGGAGGGAGGGGAGGCGAGGAGCGGTGGTTCAAGGGGCGTAGACTTTCAGTTTGGCGGGATGAAGAGGACATGATGAAGAGGTTATGGGGATGGGCGGCATAGCGCTGTCCACCTAGAATGACGGAGACGATTCCACTTGCGTATGCGCATCTATCCAGGTTTGGGGTGCAGACCTCGTCCGCACTTGGCAAATTACCTACCACTGAGCTACACCCCAGCCCCAGTATTTTACTCATGGCCAGGCACAGCAGCACATGACTGTAATTCCAGCACTCTGGGAGACTGAGGCTATTTAGTAAGTTTGCAAGACTCTCTCTCAAAATAAAAAATTAAAACAATAGCTCAGCAGTGGAAGTGCCTGCCTAGCTAGCACAAAGCCTTAGGTACCATTCTCCAGCACCACCTAAGCCAGGCAGGGTGGCGCACGCCTGTAATCCCAGCACTCAGGAGGCTGAGGCAGAATTGTGAGTTCAAGGCCAGCCTGGGCTACTTAGCAAGTTCAGGACTAGCCTGGACCACACAGCAAGAGCCCACCTCAAAAAAAAAAAAAAAAAAAAAAAAAAAAAAAAAAAAAAAAAAAAAAAAAAAAAAAAAAAAAAAAAAAAAAAAAAAAAAAAAAAAAAAAAAAAAAAAAAAAAAAAGGAAGAAGAAGAAGAAATAAGAGATAAAATAAAATAAAAGGGTCAGTGATATAGCTCATGCAAAGGCCCTGAGTTCAATCCCCAGTACTGCCAAAAATAATAAATAAAAATCAGACATACCTAATTAAAAGCCACCCACAAAATAGTGCATTCCTAGAAGACATTAGCATAATGGTTTAAAAACAAAAAGGAACAATTAGGGATAGTAGGATGCTGGTAAACATTTCAGCTAGCTCCAGAGAGAGAAAAAAAAAAAAACCTGGAGCAATATTTGCCAAATTTTTACGCTGCAAATACTTCCTCCATGGCTAATTCCCAGCCACCTCTGTAATGGCAGCAAATGGGGAGAAGGATAACAACACTTGTAATGGGCTCCGGGTGCATCACCCTGTGGGTTACATCCAGCCTACAGGCCCCGAGTGCCCACGTTGGGAAGTAGGCAGAGTACAGAGATGCACGGGTCCAACATCACCCCCTTAGGAAACCAGTGCAGCCCCTGCTCCATTTGTCCTGTTCAAGCTGTCAATCACAGTATCTGCCCACCCCGCCTAAGGAGTGGTCATGTGACCCATTCCAGCAGATCACTAATTGGTTGTGGACGGGCATGTGGCCCACTCAAGCCAGTCAGATTCGGCCTTGAATTTTGCTGCCGGAAGTAGGAGGGAAAATTCCATGTCTCCCTAGCTTAGGGCTCCCTAGATTTGATCCCTAAAGCCACAAAAAGAAACAAAATCCTCTGAATAAGACGGATAAAGCATTGTGTAGACTGGTGAACCTGTGAAGGCGCTGGCTCCAGCTCAGACCTGAGGGAACCCACAGATTGATAGCCTGCTGGTCAGAAGCATGGGTGGCCTGGGATTCGAGGCCTGTCGCCTGTGGGATCTGGTGCCAACTCCAAGGAGTGTTGGAATTGAACTGGATCGTGGCACATGCAGTTAGGGTAAGAGGGTCAGAGAGTTGGTGTGGGCAAAAAGCCATACATCCAACCCAAGGAGTCACCCTAAAGGGAGATGGGGGACCCCAGCCTCTCGCCCACCGCACCCCATGGAGTAGGCTCATGGACACTTCAGGATGCACCCGAGAGACGTGTAGGCAGATTTATTAGGTAGAGTTAGAAAGTAAGAGATAATGGGAACACGGCTCCGACAGAGGGGGTCCAACTGGCCAGTCCACAAGGAAGGAGACCAGCCCTTCCGTCAGCAGAAGTGGGTGGGACCCACCTCTCAAGTCTGATTTTGGAAGCTGGCACCAACAAGTCCCCCTACTGCTCGAGGGGCAACTTGGTCGCAGTGAGTGACTCTTTTTGTTTAGGTCAATCTCAGTCTTTGGAGGCTCTGCTGGAATCCAGAGTGACCTTAGATTTGGGGCAATGACTGGAGACATCTGGGTGTGCTTGCGTGTCTCTGGGAAGCTCTTATCTTGATATCTTCGGTCTCAAAGACGGATGAGACAGGTTATATCGGTTCAGGGCTGATCACCTCTGTTTCGCCCACTTTGTGGCAGAAGCTTCCTATTACTAAGGCTATATGCAAAGCCCATAGGAGCAAGGGTTTGACCAAATTTTTGTTTTGATTTGTAAGACAGGGTCTCACTCTCTAGTCCAGGCTGGTTCTGAGCTCACTATGTATGTAGCCTGGACCAGAATGGCCTTGAACTCACGGCAATCCTGCCTCACCCTCCTGAGTGCTAGGATTACGGGTGGATGACACCATGCCCAGCTTTGACCCAAATTCTAAGATAGTAAAATGAAGATCAAGTTTGTTCTGCTATTTGTTACCTACTGGGCACCTGCAGGTCCAAGTGAGGAACCACTGAGTCCAGTAAATAGTAGCTATGTTTATAATATTTCTTTTAAAACATTTTTTCTTTCCATACTGGAGATCCAGCTCAGGGCTTTCCCTGGCTCCTTGCCCAGCTCAGTTTTTAGTTCTGATTTTGAGACAAGGTCTAAGTCACTAAGTTTACCCATGATGAGTTCAAACATGTGATCCTCCTGCCTCAGCTTCCCAGAGTGCTGGGATTATAGGCCTGAGCCACCAATCGCCTCTTATTTTAATAATATCATTATGAGCCTTCTACTCCAAGCTTGACAAGCTTCTACAGGGGTGTCAGAGTTTTTCATTTGACTCCCTTCTGTGCAGAACTGAAGCCAATTTAGACAGCTAGGTGGCTGATAATGAGAGAAATTGAGCCTAGATCTCAGCATGACTCTTAGAACTGTTCTGACACTGTCTACTTCTGCACCTTTGGCAGGAAGCGCACCAGGCTGATCAAATCAAAGCAAAGAGATTCATGCCTATTTAATGATTAAAAGGTGAAGGATCAAACTGCATCTTGAGATTAAAGCAGCATTCTGCAGACAGGAGGACATCTGTAGCTAATTTGGTTCAGTATTTCCTTCCCAGCCTTGCCTGCTAAAGATTCGTGCTGTTTCTTGTTTTTTGTTTTGTTTCGTTTTGCTTGTTTATTTACAGCACTGGGAGTGGAACCCAGGGCCTCATGCATGCTAGGAAAATGCACTAGGATTGACTGACCAGGTTTGATTAAAATACTGTGAGGGGCTGGGGGAATAGCACAGCAGTTAGAGAGCTGGGAAACAAGTGCAAGGCCCTGAGTTCGATTCCCCAGCACCACAAAAGCCAGACCCAGTGGTGCCTGCCTGTAGTCCCAGCACTGGAGATGCTGACGTAGGAGGATTGCTGTGATTTTGGGGCCAACCTGGGCTTCAGGATCAGCCTGGATGGCAGAGAAAGACTGTCTCAAAAAAAAAAAAAAAAAACCCCTGTGGCTCCCCTTCAGAACACTCCCCTCACTTCACACACATGTACCCCATAATTCTTGCCATTTTCTGAAGCAGGTCTAGCAGTCCTTTACAGGAGTTTTTAGTTGTGCCGTTGTGACTGCCTCGATGCCCTTGAATATGCTCAGAATGTTGACCTTTACGGTCATTGTCTGGATTACTTCTCATTGCTGTGACTCAATACCCGACATGCATAATTAGGGGAGGAGAAAATTTATTCTAGCCCACAGTTTCAGAAAGTCACAGTCCATTCATGGGTGGGCAGTTGGATAATGGTGGAATCACATGGTGGGGCTGCAGCCAGAGCTAGAGTTCTGGAGACAGGGATCCTCACAGCAGCATGGCCAGAACTGAGAAGTCCAGGAGGAAGGGCAGAACCAGCACATGCCCCTCAGGGTCAAACCCCAAGCACCTGCCCCTTCCAGTCAGGCCCCAACCTCACACAGTAACCCTAGGTACGTGAGGCTTTGGAGGCCACTCCAGATCCAAACAACAGTTGTCTTGGCTTTGGGGACGAGCCAGAAATTGCATGGCACCAGATTCAGTGAATAAGGTGGATGAGGACGCGCCATCAGGTTGTCATGAGCCCGCCTCTCAGCAGCCACATTCCTTGTCATCGCGAGCCCCCTTGTAGAAACACTCATGAAAGAGGACTTGCGGAACTTCCCCACAGAGTGACAGGGATAATGGGATAAGTGTGGCACGGGGGGGGGGGGGGGGGGGGGGGGGGGGGGGGGGGGGGGGGGGGGGGGGGGTTGTGGAGAATTATGGCAGTGCATAATCAATTTTTAAATTTGTTTTGTGATCAGCCCTCCTACATCCCTACCCACCATGGTGGTGGTAAAGGCAGAAGACAAGGCCAGGAAACAATTCCGAAAACTTGCCGGAGGCAACTACAGTGGTGGTCACCTCTGCTTAGGCACCCTGTAGGCAGGGCTGCAGGGGAAAAGAGTGCATTGAACTTGGGTAGGAGTAAGACCGCCAGGGGCCTTAAACACAGCACGTACTGCATCCTATGATGTGGTGCATCTGTCTTCCCTCTGTGATGCACTGTGGGAAGCCAACATCATCTGGGAGGTGTCCGGGCCCTGAAAAAGTTTTCCTGCATCCAGTTCAGCCTCTAGAGCCAGTTTCCAGGGAAGACCGACAACCTCAGGAGGAGGTAGCGGGCAAATGTAGAAAATAGGATTTTAAATGAAAAACAAAACAAAAACAGCTGCTATTCTGGGTGTAGTAGTGCAGGCTTGTAATCCCAGCACTCTGGGAGACCGAGGCAGGAAGATCCTAAGTTTGAGTCCACTGGACAACTAAGCAACTTAGTAAGAGCCCCCTTCTCAAAATCAAAAGTAAAAAAAGGGCTGAAGATGTAAGTCAATGAGAAAGCCCTGGGCTCGATCCCCAGTGTCACTAAATAAATAAATAATGAATTAAAAAGAAAATAGCTGTTCTGATACTTGTAAAAGTCGCTGTCATTCAGAAAGTAGGGTGGTGATTGCCAGGAACTGGGGGAAGAGAAGTGGGAAGTCACTCTCCAGTAGACATGGAGTTTCAGTTCTGCAAGAGGACTGTGCCGGTGACAGTCGGACATTATGAATGTACCTAGAGCCACTGACTTTGGCCTGAAAAATTTCTAAAATGGTAATGCTTATGGCATTTTTTAGGTCAGTGTCTGGGCTGGGATGTAAGCCAATGGGTAGCGCACTTGTCCGGCATGCAAAGGCTCAGGGTGCAACTCCCAGAACTGAAAAAAAGGAGGAGGGGGGAGAGCTGGGGACCACCCATGCACCAATTCCTGTAGTCCCTGCTACACAGGAGGCTAAGCAGGAGGATCACTTGAGGTGAGTTCTGTGCCAGTTTGGGAAACAAAGCAAGACACTCCCCTTCCCCACTGTCAGAGGAAGGAAGGAAGAAAGAAGAGAAGGGAGGGAGTGAGGGAAGGGAGGAGCAAGGGCCAAATATCACCTGACAGTCTGGAATTAGTATTAATTTCCTTAGGCATGATTGTGATACTGGGGTTGTGTCAGAGAATGTCACTGTTCCTAAAACACGCAAGTGCAAATGTCCTGAAGTCAAGTGTCCACAGTGTCTGCAGATTACTTGAATGTAGTTCAGAAAAAATAAGTAGAAAAGCTAACTAGCTAAATAATAGGGAGTAGAAATGGCAAACTGTAGACCGCGGTTGGGCCTTGGACACATCGAGCGTGTGCTCTACCGCTCCACTACATCCCAGCCCCAACAAAGGTGGATTGAAGTGAAGGATATACTGATATCCATTCCATCTTTTTTTAAAAAAAACTTTATAGAATCTTCGTAAGTTTTCCAAATTAGAGGGTAGGATAAGATGATTTGGCGCCTCCCTGGCTTTTTCCCCCCAAGGAATTCAAAGCAGATAGGGAACCAAGGGCAGGATGGGAAGGAAGAGATGAAGAGGTCAAGTTCAAGGAGCTTTTGAAGGGAAATGCAAGAATGGAAATGTGCACCTGATAAAACCCACAGAATGAGCCGGGCCTGGTGGCACAGGCACTCTGGGAGGCTGAGGCAGGAGGATCACAAGTTCAAGCTCTGCCAGGGCAACTTAACAATTTAGCAAGACCCTGTCTCAAAATCAAAACCAGAAAGTGGGTGAGGGATGTAGCTCAGTGTGAAGGCCCTGGGTCCCATTCCCAGCTCTGCGTGCACACACACACACACACACACACACACACACACACACACACAAAGAACATACAACACCAAGAGTGAACCCTAGTGTCAACTGTAACCTTATTGAATGATGACGATGGATCAGTGTCATCATGTGTCACAGATGTATCACTGCAATGCAAGATGCTAATCAGGAGGGAAAAATACAGGGGGAAGGAGGGACTCTGTGGAAAGGCACAGTGCTCTCTGCTCAATTCTTCCATAAGCCTGCTGTTTCTGTAGAATTGTTGTTCAAAATATCTATTATTGAGCTAGAGGAATAGCAGAGTGGTTAGGGTGCTTGCCTAGCAAACTCAAGGCCCTGAGTTCAGTTCCCCAGCCCCACATAAGCTGAGTGTGGTGGCACACATCTACAATCCCAGTGCATGGGAAGCTGAGGCAGGAGGATTGTGAGTTCAAGGCCAGCCCTAGCTGCATATTGAGTTCAGGACCAGCCTGGACTACAGAGCAAGATCCTCTCTCAGCAACGAAAATCTGTTATTTAAGCCAGGCACAAATAGTGCACACCTGTAATTCCAGCACTCCTGAAAGCTGAGGCAAGAGAATTGCAAATTCAAGCTCAGCCTGTACAATTTAACACAACCATGTCTCAAAAAAAGTCTATTCTTTTAAACAAAAATACTCAGAATACAAGCTTGGAAAATAGAGACAAAGAAATCAGGAAGGAAAATGAGGGTTACTAATCATGGGAGAATTGGCAGGTTCCAGTGCACTGGAGTACTGCATAATTATACAATACGGGCAACAGGGACTAGAGGAATAGTACGGCGGTTAAAGTACTTGCCTAGCAAGCATATGGCCCTGGGTTCGATTCCCCAGCCCCACATAAGCTGGGCAGCCTGGCATACACTCAGCACTTGGGAGGCTGAGGCAGGAGGATTTCCATAAAGTCAAGGCCAGCCTGGGCTACATAGTGAGTTTGGGAACAGCCTGAACTACAGAATGAGACCCTGCCTCAAAAATAAAATAAAATAAAATATGGGCAACAAATTCAGCTATGAGATTCATGACAACAGGGCAAAAAGGAAAACACAAGGTTAAAAACATGCCTGTAAGGCCCAGCACACGAGGGCTGGGTCTCCATGGACCGAGCCCAGGGCTTCCACCCCGAGCTGCATCTCCAGCTCACAGTTTTCCCCATTTTCTATTTGTATATATTTAAGACACACAATGGTTACATCCAACTTGAGAATTTTGTGCTTGTGCATACTGCATCAGCTTTCCATTCCCTTCTTGCCCCCTTTCTCACCCTTCCTCCCCAACCCCCCATCACCCCCCAACTCCCGATATCTCACTTACTTGACTCTATTATTTATTTACATTCTGTTTTCCTCATATGAGAGAAACCACACAATACTTAGCCTCCTGAGTCTGATTCCCTTCTCTAAGCATAATGTTCTCAAGTTGTATCCATTTATCTATAAATGACTCAAATCTATCTGTCTTTGTAGCAGACTAGTACTCCATTGTGTGTATATATATCACATTTTCTTTTTAATTCTTATTTTGACAAACAAAGTCTCACTCAGTTGTTAAGATACCCAGGCTGGGCTCAAACTTGTCATCCCCCTGCCTCAGCCTGCCAGAGTGCTGGGATTGTAGGTCTGTGCCACCAGGCCCAACTGGCTCTGTAATTTTTTTTTTTTTTTTTGAGATAGGGTATTGCTCTGTAATCCAGGCTGATTCTGAACTCACTGTGGAGCCTCGGCTGGCCTCAAACACACAGCAATCCTCCAGCCTCAGCCTCCTGGGTGCTGGGATTCCAGGTGTGCGCAATCACACCCAGTTAATGTGGTGCTGGGGAATCGAACCCAGGGCTGTGAGATCGCTAGGCAAGTGCGTTAGCTGCTGAGCTGTTCCTCCAGCCCTGGTTCTGTAATTGTTAATGGAGAACATAATATAGAAAGACCAAACAGTAAAGGAATGAAAAGAAGTTGCCCAAAGTTCTCATTTCTTTGCTTTTTTTCCCCTAATGCTATCAATGCTTTTATCCAGCTATCATCAGATTATTTCCCAAAAATTGGTTTTGAGGAGGAAGGATCTCCTGTTTTCTTACTACCCCTAACCTCCATTGAGTAACCCAGACCTAATGCAACTCGCTTATTTAATAAACATTTATTTGCTCAATAAATATTTATATTTCAGTGTTTACCAAGTGCCAGGCATCGTGTTTGGTTCCAAGAAGGCAAAGGTCAAAAAAATAAAACCACTCAAGAAGGGTGGGGACCTGACATCCTTGTCAAATGCGCCCAGTGCCAGGCCGGATGACATAGGCCTGTCATTCCAGCACTTTGGGAGGCTGAGGCAGGAGGATCATCACAAGTTTGAGCCCAGCCTTGGCCTGTGTAACTTAGCAACTTAGTGAGACCCTATCTCAAAATCAAAACATAAAAATGGGCTGGGGATGCTACTTCTTGTGAAGGCCCTGGGCCTGATCCCCAGTGCCAAAAAGGGTGGGGTCGGGGGAGGAATATTTTTTTAAAAGCCCCAGTTAATATTTTAGGGGCTGGTAGCTCAGCACGGAGCTGACTTCACCAAGGACACGGGATCATGCTGGGACTTGAAGCAGAAGTGTTACCTGCCAAGAGGGACAAGAGTAGGTGTGCCGGCAGAGAACAGCAGGGACAGGGAGGGTGTGCCAGCAGGTGCCAGGAGCCAGGAGTCAGGGCCCTGGTCAACATGGAGGCTGCATTCAGAGCTATAGCTGGAAAGGTGGACAGGAACCAGGCCAGGGGCTCCGGGAAGTCTCCTCCCTTGTGCTCATACTATCAAGAAGGTGACCCAATGGCTGTTAAGCAGGGTGGAGTCTCCTGCTCGGGGGAGATGAAATATCTCCAAGTTCTTTGGAACACGGACAGACTGAAGGCAGTTGGAGCAGTTGCAGTGCTATTAGGGCACTGAAGGCTGGCCAGGAATGGGCGGGAGGGAGCAGGACACGCTGGACGCTTTGGAGGCAGAGCCAGCAGGGCTCATGGACCGCTCATAGGTCAGGGAGAATGAGAGACGCGGTAGCTGATGTCCAGTTTCCAGCCGGGGCACTGGGGGGATCCAGGCCAGGAGACCAGGTGAGGGGCTGTAGGCCTGAGACACATCTAGTGCCGGGGGCCAGCAGGTGTCCAGGTGGAGATGGGGAGTGGGCCACTGTGCAGCTGAGTTTAGGGTTTCAGAGAGAGCAAAATGTGCTGGGCCTTGTGTCCAGGCAGGGGACATGGCAAAAGGACTGTACTGGCCCCACCTCAGCAACGTACATGGACACTGTCAACATTTACTCTCCCGAGGCTGGCCACGTGCCAGGCCCTGTCCAAGAGATGGTAGTTGTGGAAACACACAAACACCAACCAAATGAGAACCAACAGAAGCCATTTCCCCATGTTTGCTCTAGCAGAAGAGTTGACTGTTTTCACTTGTGTTTTGGCAAAAATGACAAGAATCTTAGTCCATTTGCATTGCTATCACAAAATGCCTGAGGCATTTATAAGAAAAAAAATCTTGTTCTGATTGAGAGCTCTGAAGGTTGTTAAGTCCAAGGTCAAGTGCTCTTATTCGGTGAAGGATTCGTGTTGCTTTATAACATGACAGAATCAGAAGGGGAGGATGTTCCTCCACTTTCAATCACTATGAAAAAACACCTAAGATAATCAGCTTTTAAAAGAGGAATGGCTTATTTTGGCTCCCAGTTTTGGAGGTTTTCATCGCACCTTTGAAGTCCTAAGAAAAACAATCGTTTTTGCTAACCAGTGTTCCGTTTCAGACAAGACACTGCCAGACCAGCCTCACAGACATCCAGGATCCAGCCACTACTGCCAAACAGGATAGAGGACGGGACCAGGTAAAACCAGTTTGGGGCCTTCAAGGACATCATGTTTATCACTGTTCACCTCCAGACTCATTACCATCTCATTGTAATATATCACCTTAGAAATGCGTCCACCCACCAGTGCTGACTGTAGAAAGGCACTTCCCGCCTCTGAGAGAGGCCCAACTCTTCCCACAGAGAAGTCACATGTAATCCCAGCAACGGTTAATCATCACCACCAACATGATTGGCTCAAGAGACACTTAGGACGTCAGTAAAGCACACTGGGTGTGCCTAGGTGGGTCATGGGAGCATGGGAACTAATTCTGGTGCCTGGCCCCTTTCTCTCTGTTTTTTTCCTCTCTCCTCTGCTTCCTGGCTGCCACAACTCATGTGGTTTTTGTCATGGAGCCAGCTGACCATGACCTGAAACCTGTAAAACTGGGAGCCAAAATAAATATTTCTTCCTTCAAGTTGTGTGTGTCAGGTATTCTGTCCTAGCTACAGAAAGCTGACCAGTATAATGTCCTTTCTCATTATCAAAAATCCTCTTCTTTCTCCCTTTCCCTTTAAAAGAATGTTCAGCCTGTGTATGTGCATTGGGGAAAGATGGGCTAAGAGGTCAACTCATGAGCTCATCTCTCTACTTCTCCTCTTCTGTGGCCAAGAATAAACTTTACTTCACTGGTCAGTTGGCCCTGAATCTCAGCTTGAGTTTCACATTGCAGAGAGGGAAAAGGACCTACATTTGGGGCAAGAATTAGTAACAGTTTCAGCAGGCAGTTGGTTGACCTGTTGCTTTGGGACCTGTGGCAATATGGTAGAAACTCATGTTGGAGGAATGTGACCACCTCATGGAGGTGGAGGCCAAAGTCTCAATACCCCCTTCAAGGGCACATCCCCTCATGACCTAACTTCCTTCCATCAGGCGTCACCTCTTAGAGGTTCCCACATCTCTCGATGTGTGATGGCCAGGGATCAAGCCTTTAACTCTTAAGTGCTTGAGGGACATTTGAGATACAAACTACAGAAGGAAGAGAAGGTATGTGCAGCAGACAGAAGAGAGATGTGACCTCCAGAGGGTAACTAGCCCATTCCCGTGAGAAGAGACATTAACTCATTTAAGAAGGATCTCCCTACCATAACCCAAACTCTTCTCACTAGGCCTCTGCTTCCCGCTGCTCCTTCAAGGAACCAAGATTCCAATATGTGAAATTTCAGGGAATACACCCAGATCATCACACCAAGAGAGGTGGGGAAGTGAGAGAGGGTTTCAGTGAGAAAAGGGAACGTTTCAGGCGTGCTCTGACTGGAGGCTGTTGATGTGAGGAAGCTGTGAGGGGACTGTGTTAGTCAGCTCTTCATCACTGTGACCTGAGAAAAACAACCCAAAGGAGTAAAGATTTATATTGGCTGGTGCTTGTAGAGGTTCCAGTCTATGGTGCTGGCCTTGATAGCAGAAGGACATGGTGAAAGGCAGCTGTGCATCTCATGGCAGCCAAGAGGCCCAGAGAAGGAAAGAACAAGAGCCAAAGAGAAAGGTCCTGAGGACCAGATGTCATTCCCATGTTCCCCTGGGACCATTCTCTTCAGTGAGGTCCCACCTCCTAACAGCCCATTCCACTCAGAACTGATCAGTCCAATAATTATTTCCCTCATAAATGCATTGGTGAAGTTAGCACCCTCAAAGTCTAATCACTTCCCCAAAGCCAATCCATCATTTGACCTTCAAGGACCATTTTAGATCCAAACCATTACATAGCCCAACTAGAAACAAGCATCTTGTATAACTGGTTGGGGAATGAGGTAGATGGTTGTCTTTTTCTGGTTGGTCTTGAGGAAAATAAGTGCAAAACTTGATGAGGCCGTTATTAATCAAGTTCTGGCTTCAAGGGCAACCCCAGTTGTCATCGGAGTCATTATTTGGCCTCCAGGGCTTGTTGCTAAGATATAGTGGCCTGGCTTCCTACAAGTCTACCTTAGATATAACAGGCTATTCACATTAGTTAATGGGATGGTTTTCCATGCTAGTTGCTACAAATTGTGAATCAGAAGTTTTGGGATTTTTTTTTTTTGTATGTGTGAAATTATATTCAGAGTCATGATCCTCGTGAGGCTTATGTTCAAAGAGGAGGAGAGGCTCTAGGGAAGCAGACACATGCATTATCAAGTCTCTTTCAGGCAGTGTTAAGTACCTTTGAGAAAATGAACTAGGCAGGTGAGGCAGCATATACCTGCAATCCCAACACACTAGGAGGGTGAGGCAGAAGACTGCAGGTTTAAGCCCAATTTAGCAATTTAGCAAGACTCTATCTCAAAACAATAATAAAAATACAAAGGCAGGGGAGTAGCTCAGTGTCTTAGTTACTTTGTCATTGCTGTGATGGAATATCTGACATACACAAATTAGGGGAGAAAAAAATTATTTTAGCTCACGGTTTTAGAAGGTCACAGTCCGTTCCTGGGCAGCCTGCAACAGTGTAAGCACATGGTGGAGGTGGAGGAGGAGGCAGCTCGTCATGGCACTTCAAACTGGAAGCCAAGTCCTTGAAGGGAGGAAGAAGGTAGCATACACCCTTTCAGGCCCCCTCCCAGTGATTCACCCCTTCTGAGTCCAGCCTCAGTGTTCCACCCATTCCGAGCTTATGCCCTTTTCCAGGTCACATGCAGAATAACGTGCTACACAGCTGTAATCTACCACATAATCCATCACATACCTCTAATCTATAATTTATCGCATTCCTGTCTTCTGCCATACACCTATAATCTACCATACACCCATAATCCCTCCTCCAGAATAGACCTCCCATCTTCTAACAGCACATGGTTCCATAGATCGTCCATAACACCCAAATAATGAAACTTTTGGGTGACATTCCAGATCTAAACCACATCACTCAGTATGAAGGCCCTGGATTTCAACTTCAGTACTGAAAAGAAAGGAGAAAGAAAGAAAAAAAAAAACCCTAGTTGACAGATCAGTGTAATATCATGAAATACGCATTCAGTCTTCTGCCTGCTTTCTGTCACATGGCTTCTGAGACCCTTGGAGTGGTAATCTAGAGAAAACCTAAATTAACCTCCAGTTCCATTCACTTTTAGTTGACTTTTTTAACATCACTAACTTTGGAGATCACACAGCTGAGAAATACATTAATTTCTCTCTAGTTTGACCATACATGATGCCTCTGAAGCTCACAGGTTAAAACTATTGTCATTCTTTTTTTTTTGTTGTTGTTGTTCTGTTTGCCAAGGAAAGACTTTTTTTTTCTTGGTATCTTAATGATTAACTGCAAGGTTAATTATCGCTGGGGAAAGGACCTGAGAAGACACAAGTCATAAAACTTAGTAATCAGTAACTATTCAGTAATCAGTAAGGTTTATGGAATTCCTCGCATCTCCCAGTCTTTGGGTAGCATCAAACTGTTGACCAAGAATTTAATAATCTTCTTCCTAGCTGAAAGTGACAGCCACACCCATTACTCTAGTACTCTGGGAGACTGAGGCAGGAGGATCACAAGTTTGAGCCCAACCCGAACAGCTTGATGATTTAGAAAGACTCTGTCTCCAAATAAAAAAGAAACAAAGAGAAAGGAAGAAAATAACAAGAGGCTGGGAATGTGGCTCAGTGTGAGACCTTGGGTTCAATCCCCAATACCACATAAAGGAATCATATGGACACACCCAGGGGACCTATATTAATTGTTATCTCAAGGACATCCTGGCAAAAGAGAAGAGAAAACACAGACCCTAGATGATGAAAACAGAGCCTTGGTCCCCATTCCCCGCCCCCCTACTCAGCCTTTTTCTCCCTTTAAAAGCCCTTTGATCCCTTGAGTTCCCTAAGATGGAGATTTGAGGGCAGTTCCTCCATCTTCTCAGGACTGGCTGTTGAATGAATCCAATATCCTTCTCACCAAGTCCCAGGTATTGGCTTTCAAACAGTGAGCAAAACAGACTTAGGTCTGGTAACAGAGTCTCAAGACCCGTAAAGTGTCTTTCGCCTGCTAATGAGTTAACTGATGGCTGGCTGCCCCTAGATGAGGTTTTCAGCCCTGGCACCCAACTTTTGGTGGAGGGAAAATGAGAGCTGCTTAAGGTTGAGTTCATCACCAGCAGCAATGTTGTGGTCAATCACGACTGGGTAGGGAAGCTTCTGTAGAAACATGAGCAAAATAAGTTCGGAGATCTTATGGATAATTAACAAGTGGAGGGCTGTGGGGTCTGGCGGGGGCGAGGGGGGGGGAACCCCAGGAGGTCATGGAAGCTCCACATATCTTCATAGATGCCTTACCCGGGGCGTCTTTTCTATGTGGCTGTCTGCTTGTATCCTTTGAAATATTCTTTATGATAAGTGGCCAAATCTAAGCAAAGAGTTTCTCTGGGTCTTGTGAGCTGTTCTAGCAAATCAACTGACCATGAAGAGAAGACCATGGGAATTTTAATTTCTAAATTTTATTTATTTGTTTATTTACTTTTGGCCAGTGAGATGCACAGGTCACAAACTGGGGTTCACAGTTGGTGTTGGAAGAGGAGGATGTTTGTGTGAATCAATGTGAAGGAAAGTGTCAGAACTCAGTTAATCTGTAGGACAGATACTATCTGGTGCTTCCTACAGAACTGGTTGCTGGAGAGATCCCCATGCATGTTGGTAAACCTGACTGTGTAAAATGTGAAAAACGTCTTGTTGTTTTTTGTATTTCTATAGACAGCCAGAACTTAGGCCTGAATGATAAAAGACAGCCACTTTGGACAGACCTGGGAGGCCAGACGATACTCTCAGGAGAAGAATCAGCTCTCACAGAAGCCTAAAAGCTCGAACGAACTTGGGCTGACCACTGACCAGCAAGGAGGCTGATGTAAGCTGAGTTGTGGGTGCTGGTGTAGAGGCCAGGGCAAGGATGTCAGGGCATTTTGCCAGGCGGAGGGAGGGGTGGATTTTGTTGATAATTAGCTAAGGAATATTCAAAATACAAAGATTTCATGTAACAGCAGTTGCTTCTTTGGGAATTGTCCTTGCAGGGTGGTTTTTTTCTCCCTTTGCCTGGCACCCTAAAGTCTAAATGAAAGCTACACGCAAATGATTATGTTATTAACTGCTAAATAATCTATCTTTAGATTTATATCTGGTGACCTTCAGATAACATTAAAATCAGTTATTTGCCTCCTTATTCTTTTATTTTTTTAAAGATGAAGTCTCACTGTGCAGTCTGAGATAGCCTTGACCTTGCTATGTAGGCCAGGATGGCCTTGATCTTGCAGTGGCCCTGCTCCCTCAGCCTCCCAAGGGCCAGGATTGCATAGTACATCACCCTAGACGGTCCCCTTCCTTATTCTTTAGTTCTGTGCGTCAACAAACACAAAGAATATGAACTGCTGTGAACTTGCAAAAAAGCAATATGTTCCTCTAAAGAATTATAATAGCTAGCTCCAGGAGATCAAGGTAGATTGTGATATACTGGCCAGGAAAAAAAAAAAAAAGACAAAACAAGACAAAGCTCTAGATGATGTGGACCCTGTCCAGCACGTAGCATCCTGCTCACTGCCTTACCCTTTCTCTCCCTCCCGCCCTCCCTTTGTTCCCTCAGACATTCTCTTCTGAGGTGACAACAGAATATTGGCCCTATATGAAACGGATTTTCTTCCCACCAACTCTCGTCTCTCTGGTATTGGCTTTTGAGTGGTGAGCAGATGGACTTGGGTCTAATATATATACAGCTTCCTCACCCATTCATCTGTTGGTGGATATGAAGGCTGCTTCCATGATTAAGCTATTATGAGTTGTGCTGCTATCAACATGAGTGTGCATGTGTTACTGTAATATGATGTCTTCAACTTCTTTGGAAAGTTACCCGGAACAGGAGTAGCTGGGTCAGATGGTATTTCTATTTTCATTTTTCTGAGGAATCTCCAGACCCATTTCCACAGTGATCATACTAGTGTACAGTCCCATCACTCGTGTTCCTTTTCTCCCAAATCCTTGCAAGCATTTGTTGGTTCTGACGGCTTTTATTTTTATTTTATTTTATTTTTTGAAACAGGGTCTCACTTTGTACCCCAGGCTGGTCCTGAACTCACTATGGAGTCCAGGCTGGCCTTGGACTCATGGCAATCCGCCTGCCTAAGCCTCCCAAGTGCTGGGGTATCAGGTGTGCGCCACCATGCCCGGGGTTATGTGGTGCTGGGGAATTGAACCCAGGGCCTTGCGCTGGCAAGGCAAACACTTTAACTGCTGTGCCATTCTTCAGCCCTGTTTTTGAGTTCTTGATGATAGCCAGATTATTGGAATAAGATGGTGTTGTTTAGATTTACATTTCTCTGATGTAGGCCAAGAGTCTTTAAGCTGTAGCCCAGTTTGGATGGTTGGGCTTCTAAATAAAGTTTTATTGGAACACAGCCATGCCCATTTGATTATATGTTGTGTAGGGCTTCTTTCACGTAACAGCTGAGTTGAGCAGTTGCAACAGAATCCGGGTGAACTGCACAATCACAAGGTTCTTTGTAGAAAGTCTGCTGACCCATGATGTCAGCACAGCCTGACTTTTGAGTTGGCTCCCTGACCTCTGCCTCCTGGGCTCGTGGCATTAGTGATGATAAAGTCACTTGTATTTTGACCTCCCAACTGGATACATCCTTTGGAGGGAAGACACATGACCTTGTTAGGTGCATTTTTTTCTTTTTCTTTTTCTTTATTTTTCTATTGCCATGGTACAAAAGATTGAATCTATGGCCTTCATACAGAGCTACATTCCAACCCCTTTAAAAAAATTTTTTTTGAGGGGCTAGGAGTATAACTCAGAAGCTACAGTGCTTTCTTAGCAAGCACAAGGCCCTAAATTGAATTCCCCAGCACCATATAAATTGGGAATGGTGGTGCATTCCTGTAATTCCACCACTCAGGAGGCTGAGTCAGGCGGATTGCTATGAGTTCAAGGTAGTTTGAGCTCAGCACCAGCCTGGACTACCCTACTTCGGAGTCTTGCTAAGTTGCTAAATTGCTCAGACTGAGCTCAAATTTGTGATCCTCCTGCCGCAGCCTCTCAGAGCCTCAGGATTACAGCGTAGACCACCATGCTTAGTTCAACTATCCATTTTGTTTGAAACAAAGTCTCACTCTGTTGCTCAGTCAGTCCTCAAACTTGCAATCTTCCTGCCTCAGCCTCCTAAGCAGCAGGCACCATTTTTATACTGATATTTTTGGATTTTATGAACAAGCCTCAAACACTAGTAATATATACTAGAATACCCTATTAGATAATAATAATGGGGTAAATCTTCATTCACTGAGGCAACACTTTCTCGGACATGACAGCAAAGGCAGAGATGATGATGGAAGAAAATAATTGACTGGACTCTTAAAATAGAGTTGTCAGGGTCAGGGGTCAGAGCTCAGTGGTAGAGTCCTAGCACAGCATGTATAAGGCCCTGAGGTGACCTCAAGCACTGCAGAAGAAGAGGGACAGAAGTATAGAGAAAGAGAGACAGAAAAGAGGGAAGGGAGGGGAGAGAGAGAGAGAAAGAGAGAAAGAGAAAGAGAGAGGAAGAGAGAGAGAGAGAGAGAGAGAGAGAGAGAGAGAGAGAGAATCTGAGCCTTTTCCTCAGAAACCCAGATTTCAGTTGTGCAGTGGGGTCTGGGCATCTTTTTTCAAAGGCCCCAGTGGATCGTGGGTGTACTTCCTCCTGCCTCCTAGGGGACTTCGCTGTGCTTGTTCCTGGACGCAGTGAAGGAGGGAGGATTGTGAGCTGTTCTCAGCCTAACTGCAAGCTCCTTTAACCATTCCAGAGCCAGCCCTGAAGCTGTTGAACCTAAGTTTTGCCACAAAGGCCTGGAGCCTTTGCCCTGCTCAGTAATCTTGTTAGATACAAACACAGTAACACCTCTTCCCTTTGGGACTAAGGAGCAAAATCCCCATGAGCACTTGCCAGCGAGGTGGGCGCACACCAGAAGCCACTGGTGAGTATTTGGGAAATTGGCTGAGTTTGGGAGATTTTTTTTTTTTTTTTTTTTGGTTTTGGTGGTACCAGGAATCAAGCCCAGGACCTTCACACTGATCTACATTTCCAGCCCATTTTTGTTTTGATGTTGAGACAGGGTCTCTATAAGTTGCCCAGGCTGGGCTGAAACTTTTGATCCAGCCTCCGCAAGTGCTGAGATAACAGGCCTGCACCATCAGGCCCAGCCCATCATCATTTCTTTCTGTTTTTCTTCTGCGCAGTACCTTGTTCTGTTCACAACCTTTGAACCCTGGGATAGTGAGGGGGCCCGGCCACAGCTGCAGGCTGAGTGCCTGACTCAAGGGGACTTTCATAGCCAGCCTTGGTCCTCACTGTGGCCCTGGTGGCATGGTCAGTTGTATCCGTCAAGGTTCAAGGTAGTTGTGCTATGAGCCATGGGATAAGAGTGATTTGTTTTGTTGTTGTTACTTTATTTCCTTATTATTTTTTACATTTCAAGTAGTGCTCTATTTTGTTTTGTGTTGTTTTTTTTTGGGGGGGGTGTGGTACAGGAGAGGGTATACTGGTGGGATGGACCCAGGACTTTTGCAATAAGCCATATTCCTGGTTATTTAATTTAATTTAATTTTAATTTTGAGACAGGGTCTCACTAAACTGCTAATTTGCCCTGGCTGGACTTGAACTTGTGTTTCTCCTGCCTCAACCTCCCAGAGTACTGGGATTAGAGGCCTGTAATTTACTTTTTAAAGAAATGGGTTGAGGAAGAAAAACCCAGGGCAGAAAAGTACAGAATGGAAAAAGAAATAGAAGCTGTTCTGCTAATGTTTTCTAACCACAACAGACTAGTCCAGAAAATTCCCTGTACAAACCACAAAGAAGGTCAAGGTGTTTCCTTAGCAAGGCACAGATTTTACTCTCAGTCACAGAATCGAGGCAGCAATCTTCTTTTTTCAGCACAAGGCATATGGCCCAGTCCTTGATTTTAGCTAGATTTGAAAGGAAAATGGCCACTGGGTCCAGGTAGTAGAGTTTAAGTACTTGATCTCCAGTGTCACATGACTACCAAAGTTTCTCCCATGATGCACTGCCAGGTAGGGTGTACTTCTTGTCAAAGTCCTTGATGAGAGCCACCATATCCTTTTCCTGCTCCATCTATATTTACTTTCTGTAGGTTATGCAATGCTGGGGACCAAACCCAGGGTCTTGTGCATGCTGAGCGTGAGTGAGCTCTACACAGAGCTACATATGGAGTCCCTGCATTGTCTTTTTTTATGTTACATTTTTTTCTAACACCCGAGTAGGGCACTGTGCTGAATCCAGCTTCATGTTGTCTGGCTTGCTTAGTTTTTTAAAGACAATTTTTGAGGTATTAGGGATAGAACCTTGCCCTCTGCACTGAGCTACACCTTCCGCCCATTTTTATTTTTCGTTTTGAGGTTCTTTGGCGGGGGGGAGTCAGGGTCTCTCTCTGTAGCCTGGGCTGGTCCTGAACTCACTCTGTAGCCCAGGCTGGTCCACAATCCCACTTACACACACACTCACACACACGCACACACACACAATATCACAGTGTGTGTGTGTGTGTGTGTGTGTGTGTGTGTGTGTGTGTGTGTATGAGTTGGGGTATGTCAGTGCTAAAGCATGCTCAGCACAGGGAAGGCCCTGGGGTTCGATCCTCATCCTCTTCCTCTAGAGAAGTTTGCAAACTTTCCAGGAAGAAATTCCAGCGAGTTATAATCCCAGTGATGACAGAACTTTCTCCTGCAATACATGAGCTGCCCAGGTGTCTAATAAATGATAGCAGCACAGCTATCTGTCCAGTTTTCTAATGCTTTCTTTAAGACGGGGTCTCACACTGTAGTCCAGGCTACTCATGAGCTCATTACTGCAGCCAGGCTGGCCTTGAACCCATGGTAATCCTTCTGCCTCAGTCTCCGAGTGCTGGGATTACAGGCATGCGCCTGGCATCTAGTACTATTTTCTTCTAAGGATAAAAGTACCACCTAACTCAGGCTCCTGGTGATGAAAATATCTCTGCAAGAAATTAAATAGATAAGTAAAGAAATGTCTTGAAGAATACCAAAGTGAATTCTTTTTAAAAAGCTGGAGAGCTGGAGGAACGGCTCAGCAGGTCAAGTGCTAAGTACCTGAGTTCAATTCCCCAGCACCACATAACTGGGCATCATGGCAAATGCCTGTAATCCCAGCACTTGGGAAGCTGAGACAGGAGGATTGTCATGAGTCCAAGACCAGCACGGACTCTATAGTGAGTTCAGGACCAGACTGAGATACAGCGAGAGTCTGTCTCAAAAAACAAAACAAAACAAAACAAAACAAAACCCTGCAAGGTCTCACCTCTGTTCCTGAAGCTTAGTTGTAAATCTATTGCACAGTTTTTCTTTTCTTATTTTCCCTGTACTAGGGATTGAAGCCAGGGCATTTTGCAGCCCAGCCAAGCACCCTTTCACTGAGTTTCATCCGTAGCCAATGTTATTTTTCATTAAAAGACAAGGTCTCACTGAATTACCTGGACTGGCCTCATATTTACCATTGTCCTGCCTCAGCTTCCTGCATAATTGAGATTATGGGAGTGTGGAGAATGTGTGTGTGTGTGTGTGTGTGTGTGTGTGTGTGTGGTGGAACTGGGGTTGAGCCGAGGACCTTCATCCTGAGATACATTCATCCCTAGCTCATTTTTATTTTTATTCTGCGGCAGGTTCTCACTAAGTTGCTAAATTGCCCAGGTTGGGCTCAAACTCATAACCTTCCTGCCTCAGCCTCCCAGAGTGCTAGGATTACAGACCTATACCACCAGACCAGACTCCTAAGGCGAAATTCTTCCCCTTTGGGCCATAACTCTGTGTTCCTGAGGCTGCATTACAGCTCAGTCCCTTCCCTCATTTGCTTAAGAACTAGGGTAGTTAAGCCCCATCTCTGGGACAGACACATGAGATTTTACAGACACAGTCACAGATATTCTCCCACCATCCTGACTTCATGAGGGGTCCCCAGCTTGCCTGAGAGACTGGAGTCTACCCTTTCCATTTGCACTATCACTGGAGATAAGCCTGCCACTCTCTGTTCTACAGGAACATGCTTGTCCTGAACAGTTATCCACGTAGACAGAACACAGAGCTGGCACATCTTGTGGCTATATAGGGGACTCTGAGCTGCCATCCACTGTGTACGGTCTTCCCCTGGAAGCGAGAGGACAGCCAGCGTTGTCTGTGGACACTAGACACCTATACCTCAGCACTTGCTTCCCTGAAGGTCCATGGCCTCCCTGCACCCACGGCACAGTCCTTCCTCTACTGCCCGCCCACGGGAAGTCGTTTCCAAGGTAGGACTCCCATGAGGCAGGAAATAGAATGGGGAAAAGTAATCAGAAGGCTGCCAAGCAAACACTGAGGGACCAGGCAACTGTCAAGGTGCATCAGGAAGTTGGCAGATGGAGGTCACCCTGCCCCTCTAAGACCTGTCCAAGTGCATTTGCATAGCAGTTTTGACACACCACCCCCCCAATACACTCAGTGGGCAGTAGGCACCATGACACCTCCTCCAAAGACCCCACCTCTGGATGGGTGCGCCGGGACAATGACACCACTGGGCCATGATTCTGATCTACCCCACCCTCCATCTTGGTCCCAGAACCCTTAGAGCCCCCAAAAATGTTTTTGTCCTTCTCAGGGGCCTGTTCCTGCTCTGTGAATACACTTTCCCCTTAAGAGATCCTTGCCTTTCGTACTGTGCCTGTGCATCCTGCTCAATTCTCTGTTTGAAATACCAAGAACCTGGATACTGGCCCTGAGGCCTCATCAGGTAACACCCAAACCAGCAGGTTCAACACTACCTTGTTAGAAACGCGAACACCCAGGCCTACCCAGGCCTACTCAGGCAGCCAAGGCCCAGCGATGTGGTGTGCTGTTTCTGTTTCTTTATTCTCTTGCTAGTAGTGCTCGAACCCAGGACCTTGCACATGCCAGGCACGTGCTCTACAGCTGAGCTCTACCTGCAGTCAAGTGAGGTTTGTTTTGTTTTGTGCTACAGAGGATCCAACCCAGGGCCTTACAGAGTCTTGTTACATTGATAAATTGTCCAGGCTGGACTTGAACTTGCAATACCCACCTTTCTCACCCTTCCGGAGTTTGGGGATTAAGAAACTGTGCCAAGGTTAGCTATGATTGTTTTTTTTTTTTTTTTTTAAACAAACTCCCCAGGTGATCTCATATACTCTGAAGTTAAGGAGCCACTGTGGTTGTCTGGACCATGCATTTCAGGCCTGTTGGACTCTCCTTGGAAGATCAGAGCAACCTGCTCACCCTTGGCTTCAACCAGCAAATCAGAATCTGGTGATAAATTCCTGAAGGTCCCCCACAAGACTCCTATGGGCAGATGAGTTTGGGGACAGTAGTCCTTAGGAGGAACTTCACCCTAACTAGTGTGGTCTACAGACTGGCCATCTCAGCATCACCGGGATGAGCTATATCTCCAGGCCATTTTTGAGGTTTTAATTTGAGACAGGTTCTGGCCAAGTCACTAAGTCACCCAGGCTGGGCTCCAACTTGCCATCTTTCTTCCTCAGCCTCCTGGAATGCTGAGATTATCCATGTACGCCACCACTCTGCGCTTTAAGGCTATTCTCTGTTGACCCTCCAAAGTAATTTAAATGTGTCAGACCCTGGCCTGGGTTAAAAAAAAAAATAAACAAAAAGTCTGTGGTGTGGATCTGGAACTTGCTGACTTACTAGAGATCAATGAATGTCTCACAGAGACCAGGCCAGAGTTGCTGGGAGTCTCTGGTGGCCAGGGCAGCCTTCCAGCCCAGGCCTGGGAAGGTCCTCCTGGGGGCTGGAGAACCGCTGGGGAGAGAAATTAAATTCAACGAGCACCTCCAGGGGGCCCAAGAGACTGAGGGAGGAGGAAAAACGTTCATTAACGCTTGCTCTACTCTCTGCCATGTTATTAATTACCACCCTGCAGCGCTTCCTGCCAAGTCAGGGCCACAGGAAACTGCTACTTCTCTACTTTGGCCAACGGCTCCCTCTGACGTTTCTTTCTGCTCCTTTCTTAAGCTCTTGCAGAACACTATGGACTGACTTAGAAAGTGAAAGCTAGGCTGACTCAGAACGGCAATAAATACACCCAATCTGGTTTTCCTATTTCCTTACGCAAGCAGAAAGAGCCCTAGCATGGAGTGGGCTGACTTTGTGACCCAAAGCAACTGAGGCCTTCATGCTTTGGGGATTTTTCTTTTTAAACGGACAAGATCCTTTTGTATTTGTCCAGTCCATTTATTTAGTGAATTTCCTTAAAGTTTTGATTTTGAGATGGGGTCTCACTAACTTAATAAACTGCCCAGACAGGGATGGAACTTTCCATCCTCCTGCCTCAGCCTCCCAGAGTGCTGGGATTATAGGCCTGTTTATGACAGATACCAAGTTTTAGGATGTCTGTGTGCTGGGCAGTTGGGTATGGAAAGAGGCTGGGACTGGGGTTAGGGCACCCAGCTTCCTCAAAAAAATAAAAATAAAAAAAAAATAACCCTTTGCCACACTGTTTCAGCTGTCTTACATCTAAAATAAGAGAGTGTAACAGTTGGAGGCCCAGGAAAAACACCTCAGGGTGCCTGTGTGGATTCTCTGTGGGACTCAGGGTAGGTCCTGTGGGGATTTTTTGTCATTTGTTTGTGTGATATCAGGCAACACCAGGCCCCTGGGTGAGGTGAAAACAAACCAAAAATCCAGGCACATTGGTGCATGCCTGTAAACCAAGCACTCAAGGGGCTGAGATGGGAGAATCTCTATCTTTAGGCTAACCTAGACTATCTGGAGAAATACTGTTTCAAAAGAAAACCCAAAAAGTGTATTTTGGTTTTCTTAATTTATATATTTTGACAACTAATGATTTTTTTTAAAGAGATACTGGGGATTTTTTGTTTGGTTGTTTGATTTGAGATTTTTGTTTTTTCTGCAGAATTTCGAAGCCATGCAAAACACTCATGAGGTTACAGCAGTTCACCAGAGGCCAGTCGGGTGATGACCGCTGGACTCACCCTGAACTCCGTTGGAATCCAGTTCTGCCCCAATCATGTGTCCATTGTGTGTTTTGTGTAGTCAAATCTCTACTTCTTCCCATCGATAAATATTTGAGATTTCATTATCCCTTCTATTGATGGAGAAAAGAACAAGATGCAGTTTCTACCTCACTGAGGAAGCGGGGAATCAAGGGCGATGTCGCCGTGAATAATGAGATGCATGGTCTTAGACTTGCCGAGACATCTCAGGAAAGGCAGGCCAGGTCCCCAGCAAGGTACACAGGTGTCCTGAGGGTTGGAACCCTCTCTGTAGGGTAGAAATAACAAGCCCGTGTGAATATTAGAACTCTGTCCCACAAGTGTTTGCCTTATTCTGTTCCAGATGCTACAATAAAACTGATCAGGTGACTCACCAACAATAGGAATTTATTCCTCTCCAGTCTGGAAGCTAGGAAGGCCCAGATCATGGAGCTTGGACTTGGACTGAGGGAACGGCCCGCCGGTAATTCACAGAACCCCACCTCACCCCACCCCCAAGTAGGAGGGAGTTTGTTTACTGGGGCCTACTCTTATGTAAAGGACATTACCAGGCCCTGTGGTACAATCCCAGCACTCTGGGAGGCTGACGCAGGAGAATTATAAATTGGAGCCCAGCCTGGACAGTTTAGTGACTCAGTGAAACCCTATCTAAAAAAGGGGTGGGGGGAAGCTGAGGCTGTAGGTCATGTGAAGGTGTTGGGTTCAATCTCCAGTCCCACAAAACTTAAAAATAAATAAAAATATAAAACACACTAATGCTATGCAGGGCAGATCTGACAGCCTAGTTACCTCTCACTGTTCAGGTCCTTCTCCTTAGGGGTTAGGATTTCAACAAATCACCTGGGGCGGGAGGAAACGTGTGCTCAGACCGTAACCACCTTGAGCAAACACCATGTAGCCTTCCCATCTGACCTGTTGTTGTCGGCCTTGGGGTTATGCTCGAATCTGACAAAAGCCATGTAGTGGCCATTTCTGACCGGTAAGGAGCAGGAAATGTTCCAAAAACAGATGCCCGAAAGCTTGCTTTCCCATGGAGCTGGAGCTGGGCCCAGCCGTTATTTCTCCAAGGCAAATCGGGAAATGCCCATTTCAACAACAGCGTGGCCTAAATAGCGCACAATTGCACATGTAAAAAGGACTCAGAAAACTCAGAAAATAGCACGGATGGAATGCAAATATGGCAGAAGCCACAGCTCTTTTTAGCTCTTTCTTTTCTTTCCTTTTTTTCTTTCTCACTTTCTTTTTCTTTAAACAGATGTGGTGAAAGGTGTTCTTGTTGGGAATAGCTCTTGAGACTGGAGGGCAGGGCTAATTAGGACAGCAGGACCGGGAGTTCATACTTGAAGATCCTCAAGGGGCTTCTAGGGATGTATTCAATGGCCTTGGAGATAAGTGACTCTAGGTTTTAAATTGTGTTTAATTGCACTTAAGAATGAACAGCTTTTCTTTTCCTTGAGCCATTTTATTTTATTTATTTTTTTGAGACAGGGTCTCATTCTGTACTCCACACTGGTCCTGAACTCACTACAGAGCCTAAGATATAGGTGCTGGGCTGACAGCTCTCAAATTTGTATCTTTTCTCTCCCTTGTTCCTCATCCTCCCACTGCCTGTGACACCTGGAATTGAACCATGGGCTTTTGCACTGAGCTTCATCCCCAGCTCTTTAAAATTTTTTGATATTGAGACAGTTTCACTACGTCACCAAGTAGCACAGGCTGGGCTTGAACTTGGCAATCCTCTTGAGTCAGCTTCTCTGAGTGCAGAGACTAGAGGAATGGGCCACCATACCTGGCACTTGTTCTGTTTTTGTTATGTCCTGGGGCTGGGGGAATCAAACCCAGGTCCTTCACATTCTGAGCATACGTTCTGCCCGAGCTACAACTCCATTCCCTCACATTTGCATCTCTAGGCTACATGCTTATATATCCAACTTCCGGCTTGACGTCTCCCGTGATGTCTCATGCATGTCTTGCATTTAACACGATCAAAATAGAATTCTTGACCCAATTTTACCTCCTCCCAAGCCTTCCCTATCTCAGGAAGTGGTGCCGGCACATGCTGGCTGCTCACGTCAGCACCTAGGAAATAGCTCTATTTTCTTGTCCATCACACTCCACAGCCAAGCCCCAGAGTAGGCCCAAGTACTTCCATGTTCCTGCCTGCGTGCAAAGGTGACCACGTCTCATGGCCTGCACTGTACAGCATCCATTCCAGGTGTCACCATCCCTATCCCAGCAGCTTCCTAACTGACCTTTCTCCTCTTCCATTTCGACTGTACTGGTGAGATCTGAAATGGCCCCCAAAAGTCTCATGTGTTTTGAAGGTGACTGGGTCATAAGGGCACCATAATCATCCGTGTCAGCATCCATGGATGTGTGTAGCTGAGCTGCTGTTAGGAGGCGTGGCCTGGTTTGGGTGGGTCCCTGAGGGTGTGGTCTAGAAAGGTGTGTTCCGTCCTGGGTCTCGGGGCTGTGGTCTAGAAGGGTGTGTCTTCATCCCTGGCTCCTCCCTTCTCCCTGTGCTTCCTGGCCACCATGCCCTTCCACCATGATGCACCTGCTTTGGAACCAGGCAATTTTGGACTTGACCTACAGGAAACTGTGTGCTAAAATAAAACTCTCCTCTCCAACTTCTTTAAGTTGTGGGCGTCGGGTCTTTTGTGCCAGTGAGAAGAAAGTGACTCATCCATCCACGCTTCCACAGGGTGATCTCTGAAATTGTCCCATCGCAGGTGCAACAAACCCCAGACTCGTCAACATGCCTTGTGAGGCTCCATGTGATCTTGCCTCCACTGTCCCCGGTACACCAGGGTTTTTCTGTACATCAGCTCGCCCAGTCTTGTTGCAACTCAGGCCCTTGTGCACCTTGTCCCTTGTGGATCCCTCAGCCAGAAGGTCACCTCTGATATCTGCCTTCCCATTGTTTACATCCATTGTCTCATCCTGAGGAAGACCTTCCCTGTCTACCTCTGGCAGAGACTTGTAGTTGTCCCCCAATATTCACTCCTCTCCTTCCCCATAGAATTAAACTCTCTTTGTAGCTGGATCTGTTAATTGCCTGGCCTCCTTTAGCCTGTTGTAGTCATATGACTAAGTTCCTGTTCATGCAATATAACCAGAAATGTGGCATGACAATTTATGAGAAGCATCCTTAAAAGGGAGATTGGCATTTGTACCTTTTTCTCCTTCTTCCCTTTACTCCTTTTGCTGGCTGGGATATGGCACGATGGCAGGAGCTGATGCAGCTAGCTAGGGCCATGAAGAAATCCTGCAAAGGGAGACCATGCAGAGCAACGGAATGGAAAGAGGCTGGCCTGCTGAGGGCTTCCAGGCACAGGATGGCCACTGAAGCCTTGGCCTGCTTGCTTTTGGAATACTACTTGAGAAAGAAACTGACTTTTTATCACGTTTATGCCACTGGTATTCTAGAACCAGTTATCCGCTTAATCCCAGCTGATAGACTACTCACTCAAAGATGTCTTTCTTTTATACTTGTCTGTATTTGTTTTTTCTTTAAAATAGTACCTGAAATGTATACTACTTTACTTGCTTTTTTTTATTACTTAGTATATCCCTCTCCCCTTCTCACCCTCTCACCGCCCCCCAACTTTCCCAATTCCCTTCTCACAAAGTCCATCCTCTTATTTTCTCCCATATTTCTTACATTATTTTATGGTTTGGTTTTCTCATATTAGAGAAACCATATGATACTTAACGTTCTGGGTCTGATTCATTTCACCTAGCATAATGGTCTCAAGGTGTGTCCATTTTTCTACAAGTGACTTAAATTGGTTTTTCTTTATGGCAGTGTAGTATTCCATTGTGTATATATACCACATCTTGTCTATAGTTGGGCATACTGGCTTCTTTGAAGATTTGGCTACTGTAAATTGTGCTGCTATAAACATGGGTATGCATATATCACTATTGATGCTACTTTTTCAGTATTAAGAATTAAACCCAGAGTCTTCACACTGAGTTACCATCCTGCTCCTTTTTATTTTATTTTATTTTATTTTTTTTTTTTTTGAGGCAGGGCCCCACTAAGTTTCTAAGTTGCCAGGCTAGGCTCAAACTTGTGATCCTCCTGCCTCAGCCTCCCAGGGGGTTGAAATTCCAGGTGTGCACCAGCATGCCTGGTTTATTTAATTAATTTATTTACATTTTATGTATATTTTTGTATGCCTTTCTATCTGTGAAATACGAACTCCCGGAGACCAGGGATTATCTGTTGTGGTCACTACTGCTCCTAGGAGAATGCCCAGCATGTGGTAACAAAAGTGCTTAGTAAGTATTTATGGCAAGGACAAGCTATGGTGTCCATGCTTGTAATCCCAGCGGTCTGGGATTCAAGGCCGACTGAGGCAATTTAGTGATTTAGCAAGGCCCTGTGTCAAAAGATAAATAAATAAATAAGGCTGAGGATTTATCTCAATGTGAAATCCCAGTGTTCAATCCTCAGTATCACAAAAAAAGATGGCATGAATTGGTGAGTAAGCACCTACTATGTGTCAGGAAGTGGAGATGCAATGATGATTAATAGATATTTCCCAAGTCTGTTCCCTGAAAAGCCACTGTGTCTGATGAGCTCTGACCTTCCCGTTTGGAGCAGCCATTGTCTTCATTGGATTTATCCAGAAGAGTGGCTCTCTACGGGGTGAGATTTTTGTCCACATCTGGAAATAGTTTTGATTGTTTCAAGTGGAGGGATGTGGCTGACAGCCAGTGAGTACAGCCCAGTGGTGTACCTAAACGTCCCACAAGGCACAGGACAGCCTCTTACAGAAGTAGCAGCCCCCCATGCCACAAGGCCAAGGCTGAGAAACCTAACCTAGGCCACTAGATTTGCTAGGGAGGAAGGTGTTTGGGCTGCACAAGCAGAGAAACCATGCAGCAGGGTGTATTAGTTTGGGTTCTTACAAAAGGCAGAATTTACAGAAATCATAACAAAAAGGATGTATCTGAAAGGCTTACAAGTCTGAGGACAGAGATAGTCCAAGACGGTGGCCTGCACATGCGAGAGCTGGAGAGTCCAATGTCTGCTCAGTGCGAGGTAGAACACCCGTCCGGGACTACAGGACAGCTGGTGAGAGTCTGCTGCTAATGGATCTCGGATGTTCGAAGAACAATGGCAAAGACCAGAGACTGAAGATCAGCGACTGAAGATCTGTGACGGGTAGACAGGCACAAGTTGAGACTGGAGTGAATCTGTGATGAATTGGGAAGGTGAGAGCTTTCCCAGAGCAAAAAGCTGTAACAATCTTTCTTCTTACATCCTTTCATACAGTTTGATCTCCCTGCTGGGCCTCCCACATCAAGGTGGGTGTTCTTTTCTTATTCGTTGGCCCACAAATCACTCACACTCCAAGGCTGGTTCCCAACTGCCCAGTCTAGGCACGGTTCCAGATTGCATCAAATTGACATAATCTCTCCAATGGTCACAAGGGGGAACTCACATCCCGAGGCTTCTGTTTTTATGAGTGAGTATGTGAGATTAAACTCCAGGCAGAGGTCAGGTGGGCTGTGAAATTCTCTGAAGCTCACCAGCTGAGAGGACAGCCCTAACTGCCCACCTGAGTTAATTGTTACAAGGCCCCTACTCTGAGGAGAACAAGAACTGAGAAGAGGTGAGTTCCCAGGCTAGGATGGTTGCTAGCACAGAGGGCGGGATGGTGGGGAGGGGGCAGGACAAAATCACACTTAGAAACCAAGTTTGTTTTTTCTGTTTGTTCCTTTGCTTTTGTACTGAGGATTGATACCAGTGTCTCAGGCATGCTGGGCAAGTGCTGTATTGCTAAGCCACACCCCTGACCTCTCAAGGAAGCTCTTTGAGTGGTACCATCCTTATTCTCATGAATGGTATCAACAGAACTCAGTGTGAAGCTGGGTATGGTGGGCCATACTTGTGATTCAAGCACTCTGGGAAGCTGAGGCAGGAGGATTCCTCAGCCAACCCAGGTCAACTTAGTGACTTAGTGGGATCCTGTCTCATAAATAAATAAATAAAAAGGGCTGGGATGTAGCTCAATGTGAAAGGGCTTGGGTTCAGTCTTCAGTACAAAAAAAAAATAGGTTGGAGGAATAGTTCAGTGGTTAAAGCACTTGCCTAGCAATCCTCCAGCACCACACAGGCCAGGTATGATGGCACATGTCTGTAATCCCAGCACTCAGGACACTAGAGCAGGAGGTTGTGGTTAGTTTGAGGCCAGCCTGGGCTACATAGTGAGGTTAAGACCAGGCAGAAATACAGAGCAAGAACCTGTCTCGAAAATCAAGTGCAAATCTTCACATTGCCCATTTCCCCCTGGAAGGCGAGACTCCTGCTGCTCAACCCAGTAGTAGATCTTGCTGTTGCTGCTTCAGCGGGAGGAGCAGGATTCTGTCTGCACCCACAGCCCTCCTGGAAAAAGTAATTTTCTCTTGCAGGTTCACAAATGATGGATGAGGGAAGTTTAAGGGACAAGAGACAGTAGAAGTGATAGTTTCTGGGCCACTTTATGACTGAAGTGGCATTTTTCCCCTCTGGCTTTCCCAGTGCCCCTATGACCTTGGGCAGGGCCCTTCATCTCCCTGAGCCCTTGTCCATGTTTCCTTGTCAGAAAAACCCTGGGGTTTGGATCAGCTCACAGGCTCCTCCTTTTATAGCTTTAAGTGACCATAAGGATGACCCATCTGTCACCTGCTACTATCAGATAATGGATGGCTCTAGGTGCCTGAGCTTGAAGGAATACACTGGTAAGGAAAGGAAAAACCATCTGTTCCTAGCATGGATGCCCCGCTCCTCGGTTTTAAAAATAGAATATCATCAGTCATCGCTGGAGTAGTTATTTCCCCACATACATTTCTTAGGTTGTAACCCCATAAGCTATGACAATGGGACTCTATGTCAAGAAAGTTGGGAGACCTGTTAGCTCCTCTGCTTGGGGAGGAATTATAAGTCATTTTAATTTTTTATAAATCCAGTGGTTCTCAGTGGTTTGAGCAGAGTCCATTGGGTATTTATTAACATCCAACAGAACTGGAATTCCATGCAATAAACTTTTGGCCAGCCTGCCTTGGCAATGAGGGTGTCAGTGCTTTGCTGTGTCCCTGGGAAGGAAACTGAGGAACCTGCTGAAGAAAGAAGAACTCCAACAGAGACAGATACAATGTGCTGCTCGACATCCCTGGCCTCTGATGGGAACCTGTGTATCTGGTACCAAGCAACAACAGCACACTTGGGACACTATTTATAAAAATCCATTTATCAGCCTCTGTGTATAGTTACATAGCTTTTGATGCAAAAAAGTTATATTTTGTAGTACTGGAAATTTAACCCTTGGCTTTCACACTGAGTGAGCTACAGCCCCGGACCTAATTTTGGAGACACAATCTTGCTTAGTTGTCCAGAATGAGCTCATACTTGGAATCTTCCTGCCTCAGTCTCCTAGAGTGCTGGAATTACACATGAGTCCCACATTCCTGGCTATAAAAGAGTAAAATTTAAACTTGTGCCTCTTTCTTGAACTTATTCTTTTTTATTCGGTAAATACCTTATTACAGAGAATGGCAAATAGGTTTTTCTTTCATGACAGTGTTCATTGGTGAATAGTGGCTGCTTGGAGTACTGTATCAAAAATATTTTAAGACTTTCAGTAGGCTTGGAGGGAAAAATATGTTGTCACTGATTTTTAACGTCTGTTGCAGGTGCAGCCTTGATTGATTGTTGATGTCTGCTGTGGGTATAATGCTGTAATTGATTGTTGATGTCTGTTGCGGGCATAGTGCTGTGATTGTTGATGTCTGTTGTGGGTGTAGATTAGTGAAAGGCATAGTGTTTCCTCATAGAAATCCGAAAACAAACTACTTGTACTGATTTAGTTGGGGATTTAAGTATTAATATATTTAAGTGCCAAAGTGTGTGGTTATAATAATTCTAAAGTCAGAGAAAGGAGAGTTGCTTCAGGTCACAAGGTAAAGATAAATCGAAGGTAAGAGTTGAGTGGTGCCTTGAAAGGAAGGTAGAATAATTCCTGGGAAAGAATTCTCTGAAGACCATGCTGACCAATCCAACGCCCCAGCTGAGCTCATAGCTCTAGAGCTTCCTAAAGGCTTTCCTTCTTCTCTTCGACAGTGTTGAGAATGGATACATCCTATTCTTTATCCAGTACAGCCAAGGCTGGTCAGAATTCAGGCCACATATCTAATTTTTAAATTTCCAGTAGTCATATTCAAAAAAGAAAGAAAGAAGTATGGCCCAGTGCCACACTCCTGTAATCCCAGTACTATGGGAAGTGAAGGAAGAAGAACTGCAAATTGGAGCTCAGCCTGGGGGATTTACAGCTAAGCAAGGGTCTGTCTCAACTTCATAAAAAGGCTGGAGCACTGGGGAAATAGGATAGTGGTTAGAGCACTTGGCTAGTGAGTGCAAGGCCCTGAGTTCAATTTCTCAGCACCACATAAGCTGGGCATGATGGTATATGCCTGTAATCCCAGCATTCAGGAGGCTGATGCAGGAAGGTTGCTGTGAATCTGAAACCAGCATAAGCTACATAGTAAATTCAGGAGCAGTCTGAACTACAGAGCAAGACCCTGCCTCAAAAAAAAAAAAAAAAAAAAAAAAGGCTGGAGATTGAAGGTGGCCTGGATTCAATCCTCAGTACTGCAGAGGAAGGAAAAAAGAGAGAAACTGAGGCTGGAGCAATGTGATAGAGCATTTACCTGCATGTGTGAGAGCCAGGACCAATGTGAAAGAAAGAGAGAAAGGAAGGAAGGAAAGAAGGAAGGAAGAACAAACTGGTGAAAAATTTATTTCAGATAGACCAGTGGAACAGAATTGAGGATGCAGAGACAAACCCAAATACTCTCAAATACTTACTCTTCGATAAAGGAGCCAAAAGCATACACTGGAAAAAGGACAACCTGTTCAACAAATGGTGCTGGGAAAACTGGACATTCACATGCAGAAGAATGAATCTAGCCACACACCTGTCATCATGCACCAAAATCAAATCAAAGTGGACCAAAGACCTAGACATTAAAAGTGAAACACTGAACCTTCTAGAAGACAAATTAGGCAAATATCTAAAAGACATGGGTGTAAGCAAAGACTTTCTTAGACACCAAAAGCAAAAGAAATTATTCCCATTATCAACAAATGGGATCATGTCAAATTAAAAAATTTCTGCACAGCAAAGGAAATTATCAACACTGTAAAAAGAGAACAAACAGACTGGGAAAAATATTCACCACCAACACCTCAGACAGGGGTCTCATAACCAGAATATACAGGGAACTGAAGAAAAGGAACCCCCCCCCCCCATCAAGGATCCTAGTGAAAAATGGGCAAATGAAGAGGCAATTCACTCAGGAAGAAGTTCAAATGGGCAATAAATACATGAAAAGATGTTCAACATACCTAGCCATAAGTGAAATGCAAATCAAAACATCACTAAGATACCATCTAACTCCAGAGAGAATGGCCTATATCAACAACTCAAATAGCAATCAGTACTGGTGAGGCTGTGGGGAGAAAGGAACCCTCCTGCACTGCTGGTGGGAATGCAAATTGGTACAACCACTATGGAAAGCAGTATGGAAGTTTCTCAAAATATTGGAAATAAATATCCTCTTTGATCTAGTGATACTTCTCCTGGGAATATTCCCAAAAGAGTTAAAAAACAACACATAATAGAGATACATGTATACGCATGTTCATAGCAGCGCAACTAACAATAGATAAAATATTAAAGACACCAAAACACCCATTGACAGATCAGTGGATACACAAACTGTGGTATTTATACACCTTTAAATTGCAGGAGTGGAGTATTTGTCCTAGCCATGGAACTATGACTATTACAGAGGAGTGTTGCCGCTGTGTGTGGTGGTGCACTTTTGTAATCCCAGCACTTAGGACGCTGAGGCAGGAGGATTGTTGTGAGGCAGGCTTGGGCTCCACAGTGGGTATTTTGGCTCATGGTTTCTGAGGGTTCAGTCTGATTTTTTTCTGACTCCAAGGCAGAAACAGGATAGCAGATGTGCAATGTGAAAGGAAGTTACCAACCCATAGCGGCCAGGAAACAGACAGAAGGGAGGAGCCAAAGGCCACACCCCCAGTGACCAATCCCTCCAATCATGCCCCACCTCCTTACAGTCCATCAGGTCCTCAATGGATGAATTTACTGAGGAGTGCAAAACTGGCATGATGTAATCACCTTCCAACACATCAGACTTTAGGAGAACCTTGTAGATCTAAATCATAACATCTTCCAAACAGCCTTTCTTTAGTTCTCTCAGTTATGAGTACAGCCTTCCCTCCCAGCACTTGTTTACCCTCAGAGTTGCCTCACCCTCCGTAGCCCTGATGCTGTCCCCTGTAGGCCATCTCTTCTGGCCTCCCATATGAGCTGGCTCCTGCCTGGGTTCAGGCAATGCTAGTCCCATGAGTGAGATTGGAAGGAGAAAGGGAAGCGTTTCTCTCTCAAAACATATAACATCAAGTGTGTGTGAGGGGATTTTCCTCATGCCATCCTCTTGTCTAACTTTCCTGACCCCAGTTGGAAGGTCTTAGAACTTAATTTGCCTCTGATGTCAACTTTCAGAGTCACTGCAGATCCCACAAGTTAAGGACAGTCCCACAAGACGCCACTCCCTTCAGACATCAGCCCCTGGTGGTGGATGTGTCTTTCTGTAAGCATGCATGGTGAATGCAAAGCCAAAAAGCACAACCAGAGATTTAAGAGAGAAGAAACCAGGTGTGGTGGTGTGTGCCTGGCATTACAGCTACTGGGGAGGCTGATACAGAAAGATAGCAAGTTCAAGTCACACGTGAGCACTTTAGTTGACCCTGTCTCAAATATTAAAATAAAAAGAGCCAGAGCTGTGCCTCCCTGTTGGGGTCTTCAGGTCCCCCACCCCCCACCCCAGAGCCTCAGAATCGCTGACCTAGGCCGGAGTTCCTTCCTTCCCATGAACAAAGGTTACTAATTGTAAATTAAGCCAGGTGTTGTTTTGCTTAAACACAGCAACTGGGGTGTATTTAATTAAGAGACTGAAAAACAAATGGAGTGTTCCATCCTTCTTCCTCTAGTCATTTCCTCCCCCTGGATGACCCTCCGCTGGTTGAGGCCTTGCTGATTGGCCCAAGATAGCTTCCTCAGTCTACTTAAGCCCTTGTACTTCCCTGAATAAACTTGAGACTGCATCACTGAATCAACTCCCAGAGTGTGTTACTCTGTCCGCTGATTCCTCCTCGGCTGTTCCGGGGGTCCCCGCGGGATGGAGACACTACATTTGGTGCCTGAACAGGGACCTGAGGCAATCTGAGAGACCTGAGATCAGGTAAGTGCGGGATCGGACTCCCTTGTCGTCATGGGAAACATCCTGTTCTCAGGACGTTGTGACAAATCTAACGGTGAGGGCTCCTTGACAACTGAGGCTGTCCACAAAGGTGATGACGGCAAAGCTTCTCTTTCTCCTTCTCCTTCTGCTCCCGCAGCGTATGCCCCCAGTCTGTCTCCGCTGCTTTGCCCACGTTTACTGCTTCAGCATCACATCGCCCCCGCTACCCCCTCACCACCTCCATTCACTGAGCTCTAGGCTCCTCAGCCACACCCTGTGGCAGGCCTTTGTAATTCTAATAGGCCAAACTTGCCCATGGTTTCTTTTCTCCAGGCCTTTCCAGTCAATGTCAAACCCACCCAACAGAGGCCTTTACAATGGTATCCTCACAATTTGGATACCCTTAAAAACTTTAAAAAGGCTGTTAAGGAAGATGGCCCTAGAGGGGCATTTGCTGAACAACTGCTGGAGTCTATTTCCATTGAATTAAACTGCCCTCATGATTGGAAGGACTTATGCCGAGCCAGCTTTCTCCTTCCACCTATCGTAAATGGAAGGCTCAAATCCAAGCCCCTTCTGTTTGCTGGAATGAACTTGCAACGCACACACTTGGTTTTCTGGTGGTTGCTCCATATGATTTTGGGCTAGTGATTGAAGGAAAGATCTGTGACCTCATTGTCACCCCCAAGGATTTGACAAAGACCAAAAACCTTGAACCCTTAGGCAGTGAAAATAGCAATAATGAGAGAAGCAGGTATGGCAATGGAGAAGAAAACTCCCTTTCATTCCGCTGTCCTCCTGGCCTGGTGGCAGAGCCCTGGCGAGGTAGGCCATGAAGCACAATGCTGTTCCTAGGTGTTTGTTTTTGTTTTGTTTGGGTATGTGATAAGGACCAGGAGCCATGACCCACTTAAATGACTAGCCCAGAACTCCTTGCACTGAGGTCCAAAGGGTAATTGTCCCCAGTGAACTAGTTCAGTCTGTGCTTGAAGCTTTCCCAATTGCTGGCATGCCAGCTTGGTGGCCACAAGAATCAGATCTACTAAATCTGAAGAGAATGACCTAAATGGGACCCTGTGGACTTGGATGGTTCATTTGTATATTGTGGCACCTGGCTGTTCTCTTTCCGTATGTATTTAGCCTTAAGAAGGTAACCAGACTTCTCTGGGAAGGAATAAATCAGTGTCCACAGGTCATTGGTGTAGGTGGGCTGATTGCAAGTCCTTAAAAAATCCTGTCATTTGGGAAAATACTGATGGTAACAAGGGGTTAACACAGCCCCTGATAGTGGTTGGTCTCTCAAAACTTAATTGGCAGGGATATTCTTGCAAGTGCTGGAGCAATAATCACTACTGATAAAAAAGCTCTTTATCGTTACAGTTTTGAGGATCAGCTTGCTAACCCCATGCTAAACACCTTTCTGGAGCACCCCCAATCTTAAGGGCCACTTTGTTACAACGAATACGCCCTTCCTGGTGACTTTAAAGTGTGTCCTGTTAAATTACAATGGACAATGGACGCACCCATATGGGTTACAGTGGCCTATAAGCCAGGTTAAATTGTCACATTTAAAGGAACTAATTGATAAACAGCTCAACTCGCGTCATATAGAACCTTCTGTGAGTCCTTACAAGACTCCCATATTTATAATCCAAAGAAAACTTCAGGTAAATATAGGTTATTACAAGATTTAAGAGCTATTTATGCTACCATAAAAAAATTGGGTTCTACTCAGCCCGGTCTTCCCCAAGCTACTGCTATTCCGGAAGGCTTCATAATAAAAATCCTAGATTTAAAGGATTGCTTTTTCAGTATTCCTCTACATGAGAAAGATAAAAGATTTGCCTTTACTATTTCTTCTATTAGAGACTGTCAAAGATATGTTCCCCTTCTGTCTTTGGGTCCATTATAACCTGCAGGGGTAAACCTGAGAGGATTTAGGTCCACTGCTTTATGGCAAATAGATGTTACTCATCATGTTATTTTTGGTAAGTTAAAATATGTCCATGTCACTATAAACACCTATTCTGGTTTCCTGGTAGCCTCTGCAGCATCTGGAGAGTCCACTAAACATGCAATATCTCATCTTCTAAAATGTTTTATGATTATGGGTGTCCCACTGTCTTATCAAAACTGAAATGGCCCTGCATATAGCAGCAAAGGATTTCAAAAGTTTTGCTCCAATTGGAATATTAAACCTATCACTGGGATACCCAACAACCCACAAGCTCAAGGTATAGTAGTGCGCTGCCATAGAGACTTAAAGTCCCTATTACACAGGGCTCTTTTTATGGTCAATTTTCTTACTTTCCCTAATGTTTCCCCAAAAATGCCTGCCCATAAACATTGGGCCCCATTAACTGGACCTTCCGTGCTACCTTTAGTGGCCTGAAAGATGTCATATCCAATTCTTGGAAAGGGCCAGGTACATTGTTAACTTCTGGGAGAGGTTTTGCTTGTGTGTTTTCCCAGGATGAATTGCAGCCAATCTGGGTCCCCGCCTGGCTTGTCCGTCCCTGGCTCTTCGCAACCACCCACTGAACATACGTAAAGTGACTGACACTGGAGGAACAACAGAGACTTCCGCAAGAGGAGTGAGCGCTAACCCCCCCCCCCAAAAAAAAAACATAAGGCCACATGGGGTGAGCTCAAGGGCCCCACAGAACAGGCCATGAGACTCACTCCTACTTCAGGGCACATGTCTGGCCCAATGATGGTTACTCTTTGTACAGCTTTAACAGGTGATAATAAAGCCAAACAGTAAAATGAAAGATCTAATACTATCCCATGGCAGAGATGTATAAGTAAAAAGGCTGTTTGGACAAATACAACTGGGACTTCTCGCTATATCTTGGACTGGTCAAATCCAATGGACATATCCTCTTATACTTCTTCCTCGACCACTTCCCCCTCCAGTGTTCCAAAACATGCACTGTCGATGGGAAAGTGATGGTCTGATTCTGGACAGAGACAATTGTATATTTAAAAATTGGGAGTGGCTATGGATGAGATAGAGCCTCATCCTACAAATATGCTTACAAAACAGAATGTCACTGCTTGTGTTGACACCCCATATGTATTGTTGGTAGTGTTACTGATACTCTTAATCAGTTAAAAAATGTTTCCCTCCTGGCCAGATTTTCCCCATATGTTATATGGGTTGATTGTATTGGAAAAAATGTTATGTTTAATTTTTTCTTGTGTTCACAGTGGAATGAAAGGTTTAAAAACTGGCCGCTAACATCATGGTCTTAAGCTCTGTGGCAAACCCCCCAGTTTTGGTGTTTAATTAGGCTGGTAGTCAAAGACGGATAAGGTTTCTCTACAGTCAGGACAAACTAAGACAGGATACACGCCATGCTGCATGTAGTCTAATGACGGGTAAGTCCTAGCTGTGAGGGGAACAACCTAAGACAGTCTTGCACCGAGAAAGCTTTGCTTTAAAAAAATAAAAGGGGGAGATGTTGGGGTCTTCAGGACCAGAGAGCCTCAGCATCCCTGACCTTGATGGAGTTCCTTCCTTCCCACGAACAAATGTTACTAATTGTAAGTTAAGCCAGGTGTTGTTTTGCTTAAACACAGGAACTGGGGGTTTAGTTAACTAAAAGACTGAAAAACAAATGGAGTGTTCCATCCTCCTTCCTCTACTCATTTCCTCCCCCTGGATGATCCTCCGCTGGTTGAGGCCTTGCTGATTGGCCCAAGATAGCTTCCACAGTCTACTTAAGCCCTTGTACTGCCTTACATAAACTTGAGACAGCGATGAGTGAATCCACTCCTAGAGTGTGTTACTCTGTTGTCTGATTCCTCCTCGGCTGTTCTGGGGGTCCCTGCAGGACTGAGACTCCTACACCTTCCAAAGTATAGAGTTAGAGCCCTAACATAAAAAAAAAAAAGTTTGGAGAAAGCTGTATTATTTACAAGTGGGGAGAAAGGGTTATTTGTGGAGTGATTTTTCTAAGCAAAGAGAACCTGCAGATTTTATCAGAGAGGCATCACATGGTGCTGTGTGTTAACACTTATCTACACATTTGTGTGTTTCCACAACGTCACAACACTGACCATGATGAGATTTGGAAGCTATGTCAGTTTGACTGGCTTTACGGGCTTCACGTGTGGTCCTGACTGTGGCAATCATGAGCTTTGTGTCATTTTGATCTTAATTGCTGATATCTCAATTCACACCTGTCACAGAAAAGCAGAAAAATGGTGAGAAAAGCAGAAAAATGGTAAAGAGGTAACAGAATTGGAAGAGGCTACTAAGAAGTCAAAAGACAACCAATGCTGGCGAGGTTGTGGGGGAAAAGGAACCCTTCTACATTGCTGATTGGACTGTAAACTGGTACAACCACTATGAAACACAGTATAGAGGTTCCTCAAAAAACTAAAAATTGATATTCCGTTTGACCCAGCTATAACTCCTCTGGGTATCTTCCCAAAAGAGCTACAGTCATCATCCAAGAGTAATATGTACATACCCATGTTTATAGCAGCACAACTTATAATAGCCAAATCTCAGAAGAAGCCAATATGACCAAGAACAGATGACTGGATAAAGATGATGTATCTATGCACAATGGAGTACTACTCTGCCATAAAGGAGGACAAATTAGAGTCATTTGTAGGAAAATGGATGCACCCTGAGACCATGATGCTCAGCAAAGTGAATCATATCCAGAAAGTTAATATTGCATGGTTTCTCTAATTTGAGATAAACAAACCATAAAAATGCAAGAGATAAAGAAGAAAGTAAGAAGATGGACTTTGTGGAGAGGAAGAGGGGAAGTAGGGGAGGTTTAGAGGTGGGGAGAGGGATGTGATATGGAAAATTAAAAAAATAAAAACAGGCAAAGTATGAAGTCAATGTAAAGAGTGGCCAGAAATTGGGTTAGAAAACAATTGTAGAAATGTTAAAGTTGGAGGTTTTAGCTGGAGAGTCTGTAACTGGGCATGTTAGTACATAGCTGTAATTCCAGTACTTGGGAGACTGAGGCAAAAGTAACACAGAGCTCAAAGTCAGGATGACCACATAGTGATACTCTGTCTCAAAAAGGGTGGGGGGAGTCTGGACAGCCATATTAAAAGTGGGTGGCACCAGTAGCAGGGATAATCATGCCAACTAGAGTCTGGGGACAGCTGAGGGATTATCACTCTGGAATCTCCTGGCAGAGGCTGTGATGAGAACACTGATGTGGTCCCTGACAAAGTGAATGGCTGGTGGGCCATGCTGCAGTCTGACAGGTCTGTCCTCTAGCACGAGGCTGAGGTGGCTGTAATCTTCCTTTGTCTGTAGTGTCCCATGTATGCACAGGGGGTAATTTTTTATTAACACTAATATGTCACTTGTCAGTCTGTGCCATATGGTTCTACCAGGCACATAGTGGTTGTTTACTTGTTCAAACAAAACACCGAATAATGAGCCTTTATTCTACCTTAGAGTCTGCACCCAAAAATGGAGTGAGTCTGGCCAGAGCACAGCCGGAAGCTGCTGCTCTGTACAGGAATCCATGCATATTCATGTGGGCAACTGCCTGGAGGAGTGGGCACATATCCAAGCATGCGCTGTTGGTCACATGTCTAAAACAAAGCTGAAGCCAGGCCTGGCAGTGCTGGCCTGTAATCCCAACACTCTGGGAAGCTGAGGCAGGAGGATTGTTAAGTTTGAGCACAGCCTGGTCTTGCTAAACCTTAGTGAGTTAGCAAGACTATGTCTCAAAAAAAATTTTTTTTTGAAAAGGGATGGAGATGTAGCACAGTGTGAAGGTCCTCAGTTTGATGCCCCAGTCCAAAAAAAAAAAAAAAGATGAGCCAAATATAATATCATACTCTGATAATCCCAGCACTCAAGGTTGAGTCAGGCGGCTTGCAAATTCAAGACAGCTTGGTCTCCAGAGGAAGTTCAAGGCCTTCATAAACTCCATAGTAAGACACTGTCTCAGAGAAAGAGGAAGAAGACGGCTGGGGGGAGGAGGAGGAGGAGGGGAAGAGGAAGAAGCCAGGCCCGAGAGTGAAGGCTTGTCCTCCCAGCACTCTGGGAGGCTGAGGCAGAGGGATCCCAAGTGATATCCCAGCCCAGCCTGGACAACTCAGTGACTTAGTAAGACCCTGTCTCTAAATAAATAAATAATAAAAGTGAGCCAGGACATGGCTCAGTATGAAGGCCTTGAGCTTGATTCTCAGTACAAAAAATAAATAAATAAAAGCAAAAGATACGCTGCTTCTTTCCTTCTGGGAGTTGACTGGACTGGACTGGACTTGGCTTCCTGCTTGCAATGCTGTGAGGAGCTGCCCCGATCTCCACCTCTGCCATGTCCTTCCACTGTTGCCGGCTGCCCATGAATGAACTGTGACCTAAAGTGTGAGTTAAACTTTCCCTCCCCTAATTTGTGCATGTCCCATGCTGAGTTATGACAAAAAAAAGTAACTGAGACAGGGTGGGAGTGGAAAAAGGAGGAGAAGGGAATGTGAGGCCACTGTGATCTATATATGCACAACATTCTCACGCTCAACGTAACCACTGTATATCACATCTATATGTACCAATAGGAAATGGGGCAAAACACCAATAATTCTTTTTCCCTTTTCTTTCTTCCTCTTTTTGTATTGCTGGGAATCAAACCCAGCACCTTGCACATGAAGGCCAGAGCCCTCTTCAGTTTTGAGACAAGCATATATATGTGCCATCTCCCATGTGCAGGTGTGCAGCCAGCCTCTTGGCTTCCTTCCCAATTCTGGTCATGTGTTCTCCCTTCTCACACGCAATCCTCTGATGGGAGGAGCAGGACGTGTGCTCAGCTAGAACCTTATTTAATCACATTGTTGGTTTGATGCTTGGCCCTGATAGCATCTTCACAAGATCTTGAGGTGGGAAAGTCTCATTACTCTGAAACTTGGAACTCCCCAGAAGTCAGTCCAGGCATCTCTGCCCCAGCATGTTCATGAGCTCCTCCCAGTGTTTGTGTTCTTAAGTCATCTGTGTTGATCATCCCAGGGGTGATGGAGGAAGCAGTGTCCTAGCTGACCCCTCACTACCTCAGAAATGTGCCTAGAGCATGAAAATGAATTCAAGACCAGAGGGTGTAGCTCAGTGGCTGAGCATGTGCTCAGCATGTGCAAGGATCTGAGTTCAATCCTCAGCATCCTTTAACCCCCTCCCCCTGCCCAAAGACCCTGATAGCCAAAAAGGAATGCATTCCTCTCTGTGCCTCTCACGCAGTTTTCCCATAGCGGGTATTATTACTATCAGATATGGGACTGAACCCCAGGGCTGGCTCCCCTACACTTTATTTTAGCCTGCAATTAGCCTATTGTATGAATATCCTATCTTTAAAAAGCAACCAGGGAGACTTCCAGGCAAGATGGTGGCCAAGCAACAGAGCTGCACAATGTCTCTGCATAGACCCACTTAAAAAGTTGAGATTATAGTCAAAAATGGCCTACTCAGTGTAGCTAGAAGGAGGAGCACCCTAACCATTGAAAGGAGGCCACAGGAAGATCAAAAATACTGAAGAAACATCAGAAGCAGAAAAAATAGACCAGGAAGTTGCCCCAGGCCAACTGCGAACTGCTATGAGCCACCAGCATCCACAGATGGAGGAGAGCCCACCTGCAGCCCAGAACCTCAGACTGAGATTAGTGTGAATCTTGGAGAAGTGGGAATTAACAGCAGCTGGTAGCCCCAGCCTCCAGAAATGGGCCAGCAGGAAGTAGAAGTGCAAACTCACTGAGAGCTTCCCCCTCAAAAAGGGCCCTAGGGCCTAGAGCAGCTTGGGAGAAGCAGCACTCAGCAGCTATAACAGGAAATGATGAAGGCAGGAGCCATTCTTATTTTAAAAAATAAAAGGCCTAGCTTGAACTGCTTAAAGTAGAAGATTCAGACGGGCATAACAGGGTTTCTGGGGACACTCTTAAATAGTGCCCAAAAAGAAACTGGCACATGAAACAGTTGAGAAGAGGAGAGAAAGGCTACTGACCTCCTGAACAGCTGGGGAGGGGGTAGTGGAAGCACCTACAAGGGTGGAGAGCCCTGTCCTTGAGGGAGGAAAGCCAGGACAGGTGGGAGAGCTCTGCTGAGTGGCCCAGAGGTGGGCAAGACACCTCAAAGAACAACAGACTCGTAAGTCCTCCCGCATTGCCTATTCCTAGCACAGAAATCAGAGGACTTTTGGCTCCCCCTGCCCCACACACCCCATATTCGTTCATAGAAACCTCTCGGGTAGGCCTTTATAGTGAAGTCCTTCAACAACAGAAACATGAAAAGACAAGGCACCAAGACAAACATAGAAACTCCTGAGTCCCCAGAAACTATTGTCATGGGCCCTGAAATAGTAGAACTCATAGGGAAGGAAGTCTGAAAAAACAAGTGAGTTCAAACAAGATATCCTTAAAGAAATGCAAGCAATGATTAGCAGGCTTAAAGAGGAATGTATTAAATAAATAATGGTACTAATGGATATAAAACTAAGCATGTGGGACTCACAAAGAGTAGGCTGAGATAAAAAAGGAAATGCAAGATATGAAGGAATATTTTGATAGAGAAGTGGAAATTCAGAAAAGAAATCTAGCTGAAATTCAGGATATGAAAAACTCATTTGAAATCAGGGAAAGTCAACTTGAACACTGTGAGGACAGAATTTCAGATCTTGAAGACAAGGCTCTGGAGACAAATGCTATAATTGGGGCAGGACACCAAAATTAGAAACAAGCAAAGTAGCTGGAGACAACAGCTGATGCATGATTCAAAGAGAAGCAATCTCAGAGTTATGGGAGTGGGAGAAAGAGCAGAAGACAGCACCAAAAGTATAAAGGATGTATTCAATGAAATCATACAAGAAAATTTCCCCAATCTAGGAAATGAAATTAATATTCAGGTACAAGAAGCTTATAGAACACCAAATAACCTCAACTAGCAAAGAAACTCACCACAGCATATCATAATAAACACTTTGGAAATCCAACAAAAAGAATATTAAAAGCAAGAGAAAAACAGACTTTATTTTACCAAGGGAAACCTATTCAAATCATTGCAGATTTCTTAATGCAAACTTTAAACATCAGAAGAGTCTGGAGAAAAATCTTTCAAGCTTTAAAAGACAACAAGTGTCAACCCAGGTTGTTGTATCCAGCAAAATTATCCCTGAAAATCGAATGGGAAGTAAAAATTTTTCACAACCAATAATTCCTAAAAGAAATTTGAACCATTAGCCCAGCACTGCAGGAAACATTTGAAGGAATTTTAGAGAGAGACACACACACAAACAACACCAAAGAACATAAAGGAAAGGAAACATATAAAGAGAAAGTATAGCAAGAAGAAAAAGCAAAGAACCAATGGTAGAAAAACAGGTCAGTGACATGATTCAGTAAAAATCTTACAATAATTACTATCAATGCAATGCTCTTAACTCACCAATCAAAAGACACAGACTGATAGAGTGGATCTCAAAACAAAACCCAACCATTTATTGCCTGCAAGAGACACACTTCACCCACAAAAAAGTACACAGACTGAAGGCAAAAGGCTGGAAACTAATACTACATGCTACTGGAACCCAGAAACCAGCAGGAGTGGCTATACTATTCTCAGACATGGCGACTTCAAACCAAAGCAGATCAGAAGGGACAAAGATGATCCCTATATACTGGTAAAAGGAACAATCCAACAGGAAGAGCTTAAAGTTATAAACATACATGCACCCAATGTAGGTGCACCCAGTTACATACAACAGAATTATTGGACATGATGGACTGAATAGGCCCCAGTACAATGATAGTAGGGAACTTCCATACCCCACTTCACAAGTAGACAGATCAATCAGATCCAAATCAATAAAGAAACATCAGAGCTAAGTCACACCACGGAGCAAATGGACTTAACAGATATCTTCAGACTGTTCTTTCTAACATCAACAGAATACACCTTTTGTCTCAACAGCACACGGGACTTTTTCCAAGATAGACCATATCTTTTGACATAAGATATGCTTAAATAAATACAAAAGAATTCAAATCATTCCTTGCATACTTTTAGGTCATAGTGGAATAAAACTAGAAATCAACAGAAAAAGTAACTACAGAAACTATTCATACATGGAGATTAAGGAATATATTATTGAACAAGGAATGAATCACGGAAGGTACCAAAAAAGAAATCAAGAACTTCCTAAAGTCAAATGACAATCAAAGTACATCATACCAGAATCTATGGGACACAATGAAAGTAGTACAAAGAGGGAAATTTATAGGTATGAGTGCACATAGAAAAAAAAAAAAAACAGTAGCCTGAAATTAACAATCTAATGATGTAGCTCAAAGTCCTTGAAAACTAAGAAAAAATAAAATCCAAAGGTAGTAGGAGAAAAATTGCAAGAATAAGAGCAGAGATTGATGAAATTGAAGCTAAAAAAATAGAAAAGATCAATGAATCAAAGAGCTGCTTCTTCAAAAAGATTAAGTAAGATTTGTAAAGCTCTACCCACATTCATCAAAAGAAGAAAGGAAAAAAATCCACATCAATGTAATTAGAAATGAAAAAGGTGAAATCACAAGAGACACTGATGAAAGCCAGAGAATTATATGAAACTATTTTGAAAAACTAAATTCCAACAAATTCACAAACTCAGAAGAAATGGATAAATTCCTTGACACATATGATACACCAAAACTGAGCCAAGAAGATACTGAAATCCTCTATAGAGAAATAACCAGGGATGAAGTTGAGGCAGTAATAAAGGGTCTACCAGTAAGGAAAAGCCCAGGACCTGGTGGATCCACTGCAGAGTTTTATCAGAACTTCAGGGAAGAGTTAGTGTCAGTGCTCCTTAAACTCTTCCCAATTCTTTCCTGGAAGCAGGTATCATCTTGATTCCCAAATCAGACAAAGATTCAACAAAGAAATCTATAGGCCAATTTCCTGAATGAATATTGATGCAAAAACTTCAGTAAGATACTTGCAAACAGGATACAACAAATTATTTAAAAAGATCATATACCACAACCAGGTTTGCTTTATCCCAGGGATGTAAACCTGGTTTAACAAAGACAAACCAATTAATGTAATACATCATCTCAACAAAAGCAAGGACAAAAACCACACGATCATCTCAGTAGATGCAGAAAAAGCCGTCAACAAAATATAACACCTCTTCCTGATCAAAACTCCGATGAAAATAGGTATAGAAGGACCCTACCTCAAGCTGATAAAAGCAATCTATGATAATCCTACAGCCAACATCATCCTAAGTGAGGAAAACTGAAAGCATTTCCCTTCAAATCAGGAAGAAGACAAAGGTGTCCACTCTCACCACTCCTATTTAGTGCTCAAAATCTTGGCAGGAACAATCAGGCAAAAGACTGGAACAAAAGGAATATGCACAGGAAGGGAAAAAGTCAGACTATCCTCATTTGTGGATGACATGATCCTTCACATAGAGGACCCCAAATACCTCATCAGAAGACTCTTAGACCTAATAAACAAATTCAGCCAAGTAGTAGGATATAAAATCAATACACAGAGTGAAGGAATAGCTCAGCAGTTAAAGTGCTTGCCTAGCAAGCAATAAGTACTCGAGTTTGACTCCCCAGCACCACATAAGATGGGCAAGGTGGTGCAAGCCTGTAATCCCAGCACTCGGGAGGCTGAGGAGACAGGAGGACTGCCATGAATCCAAGGCCAGCCTGGGTGGGCTCCATAGTGAGTTTGGGACTAGCCTGGGCTACAGAGCGAGACTGTCTCAAAAAAAAAATCAATACACAAAAATCAGGAGTATTCCTGTACAAAAACAATGAAAACACAGAGAAAGAGATTAGAAAATTCCATTCACAGAAGTCTCTAAGAAAATTTATTTAACTGAAGAATCGACCTACCTAACAAAGCAAGTGAAGGACCCCCATACTGAGAACTACAGTATTCTCCAAAAAGAAATCCAAGAGAATTTTAGAAAATGGAAAGACATCCCCTGTTCCTGGATAGGCAGAACCAACATAGTCTAAACGATCATACTACCTAAACTGATACACAGATTCAATGCAATCCCAATCAAGATACCAGTAGCATTTCTTAACAGAACTAGAAAAAATGACCCCAAAATTTATATGGGACTACAAGAGGCCAAGAATAGCCAAAATCATCCTAAGCAACAAAACAAAAGCAGGAGGCATCACAATACCAGATATCGAATTATATTACACAGCAACAGTGATTAAAAAAAAAAGACATCGTTTTGGCAAAACAAAACAAAACAAAAAAACAACAGATAGGCAGATCAATGGAATAAAAGTGAGGATGCCCAAACCTCCCCAAGGACCTTCAGCCATCCAAAGGCAAAGGGGCCAAAAATATACACTAGAGTAAAGATAGCCTTTTTAACAACTGGTGCTGGGAAAACTGGCTAACCACACACAGAAGACTGAAACCAGACCCACAACTTACACCATGCATCAAAATTAAATCAAAATGAATCAAACACTTAGACATTAAAACGGAAACACTGAACTTGTTGGAAGAAAAAGTAGGCAAAACCCTCGAAGACATAGTTATAGGCAAGGACTTTCTCAATAAAACACCCAAAGCACAAGAGATAACACCAAGAACCAACAAATGCAACTATATGAAATTAAGAGGATTCTGCACAGCAAAGGAAACAATCAATGGAGTGAAGAGAGCACCCACAGAATGGGAAAAAAAGTTTGTCAGCTACCTCAGTCAGAGGACCATTATCAAGAATATACAAAGAACTAAAAAAAATTAAATCCTCCAAATTAAAGGACCGAATCAAAAAATGGAAATCTGAAATGAAAACAGTACTCAGAAGAAGTCCAAATGGCCAATAAACACATGAAAAACTATTCAACATCTTTAGCCATCAGAGAAATGCAAATTAAAACAATGCTGAGGTTCCATCTAATGCCAGTAAAAATGGTGTTAAGAACTCAAAAAACAACAAGCGCTGGCGAGGCTGTGAGGAAAAAGGAACCCTGCTACACTGCTGGTGGGTCTGCAAACTGGTACAACTACTACGGAAAGCAAGATGGAGATTCCTCAGAAAACTGAACATCGACATCCCATCTGACCCAGCTACACCTCTTCTGGGCATCTTCTTAAAAGAGTTAAAATCATCATACTATAGGGATACATGTGTGCTTAGCGCAATGTATAACAGCCAAACCTTGGAAGAAGCGAGTATTCCCGAGTACAGACAACTGGATAAAGAAGATGTGGTACATATACACAATGGAGCGTCACTCTGCCATTAAGAACAACAAGCTGGGGTCATTTGTAGGAAGGTGGATGCACCTTGAAACCATTGTGCTCAGCGAAATGACCCAGACCCAGAAAGTTACACATCATATTGTCTCTCTAATATGAGGAAACCAAGCCATAAAAAATGTAAGAGATACAGAAGGAAGAAGATGAACATTGTGGAAAGGGAAAGGGAGGATGGAGGGGTTGGAAGGAGAAAGGGAAGTGACATGTTAAAAGAGAAAGCATGGGCTCGATCCCACTACATCAAATATTTCTTTGTCACAAAGTTTTCCATACTTTAAGCAGTCTATAAATTTAAAAACAACGCTAAGGGGCTGGAGGAATGGCACAGAGGTTAAAATGCTTGCCTTGCAAGCACAAGGCCCTGAATTTGATTCCCCAGCACCACATAAAGCTGGACATGATGGAACGTGCCCGTAATCCCAGCACTCAGAGGCTGAGGCAGGTTCATTGTCCTGAATCTAAGGCCAGCCTGGGCTACAGCAGTAAGTTCAGGACCAGCCTGGGCTACAGAGAGAGACCCTGTTTCAACAAGCAAAACAACAACAACAACAAAAAAAAATGCTGAGTGAGGCACACAGGCCTATAATCTCAGAATTCTCATTTGAGCCCTGGGCAATTTAGAGACCCTGTCTCAAAATCAAAAATAAAAATGGGCTAGGATTGTACTTCAGTATAAAGGCCCTGGGTTTGATTACTTGTACCACAAAAGGTAATTAATTAAAAATTAAAGATACTGCAAAAAAAAGCAATTAGGTGTTACAACTTATCTTTCTTTTTCTTTTTTCTTTTCTTTTTTTTTTGTAAGGATCAACTTCAAGTTCTGTCATTTACCAGCTGTATGGCCTGGGACAATTTACTCTCTAAACTCTCGGAGTATAATCTCTTTTTACATAAAAATGAGCCAAGTGTGAGATGGTAGTGAAGCAGGCCTGTAATCCTTGAACAACAGGAGGCTGAGGCAAGAGGATCTCATACTGGAGTTCAGACTGGGCAACTTAAGGACATAGCGAGACCTTGTCTCAAAACAAAAAATAAAAAAGACACAGGGGGCTGGAGATGTAGCTCAGTGTGAAGGTCCTGGATTCAACCCCAGATGCTACAAATACACACACACACACACACACAGCTGGGCATGGTGCCACACACCTGTAATCCCAGCACTGGGGAGGCTGAGGCAGGAGGATTACTATAAATTCAAGGCCAGCCCTGGGCTCCACAGTGAGTTCAGGACTAGCCCAGACTATACAGTGAGACCTTGTCTCAAAAATAAATAATAAATAAAATTTAAAAAATCCCTATCGCTGTCCCATCTCCGGTGTTTGCTGGGAATTCATGCCTCCCAAATGCATGTTGCTGACTCAGAGCTCTGACTCTTCTTTTTTCTACAATCTCATTATTTTCATACCCTTGCTTCTCTTCCCTGAGGTGATGTCATACTCAGCCATCTGCTTCTGCCTCATCTCAATGCCCCAGCGAGCCATGTTATTCTGAGAATCTCTTCCAGGGCCCGGCAGGGAGGATCCAAGAGGTGGCATGCCTGGGGACCGTCCACACGCCGTGCCCAGCCAGGTGACCTTCAAATCATTTTTGCATAAAAAGCCTTACAGAACGAGCCTCCTTGGCTGGGATCACTTTAGTTATGCTGTATTTATACAGCAGTCCCCCAAAGAGGCCGGGTGGGCCCGCAGCAAGAAGCTCCCAAGTGAAATATATGCCATGGGAGCTCTTTAACTTTTATTAATAAAGAACCAAAGTTAGGGGTAGTGGTACACACCCGTAATCCCAGCATTTTAGGAGGCTGAGGCAGGAGGATGGCAAGCTTAAGCCCAGCCTGGGCAATTTAGCAATTTAGTGAGACTCTGCCTTAAAATAAGAAGCTGAAAAAATGGCAGGGGATGTAGCTCAGTCTTGGGTTCCATCCCCAGTGCCACAAAACAAATAAACTGAATTAAGCTGTGGCCAGGGACAGTGATGTGTGCCTGTAGCTCTGGCGCTCACAAGGCTGAGGCAGGAGGATGGCTTGAGCTCAGGACACAGAGAATATAGTGAATAGAGTGAGACTATTGAAGAAAAAGAAAAAACGGAAAAGAAAAAAGGCAAACTGTAACCCCCCCGCCCCCCATTGCTCATCAAAAACAGGCTACTCATAGGATAGGTTAATTGTTAGCTAACATCCAGTGTAGGGGAACCAGCCCTGTGGGGCAGGCCTGTGAGCCCAGTACTCTGGGAAGCTGAGGCAAGAAGATTGCAAATTTGAGCCCAGCCCGGGCAATTTAGGTACTTAGTAAGACTCTAGCTCAAAATTTTAAAAAATTTTTTTTAAAAAATGGGCTGGGGTTATGGTTCTGTGCAAAGTTCCTGGGTTCAACCCCTAGTATCCGAAAAATAAATAAATAACGTAACATTGTAGGAGAAGTACCTGGACAAACAACTGAACAGGTACTTAGGCCTCACTTCGGCACTTCTGTTTATCAGCTGTCCCCTTGGGCAAGTCCTGTCCTCTGTAAGCCTCTGCTTTATCATCTGTAAAATGGGAACCAAGGGCACAACCAACTGTATGTGTCATCTTGAGGGTTTAGTAAGCAGTAAGCGTATGCTAAGCCCTTACAGCCTTGCCTGGCAAGTAGTCAGAGCCCCGTAAATGTGAACTGTTGTTATTAAGTCTTGGATTATTATGATAGTATATGTCATCATCATCAGCTTTGGGTGACTTCCCAGTGTAACCAGGGAGAAACGGGTCTTTAAAAGTCAGGATTTTTTTCTTTTAGAGATGAACTGCTTCTGGAAAGTATTTTTCTTTTTTTGTTGACACAGTATCTCACTCTGTAGCACAAGCTGGTCCTGAACTCACTATGGAGCCCAGGCTGGCTTCATATTCAAGGCAATCCTCCTGCCTCAGCCTCCCGAGGGCTGGGACTACAGGCGTGTGCCACCATGCCCAGCTTTATGTGGTGCTGGGGAATCCAGCTCAGGGCCTGGAGCTTGCTGGGCAAGTGCTTTCTCCGCTGAGCTACTCCTCAAGCCCCTGGAAACTTCTTCATGCCAAGGAGAGTGCTAATTACCAGCCACTACCCCGCTCCTCTCCTCAGCTCAGATGAGGGCACAGAATATGCAGGTGCAGTTCCGGGTAGGTCAGAGCCGAGAATCCAACAAAGGAACTCAGAGGAAGGACAGCGGGAAAAGGGAAAGAGGGATAAAACAAGAATGGAGTGGTCTATTGCAGGAGTCCCCTACAGGTTAGGACCTCCCCCAAAGCAGAGGCGCCCTGGGAGCCAACCAGCAAAGCTTCCTCTGTATTTACAGCCCCGCCCCTTTGCGCAGGTTACCCGCGGAGCTCCGCCTCCTAGCAGGTGCGCCGGGCACTGGAGTCTCTTAGAAACAATAGTCTGAGGCTGAGGCAGGACAATCTCTTGAATCCAGAAGATTGAGTCTGGACTATAATACAATGAGACCGTCTCTTAAGTGGAAAAAAAAAAAAAAAGAAAATACGAGAATGAAACCAATGGCATCAATGTTAGGAGCCCCTGTTATAGGGGAGATAAAATATCCCTGCTCAGGCACACTTTCCTATAATCCAGCTCCTCAGAACGAGATTCTACCAGGTATAGGAAAGAGATACACACAGGACATCTCTTAAAAATGTTTAAGGACAGGGCTGGGGGCGTTGCTCAGTGGTTAGAGGTCTTGCCTAGCAAGCGCGAGGCCCTGTGTTTCATTCGCCAGCACCACAGAAGTCGGGGGTGGTTGCTCACTCCTGTAACCCCTGCTCTCAGGAGGAGGCTGAGGCAGGAAGCTTGCCTTGAGTTTGAGGCCAGCCTGGGCCACCTAGTGAGTTCAGGACCAGCCTGGGCCACAGAGTGAGATCCTGTCCCTTAAAGAAAAAATTAAATGACAACTGTGTAGACAATAGATGGCAGACCCTTACTCCTGGCGATTTACACAATTTGCATCTTATTTACATACACTCCTGATACAGATTCAATCCCGAGAAATCGGAACTGGCTTCATTAGAATCAAAATGGCAATCATAGCTCAGTCAGGGGTGACTCTCCGGATTTCTTGATTTATAAGTCGCAGATAGCTTCACATGAGCACCGTCCTGGGTTGTTTATTTGGCGAGCACACGGGCCGCCGGGCAGCACGTCTTGTGCCCGGATTCACAGAAGCTTGGCTTCCGCCGCCGCTGGGGCAGCCTGGGCGGAGGTTTCAAATGTGTCATGAGGTTTCCCAGCCAAATTCCTCCTGTACCAACTTGAAAACGCGCTATAAAAATAGCGCTTGCTGAAAGAGCCTGACCTGTGACCAAGATTTCCTAGCTAGGAGCAGGAACACGAAGGCTGCTTTTTTTTTTTTAATCTGTTTTTGTTTTCTGTATGATGGCCTTGCTTTTTAAGATTGCATTTAAAAAATCACCTGTAATAGGAGTCTCCTGTTTGAGAATGAATTTCTTCAAATCTTGTTGCCTAATTGGTTTTAATCCAGATAAAGGGAAAGAGAGAACTTTATCTTTTGCTTACTCGGAAATAAACCCTTAAGTACCAAACTAGGAAATTTCTCAGCTTTCCAGGAAAATCTTGGTGGTTAAGGGCTCTGGGATTGGTCTGTACACAAATTCTGACTCCAGGGGCTGGGGGCATAGCTTCAGTGGTTAGAGTTCTTGCCCTGGGTTCGATTCCCCAGTACCACATAAATTGGACGTGGTGATGCATGCCTGTAATCCCAGCACTTGGTGAGGCTGAGCTCAGGAGGCTGAGGCAGGAGGATTGCTTTGAGTTCAAGGCCAGCCCAGCAAGACCCTATTTTAAAAAAAAACATTTTTTTTTTGACTCTAAGGGCTTTCAGGAGTTAGAAAAGAATCAGACAACTCATGTTTTGTCTTGTTAACATAGGATCACTATGTTACCCAGGTGGCTTTAGACTTGAGGCTTCCGGCCTCAGCCTCCCAGGTAGCCGGGACTACAGGGATGACATGATGCACCTACTATAACTCAGTTTTTGAAGCTCTGAGTACCTAATTAAAACAAAAAACTATGTGTATTGAAAAAAAAAAAAGGACTCAGGAGGTTAAGGCAGGAGGATTGCAGTGAGTTCAAGACCAACCTGGGTTGTATAGCGAGACTGAGTTTCAAGAGGAAAAAGAAAATAAGAAATTAAGAGGCCGGGAGGGACTTAGCTTGGTGGTTAAGTGTGTGCTTAGCACAGGCTCAATTCCTGGCACCAAAAGTAAGTAGATAAATAAATGCAAATAAATAAATACAAAATTAAGGAATCACCAAACAGGGAACCAAATTCTGGAGCAGTTTTATGAAGAGAGAGATTATGGACTGAACCTAGGGCCTCTCACTTGCTAGGCCACTGTGCTACATTTTAAATTCCACTACTACAGTTACACATTTCTTACATGGGGGAAGCCTATGATGTAATGCAATTATGTATTTGCCGGTTAATAATCAGATTGATTACGAAGGCCTCGTGTACAGCCTGTGTGTGTGGAGCGCGCCTCCAGGACTCTGCATAACCTTGTGAGGCCTCAGTGTTAAAGGTCTAAATCTGAAGCCTTTGACAAATGTGAAGTCAGGGCCAAATGTCCATTCTGTCCCTGCCTGTGGCCTTCCCTGCCTAGGCCTGCCTTCTACCAGCTGGGTGACCTTGGGCAGGCTGAGTAGGTTCTCATGGCATGTGAGTCCTCATTTGTAAAATGTCTTATAGTGTGGTTTTGGAGGTCTCCAAGAAACAATGCTTGTTGGCCCTGCAGCCCGTTGCAGGGCATTAGTAAATACTCAATAAATGTTGGCCAGAACCAGTCACTATTTTTAGAGTCAAGACTCAATGGCTTGGCCAGAAGCCAGAATCCACTTAACTGGTCTGTGTGGGTCACATTGCTCCATCCCACCAAAAAAGTCAATTCTTTATTTATTCAACATATATTAGACTAGTATTGAATGACAGTTTTTAAAAAATTGTTTTCCAAATATCACTACAAATCTAACAAGAAGCAAAGGGGAAAATGTTCCATAATTCATCTATCAGAGCTCTTTAATACCTTTTTTCTTTTTTCCTATGAACCTCTTACCTTATTTTCTTTTTCTTACCTTCCTTCCTTTCTTTCTTTCCTTTTCTTTGTTTTTGAGAGAGGGTCTTACTATGTAGTCCAGTCTGGTCCTGAACTCACTGTGTAGGCCAGGCTAGCCTTGGACTCAGTGTAATCCTCCTGCCTCAGCCTCCCAAGTGCTGGGATTACAGGTGTGTGCCACCATTCCTGGCTTTATGTGGTACTGGGGAATCGAACACAAGGCCTTGAGCTTGCTAGGCAAGTGCTTTAACCACTCTGCCATTCTTCTAGTCCCTTTATTTTTATTTTGAGACAGTGTCTTTCTTAGTTACTAAGTTGTCCAGGAAGGGACTGAACTTGCAATTCTCCTTCCTCAGCTTCCCAAACTTCTGGGATTGCAGGTATATGAGCCAGCACACCCAGTTTTTTGTTTTTGTTTGTTTTAACCATGTTGAATGTTGGTGAACGTAGCAAGATGTTCACTTTTTTGAACCACCTGTGTTTCTTTGTTGTTCTTGATTTAACTTGTTAACATAACATTTTCCTGATTTTTAAAATATTCTTAATAAATATACTTTTTTGTGGTGCTGAGGATTGAACACAGGATCTTGCCTCTGGGCTTCATCCCCAGACCCTTTTTATTGTTTATTTGAGATGGGGGTCTCACTAAGTTGTTAGGTTGTTCAAACTTGCAATCCTTCTGCCTCAGCCTCCCAAAGTGCTGGGTTTACAGGATTGTGCCACCAAGCTCAGAATAATTTAAAAAGAAAAAAATTTTTAATGACATCTTTCTATGTCTCCCTGACTGGTCTCAAGGTCTTGGGTTTGTTTTCTTCCTATCTCCGCTTCCTGAGTAGTTGACTCTTCAGATGTCACCATGCCTGGCTTACAAATAGAGGTTTTAATGGTTGTAGAAAATATCAACTCTGAATGTGTGGCTTCCCAATTAGTTTCTATTGCTGGGCAGTGCAGTCATGTTCTCTTTCTTTCTTGCACAAGTATTGGGAAGTCAAAAGGAGGGCTGCGGTTAGAGCTCAGGAGCAAAGCATGTGCTTAGCACACATAGGCTAGGGGTTTGATCCCCAGCACTTTGTTAAAAAAATAAAAAATATCAGGCTGGGGACATAGCTCAGCAGTTAAAGCACTTGCCTTTAACTTGAGCAGTTAAAGCTCAAGGCCCTGGGTTCTATCCCTCAGCACCACATAAATTGGGTGTGGTGGTGCATTCCAGGATCCCAGCCCTCAGGAGGCTGAGACAGGAGGACTACTGTGAGTTCAAGGCCAGTCTGAGCTCCATAGTGAGTTCATGACCAGCTTGGATTATAGAGCGAGACTCAGTCTCAAAAATAAATAAATAAAACTAAAAAGATTAAAATAAATACTTTGTTCCATATCTTAGATAATTTTCACTCATCTGCCCAGGAGTGTGGGGCAGGTGCTGGGTTTATAGGGAATAGTGAAACTCCTATCCTAAGGGACAAACAGATGACAAAAGTGCACAGAAACTCAATACTTGCAAATGGTAACGGCTATGACCAAGAAGAGAGACAGGTAACAGGACAGAGTGGCCCCCCTCCCCCATGGGACACTGCCCAGGTTTTGAAAGTAGGGAGACCAGGGAGAAGCTTTTTCTTGGAAATAGGGTAGGGGTGGGGTGAGATGGGTGAGGACAGAGGGCCTCGAGGGTGTGGATGTTTTGCTTTTGTTTCGAGGGTTGCACCCAGGGCCTTTACACTAAGCTACATACCCAGCCCTTTTTCATTAAAAAAAAAATTATTTTGAAACTGGGTTTTGCTAGACCTAGGCAGGACTCAAACTTACAGTCCTCCTGCCTCAGCCTTCCCAAGTACTAGGATTCCATAAATGCATCACCAAGCCTGGCTGTACGGTCCCAAGTTCAAGGACAGATCCACTCAGTCTTGTGCACCTGCTGAGAGTGGGTGCCTTCTTTAACTTTGCACTGTGAGCACCGCAGTCCCAACACTGGCAGGAACAAATAAAAGAAGGGCATTTCAGGCAGAGGGAACAGCAGGCGCAAAGCCTAGAGGCTCGAGAAGTTAATTGTGTTTTGGGAAAAAGAATGTGGATCCTATAACCATGACAGAGTAAGGCAATGCTAGTGGAATCAGAGAGGCAGACCCACCAAAAGAAATGAGGGAAAAAATGAAAAGTTTTAAAAGCATTTATATTTGACATAAATAATCTTAAGTGTCCAAGTAGTATTAAAACCAGCCTTCTAATTTTTTCTTCAGTGGTTTAGGGTTACATCTATAATCCACACATTTCGGGAGGTGGGCTTAATGGACACTGAGATCTTCAGGGCTTCAGGGTTCTTACTCACTGTTCCTCAACCTTGCTGGACATTAGGATACACTGGGGGTGAGGGGGGCGGCAAAAAATATCAATGCCTGGGCCTATGCCAAGGATGCTGGCTCAGGGGGTATAGGATGAAGCCTAGCTGTGGGAGTCTGTGAAGATGGAGTTGAGAACCACTATAAGGATCCTATTCTGGATATGTATTGTCTTGGGATATTATAACATAGGAAATGTTGATTTATTTTGCAATGCTGAGGATCAAACCTAGGGCTGTACTCATGTGAGGCCACTACTCTGCCTCTGAGCCACATCCATAGCCCAGAGAACAGATGTAACAGCTCATTTTTTCTTTTCCTTTTTCCTTTTCTCTGCTGGGACAAGGATTCAAACGAAAGCCTTTGCATTAATCTACGTCCCCAGCCCATTTTTATTTTTAATTTTGTTTGAGACAGGGATCTCCCTAAATCATTAAATTACCCAGGTAAGGCTTGAACTTGCAATCTTCATGGCTTAGCCTCCCAGAGTACTGGGATTATAGGCTTGTGCCACCAAGATTGTTTTTGACAACTTCTTGTAGGTTCTTTGTAATGATGGGTCTGAATGTTCTTGTATGAAGAATAGGAAATAATTTTTTTTTTTTTTTGAGACAGGGTCTTGCTCTGTAGCCCATGCTACATTCATTCATGTCACCTAGTCTGGCCTTGGACTCTGGACAATCTGCCTGCCTCAGCCTCCTGACTGCCTGGATTACAGGCATGTGCCACTATGCTTAACTTTACATGTTGCTGGGGATTCGAACTCAGGGCCTTGCACTTGCAATGAAAGTGCTTTAACCACTGTGCCATTCCTCCAGCCTAAATAGGGAACTATTGATGGGCTGTAAATAGGAAAATGGCATGCTCTGATATTTATTTATTTATTCATTTGAGACAGAGTCTCCCTCTGTAGCCCAGGCTGGTCCTGAACTCACTACGCAGCCCAGGCTGACCTCAGACACACAGCAATCCTCCTGCCTCAGGCTCCTAAGTGCTGGGATTACAGGCATTTGCCACCAATTTATATGGTTCTAGAGAACTGAAATCAGGGCCTTGAGCTTGCTATGCAAGCACTCTAACTGCTGTTCTATTCCTTCCATCCTATATTTATTTTTTGAGAAAGGGTCTTGTTCTGTAGTCCAGGCTGGCCTCAAACTCACAGAAATTGTCCTGTGTCAGGCCCCTGAGTGCTGAGATTACAGTCAAGAACCACCCCTCCTGGCTGGATCTGGTTTTTATTTTAAGAAAATCACCTGAGCTGTAGTGTGACGTCTATCCTGAAGACACATCCCTAGAAGTGAAATTACTGAGGGGAAGATATTAATGATTTTGGATGTATGCTGTAAAAATGGCTTTCCAATCCCAAAAGAGCTAAAGTCATCATACTAAGGGGATACATGCATACCCATGTTTATAGCAGTATAATTTATAATAGCCAAATCTTGGAAGAAGCCAGTATGCCCAAATACAGATGACTGGAGAAAGATGTGGAACATATACACAATGGAGTATTACTCTGCCATTAAGAATAACAAATTTGTGTCCTTTGTAGGTAAATGGATGCTCCTTGAGAATATTACACTCAGTGAATTGAATCAGACCCAGAAAGTTAAATATCCTATGGCCTCTCTAATACCATAAAAACTGCAAAAGATACAGAAGTAAGAAGACATTGTGGAAAGGGAATAGGTAAGTCTTGCGGGGTGAGAGGGTGCAAAGAAGATAGGGAGGTGATATGTAAATAAAACAAAATAAATAAATAAATAAATAAATTAGATCAGTTAAAAAAATAATTAAGTTGCTTTCCAGGAAGTTTCCTTGTTTCTGTCAAAGGACGTTTTCCTACTATCTCTGCCCTTGCACTACTCCAAGGTCTGTACTGAGTATTTTTGAGAGTTAATTATTTCTATTGGGGAAGAACTAAAACAGAGAAAAAATAAATAAAAAATTGTGGAATAAGCAACTAGACGTAACCTTTGCCAACAACCTTCATTTTCCTCCTTTATTGGTCAAAATATCCAAAGAGCCTTTTGTCTCAGAAAAATTGTAGATCTGATTTTTAGCTAACATTTATGGGTTGCTTCCTGGACCGGGACAACACTGCACAAAACAACTTATATACAATTATGTTAACATTTCTATGAATACTGTCAATATCTCTAAGCCAGTACTACTGTTTTAGTTTTATTTTTAATTCATTTAAAAAATTTTTTTTGAGACAGGGTCTTGCTCTGCAGTCTGGAGTGGTCTTGAAACTCAAAATGGAGCCCAGGCTGGGGATGAACTCATAACATTCCTCCTGCCTCAGCCTCTGGAGTGCTGGAATTACAGGCATGCACCACCACGCCTAGCTTATGTGGTGCTGGGGAAGTTATCTCAGGGCCTCAAGCTTGCTAGGCAAGCACTTTCACCACTGAGCTACTCCTCTAGCCCTAAAAATATTTATTTATTTATTGTGGTGGTTTGGATCTGGAGTGTCACACCCCAAAAGCCTCATGCTCCTATGGACACTGTATAGGGTTGGGAGGTGGGGCCTGGCTGGAAGGGGTGGGTGCTTGGGCTTGACCTGGTTCCACCCTTCCTCCTAGTCTCTCTCTGTATCACTATGTTGAGAGGATCCCTGTGGATGGAGCTCTGGCCCTGTCCCCACTCCAGCCCTGCTATGTGCTTCCCTATTTTTCAGCTGCCCACCTGTGAATGGACTGTGACCTTCTGATAACCGTAAGCTACAATAAATCTTTCCTCCCTAAGTTGTGGATGTCAGGTACTGAGTCACAGTGATGAGAAAGTAAATAAGACACTTATTTAATTTTTGCTGCAGTGAGAATCAAATCCAGGGACTCAGATGTGCTAGACAAGTGCTCTTCTACTGAATTACATATACCTCTAGTCCCTACTGTTATCATCTTTTTATTGATAAATTAATTGATTACTTAGGACTGAACCCAGGGCATCAAGCTACATCCCCAGCTCTTTTAAATTTATTTTATTTACTTATTTAAAAATTTGAGGCAAAACCTTGCTAAGTCACTCAATTCTTCAGGTGGGGCTTGAATTTGTGACCTTCCTGCCTCAGCCTGTCCAAATTCTAGGATTACAGGTGTGTACAATCGAGCCCAACTTCATCTCCATTTGAGAACCAGGAGATTGCCAACATTCCTTCCTCTCGTAAGTGGAGAAGCAGAATTTGAACTCAGAACCATTCCTTGAATGACTCTTCTGTCAACTTGTCATTTGCAAGGGTTAAAAGGAGTTGCAAATTTTTTTCTCAAGTATTGAAGTATCTGGCTATGCCAGTGCTGAAAAATTTTGGAATCTGAGGGGTTGGCAGAATAGCACAGTGGTTAAAGCACTTGCCTAGTGAAGCACAAGGCCGTGGGTTCGATTCCCCAGCACTACATAAACTGGGCCTGGTGGTGCACACCTGTAATCCCAGCACTTGGGAGGCTGAGGCAGGAGGATTGGCACGAGTTCGTAGGCCAGCCTAAACTACAGGGTGCTACAGGGTGAGACCCTGCCTCAAAAAATATTTTTTTTGGAATCTGAGTCATTGTGACAGAAGTTGGTCTCCACAACATTGTTTTGCTCAGCCATTTAAAGGAAGTCAAAATGACTAAGTGGCCACATTAACCATTTGTTCATGGGTCTGAGGACCCCAGAGAGGAAGGACTATTTATCTGAAGCATAAAACGTAAAAAGTCAAAGCACAAGGATGAAAACTCAAGACTGAACAACGGAGAGAAGCCTTTGAGAAATGCGCCATCTCTAGCCAGTTTGAGGGAAAGGGAGGATGGACCAACATACACATTTCAGTCTCATTTATGCATTTGTTTACTCATGATACTGGAGATCAAGCCCAGGGCCTTCACATGGAGCTACATACCCAACTGGGTCTAATTTTTGATTTTGAAACGGGTCGCTCAATTGCCAAGACTGGGTCGAATCTGCAGTCCTTCTGCCTCAGCCTTCTGCAGTGCTGCGAATGACAGGCCTGCACCAGGGGGCCAGGCCATTTTTAAATTTTTTACTTTCAATCCTCGAAAACTGGGCAGACCCTTCCTTCCTGAGGGATTAGTAGTGGGCAGAAGCAAGGAGACCAAGGTTGAAGGGGGATGTGTACCTGTGGAGATGACTCTTATGCAGACTAGGATATGACATTTGCCTAACGTGTACCTTGCCCATGTTTTAAAAAACGTACCTGCATCCACATAATGGCTAAGAAGTTAAGGTCCACGGTCTCTGGAACTTAATTCCGTTCAATTTTCCCCAGGACCATAAGCTGGTGGCGCGAGTGAACTTGAAGGGCACGCCGGGGCGTGCGTGAGTAAGCGCGCGCGCAAGAGCGGCAGCGCCCCTCACTGAAGGCCTCTGATTGGACGACTCTTTACGTCGGCCCGCGGAGGTCAAATGCTCTCCGTGGAAAGAGAGCGGGGTGTTTGCGCAGCGGTGATAGCGGAAATCCCCTCTCCCGTGATCCCCCGCGGCCACGCCTAAGCCGCAGCGCGGGCGACGGGAGGGAGCAGGGACGAGCCTCAGAGCGCCGAGGCCCGCCCGCTCGCGGCCCCACCCCACGAGGCCCCGCCTACCGAGCCCCGACCACGCCCCCGCCCGGACCCCGCCCCTCTCCCCAGGCCTGGCGGGCGACCGCACCACCCCTCGTTCCCAGCATGCCGTGCGGCAGCGGCGGCGCGGCGGGCGGAGCCGAGAGGCGGGGAAGCCGTGGCTGTGAGAGCGTGAGGAGCCGCCGCCACCGCCTCCTCGCTGTCCTCGTCCTCCTGGGCCCCGAGTCGCGGGCCGCGTACGGCCCTGGGCAGAGACGTCGCCTCGTCTCCTTCCGCCTCCCCCTCGCCGCGCCGCTCCCGCCTCCTCGTCCTGCGCTGCAGGCTCAGGCGGAACCCGGAACGGCTGTCCGCCTCCCCCGCCCTCCGCCGCCTCCTCCTTCTGCTGCTGCTCGGCTTCCTCCTCAGCCCCGAGCCGGAGCGGAGTGTCGGCGGCGGCGGCGGCGGCCGGTTTGGGCGGCGACTCGCGCTTCTTCGGGCGGCGGCGCTTGGCCATGTCGTGTCGGGGAAGGTAATGAGCCGCAGAGCCCCGGGGTCTCGGCTGAGCAGCGGCGGCGGCGGCGGCACCAAGTACCCGCGGAGCTGGAATGACTGGCAACCCAGGTGGGTGACCGGCGGCCGGCCCGCCGCCCCGGGCGGGCGAGGCCTAGAGCCGCGGGGCTGGGAGGCGCGGCCTAGGCCCTCCGCCCCGCACCCCCACCCCGGCCCGGAGCCGGGCGCGGCTTCCTGGGTCCCTCCCGCCCGGGCCGGGGGAGGAAGGCCGCGGGAGGCGAGGCCTAGGTGCCTCCCGCTCCCCGCGTCTCCGTCCCGGGACTGGAGCCGTGATCCAGCACGCTTCCGTAGGGGTTGGGTCGAGGAAGGTGGAGGAGAAGGTCTGGAGGGAGCTGGTGGGGCGCCCCGCTGCCACCTCCCCCTAAATCGAGGTTTGACTTGGGGTATCCTTTGAGTATCTGATGAGGCTTGGGTGTCCCCGGTTTGTTATCCATTAACTTCTTCGCTGCCTCGCCCCTTCCAAGCTCCCACGTGAAAGACTGTACCTGGATTCCCTTCTGTGACTCCCACGTGCTAATATTTTTTGAAAAGTCCTCAACTCCAACCAAGGCCTTAAGTGACTTTAGGCAGAGCATTAGTGATTAGTGGGGCATGAAAGAGGATTGTGTGACTGTTCATGGGATCGACCCCCTAGAAATGAAGTTTCCACCCAAGTGCAGGGCATTCCAGGGAACAGCAATTCCTACTTGGACACCTGAAAGGGAACTTTTTGGGCGCTCAGGGGAGAGGAGAAGTTTCCTCTGGTATGCAGGATTTGATCTTACAACGCTTTGTGACATAGAGGGTTTTAAATATATTTGGGGCATCAACTTTAAAAAGTAAAGAATTTTCTGGTCTTTCTGACTAACCATGGATCAAGGGTGCCTAGTTTAGGGTTACTTGTACTTTATTACTGAGTTAATAATGATATTCTGATACTATTTGAAATTGTCTAGAAGAAATATCTAGATGTATAAACATATATAATTGATTCATGGGGCTTTTGTAGTTTGGAACACACCTTGTTTTATAATTGTCTAGAAACTGGCCAAATAATGTGCACGTGTTGGGATATTTTTCCGGACAGTTACTTCTAATTTAAGCAATGTTTGAAAGAATTTGGTAGAATGCTTTTTAAGACTTGATGGAAAGTCTGATCTTTGGCTAATGAGTCATCTGTTAGTTTGTTTAGTGTGCTTTCTTACATACTGTTGATCATAACTAGATTTCTTTAAAAATTGATGCATCAGTATAGAATTGAGACCATCAAGTAAAAATAATATTTGAAGTGCATTTTGGGGGGGGGACGACAAAGGGAGTATTGGTGATTGAACCTAAAACTGCATCTTTAGTTCTGTTTTATTTTTTGTTTTGAGGCAGGGCCTCACTAAATTTAAATTGCCCAGGCTGTGCTTGAATTTGCCGTCCTCCTGCTTCAGCCTCCCACAGTGCTGGTGTTACAGGAGCCTGCACTCTTGGCTGAAAAATCATTTTGGCTTGTCCTGTACAGGATTTTTTGAGTGCTTCAAAGAAAATCGATTGATTTTAGTAGTACTATCTGTAATCAGCATGGTTACTTGTTTTCCCTTTTGTTGAAATACGTGAAATTTAGTTTTAGTTATCTAATCCATTAGGCCATGCATGAACAAGATTGAGAGCTCTTTGACAATGGAATTGTCTGTTATTTTTCAATATTGTACTATGTATATTTAAAAGAATTTAGTAATTTTTTAGAGGATTCAGACGCCCTTCTCAAATAGTTTTAACAATTTTGAGGAGAAAAAAATAGCTTGTAGTTCCAAATACATGTAGTAGCATAGCTGCAGCCATGTGCAGGAGTCACCTGACCTCCTGGCTGACAGGTACAAAGCAGAATGACTACAGTTAAGGAGTATGTGCATAGTTTATTAATAAATATTACCTATGTTGTTTCTGCCAGATGCTTTTTTGGCTGTGTGTGTTGGCCTTTGCTTCTTTTGTAGCTGGGACCATGAGCATTTGCTACCATGACCTGCTGGGAGAGGAGCATATAACTTTTGTTTGGAGATACTCTCAGCACTTACTGCCTAGGTATGTTAGAATATACTGTGAGATGTGCTTGTTTACATGGAGTTAACAGGTGAGGATGCCAGATATTTTATTTTTGCCTGGTGTAGAGGGAACAGAGAGGTATGGTCATACCTCACAACATAACTTGGTACATTTGCAAGGTCATTATATTTGGTTTACTTATATAGCCAATAAAAAAATCTCAAATGTTTGCTAAGTCATAAATTTTCCTTAGTTAATTTGAGGTTATTCTGTCCCTTCTCTTCAGAGAGTCAGACTCCAGTTATCTAACAGAACGGAGGTTGATCTTCCCACTTAAGAGGGGGGTTATATTTTCTAGTCATTTTCAAAGGCAGGTAGACTTATTATGGTTCTTCTGAATAATTTTTTGACTTTTTAAAAAGTTCTTCGCCTTTTCTGTAGTGTTTCTTCCCAGATTTTCTTTTTGTTCTGTTTTCTTTGATTTGGGCTTTTGAGAAAGTGGGATTTTTTTTTAAGCAGTTCTTGTTGGCCTCTCAATATTATTTTGCCAGTTAGTCAGCTGGCGGTTGAGTCTCTGGTAGCCACATAAGATACTTCACAAGTACTGGCAGGAAGTGTTCCAGGTGGCTGAATAGGTTAGTGTCATATGTAACAGAGCAAGCTCAGTACCACTAGAAACATCTTTAAGAGTATGTTAGTAAGGGACTGGAGGAATAGCACAGCTGTTAGAGTACTTAAGCACAAGGCTGTTTGATTCCTGGCACCACATAAGCAGGGCATGGTGGTACATGCCTGTAATCCCAGCACTTGGAGGCTGAGGCAGGAGGATTGCCATGAGTTGGTGGCAAGCCTGGGCTACATAGTGAGTTCACAGAGTTCAGGACTAGCCTGGACTACAGAGTAAGACTCTCTCCCCCACCAAAAAAAAAAAAAAGGAAAGGAAAAAAAGTGTTTTAGTGACTTAGACTGTTTCGAAATCAAAAACAAAATGTGCCTGGGTCTGTAGCTTACTGTGGAGGTACTGGCCTTAATCTCCAGAACCACAAAAACAAATAAATAAAAATTACTTATGTAGCATTGGCATATGCCATCCTCCTTATCCACCATGCCCTCAACGTTTAGAATGGATAGACAAATGAGTGATAATTATATCAGCTTTATTACTTGAAAACTGCACCCCTCATTTGTAAAGTTCAGAAGGCTTGGCACCTTCTGGTTGCCACATGGTGAAACAAGTATAGTAACTTTCTGTTGCGGAGGGTTGCTTGACCTGTAAAGGTATTTGCACTAGTCTTTCTGATAGACCTATCGTTGTCAGTAGCCAAAATGTGTCATTTTCCTAACTTTTTTGGCAGATAATGTAGTTGTACCAAACAAGATAGAGATCAAATGATTTGTTTTGAAGTTACATGTGGTCAGGCATGCGGGCACATATCTGTCATCTCAGCACTCAGAGAGTGAGGCAGGAGGATTGCACGATTTGAGCCTACCGTGGGTCATTTAGCAACTAGTGAGACCCTCTCAAATATTTAACATTTTTTTGTTATAGAGTCTCTCTTTGTAGTCCAGACTAGTCCTGAACTCACTATAGAGCCCAGGCTAGCCTCAAACTCGTGGTAGTCCTCCTACCTCAGCCTCGCAAGTGCTGGAATTATGGGCATGAGCCAACACGCGCAGTTTATGTGGTGCTAGAGATTTCAGCTCAGGGCCTTCCTCTTGCTAGGCAGGTGCCTTTAGCTACCTTGCTGTTCCCTAGTCCTCTGTTTTATATTTCAGTACTCTAAAAATGATACTAATACAAAGGAAAACACTTAGATTATCAGGAAATAGATTTTGCTTTTACATGTGAGACAGGATTTTATTAGTTTAATAGGCATACGGTAAATGTCTTGTGGTTCCCAAGCTTATCAACTTTCTAGACTTTTTTTGAATGGGTTCTTGCTATGTTGGCTGCCTGGCCTCAAACTTGGAACCCTCCTAACCTTAGTCTCCTGAGTATTGGGTTATAGGTGCATACTATTATGTTTAGCTATTTCTAGACTTCTCTCTCTCTTTCTCTCTCAATTTTGTTCAGTACTGGGCCTCATACTGTGAACCCTGCATGTGTTAGGTGAGAGCCTTACCACTGAGCCATGTCTCAGCATTTCTAGACTTGTAAAATGGACAAAAAACTGTATTAGAAATACCTTCCTTTTTTTTTTTTGTAAAATGCAGACAGATCAAAGTTCTCAGTAGTGCAGATACGTTTTTTATTCATGTGACTAAAAGGTGGAAGTTGAAATTAGAAGGGCCAGATACTAATATATTTGCTTTGAAGAATTGGAGTTTTGAAATTAAGAGTTGTCTGTTCAGCCTTTCATGAATTTGTGTTATATGATGTCTAAGGTGCATACACATAGGATAGTGAAGTAGATAAAGATAAAATTAAGTGGATTTTTTAATATGTATAAATAAAAATAGAATTTTATATGGATTTAATGATTACAGTTTTTATTTTTGGTGAGATAAGGTTTCACAGTGTTATCAAGGCTGGCTTTGAATTTCTGGGTTCAAATAATCCTCTGGCCTTTGCTTCTTTTGTAGCTGGGTCCATGAGCATTTGCTACCATGACCTGCTGATTACCACTGAGCTCTGTCCCCAGCATTTCTAGACTTATAAATGGACGAAACTGATATTAGAAATAGCTTCTGTTTTGTAAAAATGGAAGCTGGAGGAATAGCTCAGCGGTTAAAGCTAGCCTGGCAAGCTCAAGGCCCTGGGTTGATTCCCAGCACCACATAAGCCGTGCATGGTGGTGCACATCCCTGTAATTCTCGCACTTGGGAGGCTGAGGCAGGATTGTTGGGTGTCCAAGGCCAGCCTGGGCTGTATAATGAACTCAGGACCACCCTGGACTGCAGAGCAAGATCGTGTCTTAAAGAAAGAAAGAAAAAGAAAAACCAGAAGTATAACTGACTTTTTTTTTAAACATCTCGAAATTATGGAAAACATTCAGTGAAAATGAGTATTGATGCTTCAGGACTATTTACAGCTTATCATTGTAGATGAGCATGGGAAGTAAGGAAAGACTTTAAAATGGCAGAACATGGATATTGTGTTACATTTCTTGATGATTACAAGGGTCAAAAACCTGGGGGGTTAGTTATGATAAACCTATACAGTTAAGTAGGGAGCATTAAGGATATGAAATTGGTCTGTATGACTTTGATAGTAAATTGGGAGAATCTCAGAAAGTAAGAATAAAGTAAGGATGTGGTTAAAAACATTTCTAGATTTGATTGAAGTCTGGGATACTTGTGAGGCATAATGCATATAAGAGGTGAGGCAGAAGAGCTAGATTGGGATTGTAGGCCTTGCATCAGAGTTAAATGTAGTTGGAGTGTCTTTAGGAAACCATGGAAGCTTTTTTTTTTTTTTTTTTTTTTTTTTTTTTTAACTAGCTGGGGAGTGGCATCATTTAGGAAGATTCAGTTTAGTTGCTTCTTGAAGGGTGTATTTATATGTGCTTTGCCACAGAAAGAGACAGTTGGAACAGTCTATACAAGAGACTGCTAAGAACCTGAGTATTGTTACCTGTTGATAATTCATGATTTAAATTCAGTCCAGAATGTGCGATTTCAGTAAGCTGAATCCTTTCATCGTTACCAGCCGTTTCCTTGGAATGATCACTGAAGGGATACTTGCTGCTCACACTCTGCTGTCCTTTGGACAGTTATTTGGGATACTGCACAGTTCCGTGTGCCTCTGCGAGTGCTGAGTTCTCACTGCTGTTCCACCGACTGGCATATATAATAGGTGCTTATTTGTTTTCCTTTTTCCCTACCCTGATTACCTAAACTAAATATCCTAGATTTCTTTGGACTGTGCTGTATGGATGCACAGGAACTGTCTGTTTTGTATCTTTTCATCTTGTATTTTGGTTACCTGTCCTGGGCTATTGGTGTTTTCTGCGAGCCTGTTTTATTTTTGGAGTTACAAAATGGACCTTTTCTTATATAGAGACCTAACAGCAAAGATTGAAGAAATATTGTGGTTTAATTCCTATATGAAATGGTCTAGTTTATTTATCTGTGGAGTTTTTAAAATGTAGGGTTAGTTTATCCTTTACTTAGAGCTTACTTGTGCAGAGATAATTGAGTTTTTTGTTAGTTCTGCGTGCTCTTGTGTTAGTTGATTGGATATGTCTAAGTTGACTTATTTTGAACTCCATTGTGATAGTTCTTTGAGATAAAATTTACATATGCATAGATCTTGAATTTAGTGAATACTGACAGATACATACACTCTGTAACTGTAGTCTCTGCCAAGAAACAAGATATGCAGTGACTTAAATTGAGCCCTTCTACTCCTAGCAGTATGTATGATAGATCTTGCCTTGACATCTTTTGAGATTTCAGATAGTCTAAATATTGTCTCATGGTTTATTACCAATATATAGTTTCTGAGGGTTGATAATCTCGTTGTGTTAAGTACAGGTCTATCATTCCTCTTGTGCTGTAAGCACGGCTACCTTCCTTGAGGTTTGAAGATCCCTGTGAAAGTAGTTTTAGATTAAGATGGGCCTCCATTAGCATTTTTCAGGTATTTTCAGTCCGGTAACAAAGGATCTCTGTGTGGAGGGGTACACATAGTGGCTTTACTCTGCCCTTTTTTTTTTTTTTTTTTTTTTTTTTTTGAGACAGGGTCTTGCCCTATAGCCCTGAATTCATAGTGGAGCTCAGGCTGTCCTTGGACTCACTGCAGTCCTCCTGTTTCAGCCTCTCAAGTGCTGGGATTATAGGTGTGTGCTACCACACCCCGTTTCTGTAGTGCTGGGAATGAACTTGGGTACTTAGCGCTTGATTTAGCACTTGCTAGGCAAGTGCTTCAACTGCTGAGCCATTCCTCCAGCCTCTGCTGCTCTGCTTTTAACGCTCTCACCTCTAAACTTTTGTTTCCTTTAACCCTCTCCCTGCTACCTGTCTTGTGTAATCTGTCTTCTTTTCATGTTTTGCAACTGACCTTAAATGAAAGCAAGTATATGCTTCTCACCTTTGTTACCTGTTTTGTTCCTCCAACTAAATAGGTGCTCTAGAGCTAAAGATGAAGTTATTTTTCCCTCTCCTGATTTTATGTCTTGTCCAGAGGCACTCCCCAAACTCATTCCTACCACAGGGCCTTTGTATATTTTTCTTCTGGTCAGGGGTGGCTGTAGCTGCTGCAGAACATTGCCCTTCTTGAAGTGCTTGACCTAGTCAATGCTGTCTTAGCCCATATGTCACCCGTCAGCAAGAGAAATAGCCTTTTGCAACACATTACCCTGGGTTTTCTTCATAGTACTCACCACTATTTGAAACTTTATTTATGTCTTTCACAATAAAATGTAACCTTCATGTGTATATGTATGGGTGTTAGAAAGTTCGCTTCTTAATCCCCTCTGTCTTGCTTGTGTGTCAGTAGTCTGTATTTCTTCCTTCAAGTAAAAAGAGGCATCCCCTGATTTCTGGCAGGGGGATGTTCCTGGACTCCTCTTGGGTTCCCCAGACCTCAGATCGTAAGCTCTTTGTGTGTAGTGGTGTAGTAGTTGTGTGTAACCTATGCACATCCTGCATACTATGGCACTAAGCAAAATGTCACGCTCTGTGAGCAGTGTGGCTTTGCTGCATTGCATAGGGAGCCATGGCAAGAGGAAAGCCAGCATGTCAGATGCAAACACAGTTTTTTTTCATACTTTTCGATCATGGGTTGGTAAAATCAGGGTGTGGAATATGCAAGTTTTGTTTCTTATTTACAGTACAACACTTTTTTGTAGGAAGAACTTTGAGAAGAACTCTAATCTTGTAGCAGTCTCGTTAGCCTGGGGCAGCAATTTAAACAGGGCTGATTGAGCAGGTTCAAAGAGACATTGTTCCAAAAGACTGAGGTGATTGGATGTTTTATAGAAAAAATAATATGGTAATGGTAGATGCATAGGTTTTTATCAGTCTTGAAAAAATGTCTTGCATACATATTTTAAGTTCTTTTATTAGCCTCATTCCTTTTCTGTTGTATCTGTATGCATAGTATTTAAATAATCTAGTATCTGAGTTTAGTTCTGGGTTGAGACATCTGGCATTCTATTAGAATTTCTTGGCATTCTGTACTTGCTGATTGGTAGAATAAAACTCATCTTTCAAGAATGAACAGATTTTCTAAACATCGTAAATTAATTCTTTCATATTAATCTTAATACCCATTCGAAACAGGAAATTGAATCCTATTGGAAGTCATTCTTAGGTTAGTGTTGCTCTTTATGTTGTTGTTGATGTAGTGTGTCTGGGACCATGATTCTTCTAATTTGATGAATAGAAAGATCCCAAGATGATCATCAGTATCACACATAGTACATGTTCAACTGCGTATATGTTTAACTGAAAAGAAAGCATCCTGGGATTTTTTTTTCCTAAGAAAAGTTGTTTGCATTTCTTTTCTGTTTTTAATATTTGGATAAATGTGAAGAAAAGGGAAAATGTAGCAGAAATATTTCCTTGCAGTAACTTTGTGAAACTTGAGATAGTTGACAAAGTTCATCTCAAGTTAGTCAAGTTTAAAGGAATCTACACTTCAAAGGAATCATAGTTTATATTGTTTTTGAAGGACTTGAGTTAGAATTTTATTAAAAATGATTATGCCTTTGTTTGAAACATTAATAGCATTTTAGTATATAATGTTCATTTTTTGAGAATACTGAAACTAGCTATGGCTAATAGAGAGTGTAATATGGAGTAATTTATTGACTTCTGGGAAGCATGTTAGTCTTTTTAGCCTCATTTCTACTTACTTATTTGTTTATAGGTTCTTGCCCTGCAGTCCAGGCTGGTCTTGTGTAGCCTAGGCTGGTCCTGAACTCACAGCAGTGCTCTTGCCTCAGCCTCCTGAGTGCTGGGATTATAGACATGAGCTACCATGCTTGGCTAATTTTTATGTGGTTCTAGGGCATGGAACTTGGGGCCTTGCCCATGCTAGACAGGTGCTCTTACCAGCCAGTAGCTATGCCCCTAACCCTTAGTTTACTGACTTTAAGTAAAAGTTTTGCAAAAGATGTTTGTATTTGAAGTGGCTTACATTTTTTCTGGTACTGAGGATCATGCCCAGGACCTTCACACCAAGTTATGTCCCCAGCCCGTTTTTATTTTTTATTTTGAGACAGGATCTCACTAAGTTGGTGAGATGCCCAGGCTGAGCTCAATTTTGTGATTTTCTGCTTGGATTATGGGCCTATGCTAAAAGGCCTGGCTAAACTGGCTAATATTGAACAGTTACTGTAAGTCTACTATTCCTTTAGTTTTTATTGTAATCTTAGTGAGGATGTAAACACTGCATTATTATAGTGTGTGTGTGCGTGTGTGCGTGTGTATGTGCGTGTTGTTTCGTTGTGGTACTAGGCATTGAGGCCAAGGCCTTTGAACTGAACTACATCACCTTCCCTTTAAATTTATTTTTGGTTTTTATTTTGAGACAAGGTCTTGCCAAACTGTCTAGGCTAGGCTCAAGCTTAACAATCCCACTTCCTCAGCCACTCAGAAACCTGGGATCATGAGCATGTGTCACCACACCTTAAATTAGTGTTTTTAACTGATGTCATAATTGTATATGCTTGTGGGTTACAAGGTAATGTTTTGATATATGCACGCAATGTATAATATGGCAGCATTAAATCAAGCTAAGTAACTTCTCCATCACTTTTCTTAATTTTATGGTGAGAGTTTTGAAATGTACTTAATTATTTTGAAACCTATGGTACATTATTGATTGCAGTCATCCTACTATGTAGTGGTTATCCACAGTTATTCCTCTTCTCTCTGTGTGGAACTTGATGTCCTTGATCTTGATAAACAGTTTACCATTCCTCCCTAAGACTCTAAATTGCCCAGTCTGGGCTAGAATTTATGATCCTCCTGCCTCAGCCTCCTAGAGTATTTAGATTATAAACTTGTGCCACCCCACCAGCATGGCACAGAGTTTAACTTAGGAGAGTTGGGTGTCAGGAAAATAACAATGGGCTAAGAATAGAAAGAGTTCTTTTTTGTGGGTACTACTACCAGCTGTCCCTCTGAGGAGGTAATTCTTTTGTTTGGAAGATGAAACGTTATGAGGGTTAACATTTGAGAAATTATTTCCAAAACTGTTGAAATGCTACATAAACGCTGAGTTGCTGTGTTTGAATAAAATTTGAGGCTTCTTTTGGCTTTTTAATTTTTAATTTTTTTTTTTTTTTGAGATGGAGTCTCCCTGTCTTGCCTAGCCTTCAGGTTCCTGGTTTCAGGCAGCCACCACCACACCTTGCTCTGTTCTATCTTCTTCCTCTGAAAACTAACCCTTCTTCGTGTTTGAGTCTGGGTCTTACCGAGTCACCTAGTTGCCCAGATTAGGCTTAAATATGCTACCCTCCTACTTCGGCCTGTCCCAGTTTGGGACTACAGGCCTGTGCCCCTCCTGGTTTAAACTTCATAGGTTTAATGTGACCTATGTGATGATTTTAACCTGTTTCGTAGCTTTCTTAAATTTAAGACTAAATGTAAATACCTCAGTGAATTTGTGGTGACTGCTGAGCACAATGAGAGCACCATTCCCAGGCTCTGCTGCCTACTAGCATTTTTTCGGTAGCTACCAAAATCTACCTTCATTTAATATGTTTTTCTATAGTTAGAGGAATAGTGTGGTTATTCTTTCCTTTCCTTATCTTTCTTCTTTCTTTCTTTCTTTTTTTTTAAAGATGGTCTTGCTCTATAGTCCAGGCTGGTCCTGAACTCACTGTGTAGCCGAGACTGGCCTTGGACTCATGGCAATCCTCCTGCCTCAGCCTCCTGAGTGCTGGGATTACACCTGGTTTATGTGGTGCTGGGGAATCAAGCCCAGGATCTTGCACTTGCTAGGGCAAGCTCTTTACCTGGTGAGCTGTGCCCCAGTCCTTAGCCCCATTTATTCTCAAAAGTATCTTCCTTTTGTAACTGGTTGCTTTATGACTTCATAGCTTTTGAGGTTCATCTAAGATGGTTTTTTTTTTTTCCTATTTTTAAGCAGTTGAAAATGCCTATTTCAGGAACACTTCTAAAAAATAGTAAGTAGGAGGGTTTGCCATACATATTTTATCTCTCATTTCTGGTAGCAGGTTTCTTTACCAGATTGGTGTTTGGCAGTGTTTCAAAGCCTATTTCCTACCCCAGAATACTTAAGGGGGCATGCCATGTAGGAACTACTGAGACTATTGAAAAGAGTTGGAATGCTTTTAAAAATTCAGTTGTTGTCTTAGTATTATTGTGTCGGTGAAGTTAGAAGTTGATCCAGTGTTTTAGGTTCTTCTATGTTTTTTTTTTTTCCTAAAAGATTTTGGGTCACGTGTATTAATTTGACCCTCTAGATTATTTTTGGAAATGTCTTTGTAGAGAATCACTGGTGTGAAAAAGAAAATTCAGTAGGTATGTTTTCATGTTTGCCATTACATTCAAAGGTGTTTTATATATTAAAGAATACACGGGTGAAATTGCCAGGCAGACTGTTGCTCTTTTTTGGTGCTCAACACTTGCAGGTGTACTTTTTTTTTTTTATGTGATGCTGGGAGATTGAACCTGGGGCCTGCTGCTTCCTAGGTGAGTGCTGTAATCACTGAGCTGTGGCTGGTGCACATTTATTTTGACAGAGGCCTAAATTGATAATAGTTTGTTTGTTTCTCTTTCTCTCCCTCCCTCCCTTCCTTCCTTCCTTCTTTCCTTCCTTCCTTTGAATCTTTGTTTGTTTGTTTCTTTTCTTTCTTTCTTTTGACAGGCTTCTGCTCTGTAGCCTAGGCTGGCCCTGGACTCAGGGCAGTCCTCCTGCCTCAGCCTCCCAAGTGCTGGGATTATAGGCGGTCACCACCTCACCCAGCTTATTTGGTGCTGGGGAATTGATCTCTGGTGCTTAGTGCTTGACTTAGGCTTTAACTACTGAGCCATTCCTCTAGCCCCAATAATAGTTTTCTTTAAAAGCATGCATGTTCAAATTATATAATATTTATTTTTTAAAATGTGTTTAAGTGAATTTTGGTGTCCGCATCATCTTTTCTTACCAGCATAAACTGTTTAAAATAGTGGAAATGTTATGGGCTGGAGGAATGGCATAGCAGGCGCAAGACTGAGGTCAGTAATCCCAGCACCACATAAAACTGGGCATGGTGGCACATGCTTGTAATTCTAGCACTCAGGAGGCTGAGGCAGGAGGATTGCTTTGAGTTCTTGGTCAGTCTGGACTTCATAGTTAGATCAGGGTGAGCCTGGACTATCGAGTAAAACCCTGTCTCAAAAAAAAAAAAAAAGATGGTTAATAAAACTCACCCATCTTCTCACTCAGAGGCCTCTCTGGCATAGTAATTTTTCTTTGAGGATTGCCACAGTATGTAACTCTTAACTGATGATTATGTTGTTGTTAAAGCAAGAGGGGTTTATTGAGAAGGTAATGCCCTTGAGGAAAGGTTGAGAGGGGGTCTGGAGTGAGAGTCTCTAGGGAATGAAGGACTTGAACCCTTTATAAAGCTTTTGCTCTCTGTTTCAGATGATCTTCTGTGGTGGGGTTGTATTACCATGACAATGGGGTTAGGAAAGGTGGATCTAGCAGTGACATCTCCAGCAACTGCCACCTTTTTTGGCCAAGTATACTGACCTTATCCACAGTCTTCCAAATCTTGGCTGGTGAACCCCCGGAATGTTACCACTGGTGCTGCCTTATGTCTGGGTTTAGGAACTCTTGATACAATTAAGGATATAATTAATCAGAATTCACACAGAAGATTTAAAGCAAGAAGGGATTTATTGAGAAAGTAAAGCTCGAGGTCCAGAGGTGGTCTCAAGTGAGGGTCCCCCCCCCCCTTTTGAAGTAAGGTCTCTCTCTGTTGCCCAGGTTAGTTAGATTTGGGACTCACTGCAACCCTCTGCCTCAGACTCCCAAGTGCTGGGGTGCTGGGGTATCAGAATCAAACTCAGAGTCTTGCTCTTGCTAGACATGTGCTTTAACTTTAACCCCTGTGCCATTCCTCCAGCCCCATTCTTGAATCTTCTGTCTTTAAGGGCTGTTTGATGTTTATGGGGGAGCCAGCGGGTGGAAAGTGCAACTTTTGGTAGGCTTTCAGTCTCTTGTCCTTTTACTGGGAAGGTCACAGTAAGAGATTGCCTTTTCATTTTGGCAGCTTACCAGGCCAAATGGGACATTTCTAGAGTACTTCTGGAATTGCTGACAAAAGAGGAAGATAAGTGATGCAAATGGGAGCTGAAACCAGGTCTTTTTTTTGGGTAAAAACAAAGGCAGAGAGAAAGCCAAATTAATGTGGTTGTCTTTAAGTGAGCAGTTACTTAGTGTAAGCAGAATTATTTTTGTTAAAGAACACTGAATTCACATTTATATTGGAGATGAAAGATAGGGATTTTGGGACCTGGAGGAATAACACAGTGGTTAGAGCGAGTGCAAGGCCCTGAGTTCAGTTCCCCAGCACCGCATATGCCAGGTAGAGTGGTGCGTGCTTGTTATCAGAGCACGCAAGGCTGAGACGGAAGGATTGCCTTTGGTTCAAGGCCATTCTGAGCTACATAGTAAGTTTAGGGCCAGCCTGGTCTACAGAGTGGATCTTCAAAAAAAATTACAGATTTTGTAACTATGGATATTCTCAGTTCCTAGTGAATTTCTATAGCAGAGGTACAAAACCTCAGGATAATTAGGAGCTTAAATTAGTAATGGATTTTGCATATGTCACAGGCCATGATAATCTTACCAGTCCAGTGCTTTGGGTTATGTTTTGGTGGTCATTTAATGAGAATTTGGTCAGAATTTTAGAAGCCATAAAAATAGGTTGACAAAATATTAAGAACTTACGGGCTTTTTAAAATAACGTACTCTATAGACTTTCTCATGTATCGACAGTTAAGTTGCTGTTGAGCCAAAAATTTCTGATTTTTTACTATTAGTATAAGCGACAGTTGTCTTCTCTTATGTAATGTGTTTCTTTACCATGACTCGTTGATCCTTTCCAAGGAATAAGTCCCACCTTGTTAGATTAAATCAGATGCCTTTAGTCCTTGGTTTTGTTGGAAGCATAGAGACTTAAGCCATTGCTAAATTTTTGTTTTTTCATTTAGAGTGGCTAAATATGGTGGGCATGAAATCAAATTATTAAAAATTAATGGTCTTTTTACTTAAATTTTTAAAGCTTTACTGTAAAAAGTTTATTTATTTTTTTGTGTTGCTGGAGATCAAACAAAGGGCCTTGTGCATGTTTTACCACTGAGCTACATCTGCAGCTCAGAAAAGATGTTTTTTTGAAAACAGATTTATTGAGGTATAAATTATGGGCTATGTAGTTTCAGTTTTGACAAATGTTTGTGGTAGTATAACCAGTCATCGCAAGTAAGTTATAGTCATTCCTTGTAGGGCTTTTTTGTATGTGTGCCCTTTTATAGTCACTTTCCACCCGCATTGCTTGATGACCCCTGATGTTTTTCCCCCTCTATTTTTTTGTCCCTTTGAATGTCGTAAGTCATCATTTTTATTTAAATAAAACACAAATCTTACCATTTTACAGCTCATTGGTAGTAAGTACACTTACGATATGTAATCACTACTGTTCTAGTTCCAGAAGGTAGTCTGTCATTCCAGATAGATGTCCCCTCCGTACTCGTTAAGAAGCCACTTCCTTTTCTCTTAGCTTCTTAAAACCAAAATCCTACTTTCTGTACAGATTTGCCTATTCATATAAATGAAATCATACAGTTCGTGGTCTTTTGTGTCTAGCTTATTTCACCTAATGTTTCCCAAGTTTGGGCTGGAGGTGTTAGCTCAGTTATTAGAGCGCTTGCCTCGGAAGTATGGCTGTGTTTAACTGTCAGCACTATACCACATAATAGCTGGTTGTGGTAGCACACGCTTGTAATCTCAAGCACTTGGGAGGCTGAGGTGGGAGGATTGCTGTGTGTTTGAGAGCAGCCTGGGCTCCATAGTGAGTTTAGGACAGTACTGGACTACAGAGCAAAACCCTGTCTCAAAAAGTGTTTTCCAGGTTCATGCATGTTGTAGCTTGTGTCAGGTCTTCATTTTTTTCAATAGTAAAATAATAGGCTATTGTAGAGATATACTATGTTTATTTAATCATTCTTGAATGGACATTTGGGTTTCAGCTTCTTGACTAATGTTACTAGTAGTGTGAAGGCTTGTGTACAAGCTTCTGTTTGATTGTTTTCATTTCTTTGGTGCATATATCTGGGAAGATATAATTCTGGCTTATGGGTTACCTGGTAATTCTATGTTGAGTTTTTTTTTTTTTTTTTTTGAGACAGGATCTTGCTCTGTAGTCCAACCAAGCTGGTCCTGAACTCAGTATGTAGCTCAGGCTGGTCTCGAATTCGTGGCAATACTCCTGTCTCAGCCTCTTGAGAGCAGGGATTACTGGCATGCGCCTCCACGCCTGGTTTATGCGGTGGTGGGGAATTGAACTCAGGGTCTTGCACTTGGTAGGCATGTGCTCTAATCACTGTGATATTTCTTTAGCCCTATGTTGAGCTTTTTAAAGGATAGCCAGATTGGTTTCTAACGTAACTGTACCATTTTACATTCTCAGTAGCAGTGTGTGAGGACTTTGATTCTTTCACATTCTTAGGAAAAAAACCCCACTATTTTCTGGCTTTTAAAATTTTTCTGTTTTAAATTATCACTTAGAGTATGTAGAATGGTTTCTCCTTGTGATTTGTGTGTCCTTAATGAATAATGATGTTGAACGTTTTTTCATGTGCTTATTAGCCATTTATGTATCTTTTCAAGAAATGTCAACTCAAGTCTTTTGCTTATTTAAAAATTTAGTCTTTTTGTTTTTATAGTTCATTTATTTTGAATGTTAGACTCTCACATGAGATTTGCAAATATTTTCTCCAATTTTGTGAATTGTAGTTCTACTTCCTTGATTGTTTGCACAAAAATAAGGCTTAAAATGCATATTAGATAGATTTAGAAACTCAGAATGCCTTTAAATTTTGATGAGGCTGTACTTTTCTGGCTTCTTTTTGTGTTCAGAAAAAATAATTCTTAAGATGATGTGAGACTAAATTTTAGTTACAGAAATTTTTAAAAGACAAAACTTTTAAATAATAGTAATGGATTTCAAACCACTTCTTACTTTCTTCTGGCTCCTGCCCTTTTTTTTTTTTTTTTTTTTTTTGGTGGTATTGAAGTTGAGCCCAAGTCCTTGGTTCTGAGTTATATCCATCCCCAGCCCCCCACCCCCCTTTTTTAAAAAATTTTTTGAGACAGTATTGCTAAATTGCCCAGGCTGGGCTTGAACTTGATCCTCCTGCCTCAGCCTCCTAGAATGCTTGGGTTATAGGTGTGCACCATCATGGCTGGCTCAGATCGTCATCTTCTAATCCTATGTGCTTCTTCGTGTTCTCTCTTTTCTGAAAAGTGTGTGGTGTAAGATGGTGACTTTTGCCTTCAACATTTAAATCTTAAATAAATAGCAAATTGAAACTAGCTTGAAACTGCTAAACTGTGAACTAGTGTGAAACATACTGTGAGTGCTATATAAAAGAAGAATCACAGTTTTTTATACCACTTATTGGAACATACAACTTATAGGAACTAACTTGTACCCCTTTTTTTTTTCTTATAAATTTTAAGTCCTTATAGGACTGGCATCATTTTAGTTCATCTTTTATAGTCTTTAGCTCCTAGTGTTCTTGGTAGTCAAAAAAATTCGGCTCATCCCCCCCACAGTGTTGAGATGGAATCCAGGAATCCAAGGCCTTATGTATTTCATCAGGGGCTCTACCACTGGTTCTACTCCTGCCCCCAGATATTGTTGATTTCAGTAGAAGGCTTTGGAGAGAGTGTGGCTTGCAAGTCGATCATGTAGAAGAAATAGGGTTGAGTTAGGGGACCAAATTCCAGAGTTGAGAGAAAGTGGCAAGTTTATGTGCCACCTGGGCAGTGGAGTGAAATAATAAGCCAAGCTCATAGGCCTCTTTCTTTCTGGTATTTACAGTTTCTTGGCAGAACACAGGTAAATAAACATTTGAAATTATTTAAAAGCTAAGGGAAATTTAGCCTCTCTAGTAGTGCATAAGTAGAGGAGACTCTTAGCTAGACTTGGAATCAGCAGCTTTGCAAGGAAAATTGAAGCTTAAGAAATAAGAAAAAGCGAAGGATGACATTTGGGCAAGGGCAAGGCTGTTTCAGGGGCTAGCCAAAGTGACTGTTAGAATGCATGGAGCAGCAAGTGTGAAAGGTGTGACTGGTAGGGTTTAGCTGGAAGGCCTGGTGTGTAGGATAAGGGCAGTGGGTATGACAATAGATTGTATCTCATGAGAATTAGTTTTGTGCGCTGTGGAGGAGAGATGGGATAGAAAGGGAGGATTAGAAGCAGGATACATACTATGTCTGATTGAACAAGTAGTGCCATTTGTTAGAAAAAAATCTGATGATGGTACTCTTTATTAAAATGGGGCTTATTGTCTTGCTCAGGCTGCCTGTGACCTCCTGAATGCAAGCAATTTTCTTGCTCATCTTCTTGAATGGATGGGACTGCTGGTGTACTACTGTGCCTGGCTTGAGATTGCTTTTTAGTTGTTTGGGTTTATAGGTGTGGACCTCTGTGGACATCCATGGTGGAGGCTTACAGGCAGGAGTCCATAATGTGCAGGTGTTAAAGACCACCATCAGCATGGACTGAAGGATGGGGTGAATGAGGAGGGTCTCTAGAGGGCATGAGAGTAGGCTCAGGAACTCCCTCTGTGAGAGGGGCCTGGGAATGTAGGTCCAAGCAGAGAACAGTTGTTACCTGGAGTCAGGCTTGAAAGACAGAGGGCTATTGTGAAGATTTTTTTTTTTTCCTTTGCTGGAGTTTGAACCCAGGACCTTTGCACTGAGCTACATCCTCAGTCTTTCTCCTCTCTTTCTCTCTCTGAGACATAGTTTTGCCAAATTTCCCAGACTAGGCTCTTACCCTCCAGCCTCCCAGATCTGGAATTAGAGGTGTGTGCCACCATGACTAGCCTATACAAGTTTAAAAGAGTATTTTTCATGTAGTCCACCTTATTCATCTGAAAGTCACATCTGTGTGAAGTAGAAGTACCCAGTCATACTCAGCAGCCCTGTGGAAGCTGCGACAAGAATGAGTAGTTTGAAACCTGAACTATATCTCTTGGCTTTAACAATCAGAATTGTTTAACAAACAATCGCGATGAAATTTGTCAAGAGTAATGGGGCAGAACTTGGGTCACTATGGGTTGAAGATCAAGAAGAAGCGAAGAAATGGGAGTGGGGTGTATAGACAGTTGGATTACAAAGAGCAGAGACGTGGAGGGACAGGTGGGCTTAGTGAATATTTTGTTTTGTGTGTGTGTGTGTATGTTTTTGTACTTTTGAATCTCTTAAAGTGGGGGGTGTGTTGGGCTGGTTTGGCGGAGAGAGAATGTGTGCATGTAAGCGTTGATAGGGGTGTGTTGGAAGGACCGTAAGAGTTTGAAGAGAATGGGGGAAAGAAGGTCTGGCAGATGCAAGGAAGGACCTGGGAATGTGGTACTTACCAAAGTGATAACTGGGTTTATCCAAGGGTTAGGTTTTTCCAGATTGATGTGGAGAAGTTCTTAAAGGGGAGGTTAAGGGGATGGCAGAGTGTAATTGAAATTAACCACACAGTTTAACTTGGTTAAAGGAAGACAATATTTGGACTTGGAGAATTACAGTCATAGAAATTAAAGTTATAATATTAAAATAAAACGAGTTTAGAATGCTGTTGAGAATGAGTGCATGGCAAACTGAGGAAAGTTCATGTGAATTTTGATAAAAGAAGCCCACCTTGGCAGAAACGTTTGGGGTGATGTGCTGAAAATGGAATCCAGATTGCAGTAAGATGAACAATGGTGAAAGCAAGAAAGATTTTTCAAGAAATAAAGTGTATGACAAGTGGACAGTTAGAGTTACAGAAGGAAAAGGGAAGCTTTTTTAGGTGTGTGCATGTTATTGTGTATCAAACTCAGGGCCTTCAGCCAGCTATATTCCCACCCCCTTTTTATGGGGTTCTGGGGACTCAAACCAAGGCCTTGCACATGCTAGGCAAGCACTCTATCCAGTGAGATGTGCCTCAGCCCGTGAGGGGTTTTTTTTTTTTTTTAAAGGAAGGATTTGAGAGTGCTTATGTGTTGATATGATGAGCAGTGTTGAAGTGGAGAATTTTTACAATATACAGAAGAGAAATAAAGGTATGCTTTGGGAAATAGACAGAAGAGACCCAGATGATATCTGTAGACAGGCCTACTTGTTTTGCTATACAAGATGGTGGAAAGAAAGGTTAGCTGTGTCCGTGTTGTTGAGTTCGTGGTTTTTTTTACTGAAAGGGCATTGACAGGCAGAGGTGGAGCTGGTTGACCCTAGGTCAGTTAGGGAACCTCAGCTAACTGACATGTAAAATGAGAACTAATGACATTGTGTTAAAGATAAATGAGATGATAAGTGTATATGTATATACTTGTACTACTTGGGCATGTTTTCTGCTAACACTTGTTAGGAGCTCAAAAAAGTTAACTCTTATTATTAGGGTGTTGTTGGAAACTGCTTCCATTTCCTCCTACGAAGCAGAAATCTGTTATTTGTAGAGTCCTTTACTGATGAGTGGAGGAAGAGGGTACAGAAAGTTTTACAGGAGTCTTAGAAGGAACCCTGTCCCTGGGGATATGTGCAGCATTAAAGGCCTTGTTATAGCAAGATAGCGTAACTGTGAGCAAGGGGAAGAGTATCCACCAAGTGTTTCCTCTGAAGATTGTTGTATATTTGAGGCAAAGATTGAAATCTGTTGAAGTTGTTGGCTTTGTTTGCTGCTTCTGTTTAATTTGATTAGAAGCCTGTTATAGGAAGTGTTTGAGATTCTTTGAAAGGAAAATAAACTGGACTAATACCAAATTTTCGCTATGTTTACTAAAGACGGTATTACAAAATAAAATCAGTTTTTAAATTTTGGGTTGGTATACATGAAATCAGTGATATATTTATTTATATTGTACTGGGAATTAAACTCAGGGCTTCACACAGAGCCCTTTTTAATTTTAGATAGGACCTGTAAATTGGCGGAGTTGGGCTTGCAGTTGTGATGGTCCTGCTTCAGCTTCCCACAGTGCTGGGATTACAGGTTGCACCACCAGGCCTGGCCATACAGTGATTTCGGGTGCAGCTCCAGTGTTAGAGGAAGCATAGTTGTAAGGCACTCTTGCTGATGACACTAGTTAAAAATTTGGGGCTTTTGGAGACCATTCTTAGGTTGAATAATTCATCAGAAGGACTCAACACAAGAACTCATTTCAAACTTTCATGTTCATGGTTGCAGTGTATTGTTACCAAAGGATTCAGATTAAAATCTGTCAGGTTGTAAAAGACACATAAGGCTGAGTCCAGGAAGATTCCAGATGGGAGGCTTACAGTTGTAGGAATCACAAACAGTGTTCTTTTCCTGGTGGTACTGATGGGTGACAGTGTACTCATGCAGTATTGCCAACAGAGATGCTTGCCTCCAACATGTGTCTAGACGTTTTTGTTGAGGGCCCAAGGCCAACTGCACATATAAGTGACCTTAGTCTCCAGCCTGTGGAGGTCAGGTTGATCCATGTGACCCAGAGCTCCCACCACCACTTGACTTTGCTAGGCTTTCTGGCATGGCCCCAAACCTTCAGGTGAACAGGAACACTTTATTGACACGACATTCCAAGGGTTTAGAGATTACTTCTCAGAAGCTACAGGTAAAAGCCAGAACTCTTTTTGGGTAAGGTGAAATTCTTTTTATGGTTTTGCAATAATAAAATATATTTTTTCTTCAGTCTATAGTGACTGATTTATGATTAAAATTTGGTAACAAAACCCGTAAATGGGTAATTCGGATTTGGTATGATGCTCACTTAATACTTAGATAAGGAAGTTTTCATCAAATTATGTTAATATTTTAATAATGAAAAATGATGCAGGCTCATTTATAGTGTTGACATGAAATGATTAAATTCTGTCTTGCTAAATGTGAACCTAGAATTTTCTGTGAGTAGTTTTGTATAATATACTCTGAACCTCTCAAGTGAAACTTTAGCCCTAGACTCAGAGCAGAGTTTCTAATGTAAAAGTGATACACACCAGATTTGTGGCTGTGCATTGCTTTATCCTTTGTCTTATCTGTCATGAAAGCATGTCTGAATCCAGGTGAGTAAGAGACATTACAGGGATAATATTGGATTTATTTTTAAAGGTAAATCATTTGCAGGTAGTGCTATTAATATGAGAAACTCCCCACCTAGCCTGCAGCTACTCTGTGACAGTGACATTGTGTTTGAGCACACTGCTTTAGAGGATAAAATTATTTCTACTTCATCGACTTTGGTGCAAATCTTTTTTTTGTACACTGTATGTATTACAAATGAGATCTTACCACAGGTGTGAAATTCCTTAGTAGGCCTTGGTCAGAACAACTTGAAGCCAGGAGATGCTTATTCTGGTGGCACCACAGATGTGGTGTTTGCATCAAGTCATTTTTTGGGTGCTTTGTGGAAATGCTTCTTGGTAAGGAATCCTGACTTCATACTTCCCAGGAATGGCCTTTTTTGGGGAAATGGGGTTGTGGGGGATTGCTCTTTTTAATGCTTGTGAGAAACGGGATACTGTCCCTTCTCACTTGGTGGATTGTTGGTGAAAGATGTGAGGATTTGGGTCATTCACAATAAATACATGGCCTCCTAGATATATTAACATCATCCTATCTGTTGAGTGTAGATAATAAAAATGAGTAGCAGCTGTATTTGCATGTGATTTGTATATTATGATTAACATTTAAATTTTTGATTGCCACCTTAAGAGCTCTTGATCTTGAGGCAGAGTGGCTTTTCATCATCTGTTTTTGCTTCAGCACATGAACCCACTGGACCCACAGTTGAACTAAAAAGCACCTAACCCAAGAATGATATTTGCTTCATGTTTAAACAACAAATGTTTTTTAACCCGCTGTCTTCACTAATATTGTAACTGCTGTCTTACAGATTGACTTGATGCAAAACACCACAAAGGCTCCATATTATACAGTATGCGATTTTTGAGGTATGAGCTTTAGAAACTTACCTCTCATATGGCATGTACATCAGACCTTAACTTCAGTTTGATCATTTTGGGGAAGTTTATGCATTCTTATTTTTTTCTTTCCATAATATTTTTAAACTATTAAAGGGGCTGTAGAAGTATTTTTGGATCCTTTCTAGGATTCTTAGCCTTAACAAATGCATTTTCTTTTTCTGCTACATTCAGACACTAATTCTGGCAGATGATAGTTTTTCAGCCCTTCTAACTAACTAGCCTTACATTTATGCCTGCCTCTTGGTGTTCAAATCTGCATTTCTCTTTTGTGCCTCTTATTGCCTTGTTTTAAATACTCATTTCCATTCTTTATTAGTCTTCTGTTTATTGAGCTGGGATAATGTTGGTGCTGACAGCCTAACATTGATAGTTTTTGAGATGTAGAGTCCATGTAGTCTAAAAACAGAGTTCATATAAATGGTGAGCCATTTTGTGCTTTTGAGTTCAGAATACTGATAGGTCAAAATCTAGTTAGAAATGCTGTGATTAATTTCTGTTAAATTAGGAAGTAGGAAGCTTTTTGGGCAGCTCTGAGACAATGGTTTTGTCTTAGTGAATATTTTCTCTTTTTTTTCTTTCCCCATTTTATTGATCTATCTCTCTCTATATATATAAGTGCAATACATAAAGTTTACGTTAATCTTGAGTATTTTGTGCGCATACATATCATGGCAAAGTTACAGATCCTTCCCATCTCTCTTTTTGACCTTTCCCCTCCCCTCCAGTTGCCATTATTCCCCACATTATTACATTATTATATTTAATAGAACTTAGTGAATATTTTTGAAAACTCTTAATTTTGTGGAGAGGGAGTGTCAGTGTTTGTAGCTCATAGAGTGAGTTTGTTTGTTTCTGAGACAGGGTCTCATTCTGTAATCCAGGCTGGTTCTGACTTACCATTTCGCCCAGGCTGGCCGTGAGTTTACAGCAGTGTGCTTCTGCCTCAGCCTCCCATGTGCTGGGATTAAATGTGTGTGCTTCACCACACCCTGCTTTATGGTGTTGGGGAATCAACCCCGGGACCTTCTGCTTTCTAGGCAAGCACTCTAACCACTGAGCTGTGCCTCTTGCCCCAGCTATTAGAATTTTGAAACATTTCTGACAGATTTAGAAGTTATTTCTAGTGTTAGTTGGAAATCATATGCATCTTAGAAATTTTGTTAGTAGCATTGAATTGCTACATTTCTTTGATAAGGCATTTAAAATGAAGGGCTAGACTATATATTGAGTGTAAAAAGTTTTGATTGTGTTCACATACTCAAACTACTTGTATGTTAATTTTCAGTTAGATTGGTGACCTTCAGTTTATTTTGCATTATGGTTCTATGATTGAAACAACTTTCAATGCACCCTAAAAGCTCAGTATTTCCTGAGAATTCATTATGTTACTTAAGCCTCCCATGACTTTATATGTTAAATTGGTACTATTCCCATTTTGCGCAAGGGACAGCCATGGTCCAGAGATTGAGTGTTTTGTGCAAAGGCACACATTCAGTGCTATTCAGTGCTGGAGCTGGGACTTGATCCCAGATCTTTTTTTAACCTATATTCTCTGCTGCCTTGTGTTATTTACTGTGCCACTAGAAAATGATACGGATATTTATTAACTCTTAAGAGTGAGGATAGCATTGGCAATATCTGAACAGAATGAACATGGAAATTGAAGGCATGCTTATGTATTAGTAGACAGTTGTCTTTGTATTTCAGAATTAGTCATGGTTTTTTATTTGAAATTTTACTAATAAGTTGTTTCCTGGTTTTATTAGGGGCCATTTATATAGACAAGTGCAAAACTTGTCAGAAAATTTCATAAGCTGTCTTTTATTCTTAAGTCCCCTTTCAGAAAGCGATGTTATTATAGTTTATTAGAGGTACATATTAATATGTTATTTTAGATGCATGAGGAATGTCTTTTCCATTAGGTTCTTAAACTTCATTAAGTGTTAATGCTTATTAGTATATTTAGAAAATATTCTTGGACATTTTTTCTTGAAGTTCTTTAGGTTTTATTTTTCAGTATGTTAGAAATACTTAGCTTTGTCTGTGAAAAAGTAAAGAAGATACTGTTATGACACTTTAGGCACTTGAGTTTATTAGGTTATGGAATTTTAACAAGTTTCAAGTTGAGAGCCTTTGAAAATGGGCTTTAGATCTGTGCTAGTTAGGAGTCCAGATAGAATTGTACCTATGGTATGCATTCCATGTAGCATTGAGTACAGATTAAGGTAGCCAACAGGTTGAGACCATGCAGAGTTTCGTATTTAGTATTTTTGTGGTTGGGAGCAAATGAAATGATGAATTCTGTATGAAATATGTATACGATAATGCTGTTAATTTTACACATGGTGGAGAGGCATCAGAGTTGAGGACTAGGTTAACTTTGCCCTTGCTAGTGTCTGAAACTTTTCCAAAAATAGGTATTGGACTCAGAAGATGTTTTTAATAAATACAGAAGTGATTTTTTAAAAGGCTATCATTTAAAGAGAAAACCAGTAGGAGTACAGCTGCTTATTTGTATTTTTATGTGATACAATATAATATTTTGTTCTTGATAGTTATGGTCGATGGTTAGAAGAGTAAGACTCATGAGAAATCTTGTAGCTTGGTTCTCTATTTAACTGGTGAGAAAATTGAGGCCTAGAACAGATAGGTGCTGATAATTGGCTGAGGGTACTGATTTTACTCTAGGCTGCACCACTTGTTTCTTAATAGTCAAATGTCAAGCATTACTCTAAATAGTACTTACATAAACTATGGACTACAGGCTTCAGATTCAGTTTTACTGGATTCCTGGTATTTTTTATTTTCTTAAAACTTTGTTTCTTTACTTTTTATAATTTTGATTGATACTCTTTACAGTTATCTTCTGTGAAGTCTTTAGTTATTACAATGCATAAACATAGTCTTTCTTTGCAGCTAGTGTGTTTTCTTTCCCTTATAGCCTGTTGAGCTTACTTTTAAATATCCTGTTTTCCCCATAAGTAATTATTTGATGGAGCGCTCAGAGTCCATTGCCATAAGGCAATACTTCTAAAGTAATTTGGTAACACACTGCCCCTGCCTGACACTGCGGCAGTGTTATTTATTTTTAGGGAGTAGGAAGACTGAAAGTTTTCAACTGTTTTACCGTTCCCTGTAGGGAGAGGGTGTGAAGAACGACTTTTAAATATCGTATCAGGGTAAGAGAATTATTGATCAGAATGACCAAGTGTCCCATGTTGCCTGGGGCAGAAGACTTAAGTGCTTCAGCCAATAAAGTTTTAAGCAAACTTGAATGAGTTGGTCACTCTCATCCTTATAGTTACTCAGATTTGTGAATGTGTCTGTCGGAAAAGAGGCTGAATAGTTGGCATTCTGTCTCTTGATGAGCAATCTTTTTCCAGGTAAAAGATTTCTTAGACAATTGAGTGCTCGTATATAATAGTAATGGTTGAATATAAAAGGTAGGGAGAAGAGAGACTTTTGTTAGAGATTAATTTGATTTTAGCTATTAAAATGTTAGTTTAAATAAGGTCTAATCTTATGTTTTTTTCTCTTTACAGAACTGATAGTGCATCAGCCGACCCAGATAATTTAAAATATTCTTCATCCAGAGATAGGGGTGGTTCTTCAACTTATGGACTGCAATCTTCAAACTCAGCTGTGGTGTCTCGGCAAAGGCACGATGATACCAGAGTCCATGCTGACATACAGAATGACGAAAAGGGTATGTGTGTATACACACGTGTACAAATGTGTGGTTTTTTCCTTACTACTGGAGGCTTTTTTTCTTTTTTAAACTTACCTCCTTCCTTTTTCCTTCTTCCGCCCGGCTCCTCATTTCTTCTAATATATATAAAATATGGGTAACAGCTACTGTTTTTTCTGAAAACTTTTTACAAGGTAACCTGCTTAATTACCTTTTTAATACATGTAACGTTTGTATGTATTGTATATTTGCCAAAAAGTCTGAAGTTTCTTAGGATTACTGTCCTTTATAATTCTGAAAAGTTTTTAAACAAAGTGCAGAATCTGACCTAATTTTCATTTCTCTATTTATCTTCCAATGACATAATCAAAATGATTTTAAGATTTCAAGGCAGGCAACACATGGAAAAGATAGGAGAAGCAAAGGATGGTTGTGTATGGATGGGTAATAAAATCCTGAAATGTGAGGAATTGAGAGAATAAATCAACGCCACTAAAATATTGTAAACATTGTTTTTAGGTGGCTACAGTGTCAATGGAGGATCTGGGGAAAATACTTATGGTCGGAAGTCGTTGGGGCAAGAGCTGAGGGTTAACAATGTGACCAGCCCTGAGTTCACCAGTGTTCAGCATGGCAGTCGTGCGTTAGCCACCAAAGACATGAGGAAATCACAGGGTAAGGTGGGCAAGACTGGGAACCAGTCACATCTGTCCCACAAAGACATCTATCTCCTCTTAAGACCTGTGTCTTCTTTTATCCTGATGTCTCATTGCTTGATAATGCTACACAGGCATGAGTTGATGGGTTTACCATGAGTTGCAAAGCATCTGCAGGTATAAGGTGGCCACCTTTCCTGTAACTTTTTTTCCTTAGTTAAGTCTTTTATTTTTATTCATTGTTACTTTCCCCCCCATTTTATTGATATGTATAAGTGCAAAATTTAAGGTTTACAATGAAGTTGAGCATTTTGTGCACATATGTATCTTGTCAGGGTGACAAGGATTTTCCCACTTTCCTTTTGTCCCACTCCCTACCTACTTCTCCCTCCCTCCCTTCCCCTCTACCCCCTGTTTCACTTTGTTTTTCGTTTTTAAGTTCCATGATATAGTTGTGATCTGAGTCTCTCATATTAGAGAAACCATTTGATGTTTCACCTTCTGCTTTTGACTCACTTCACTGAGCATGTTTTTCTCAAGCTTCTTCCATTTGCCTGTAAAAGCCTCCACACTGTTGAACTTTACAGATGCATAGTATTCCATTGTGTATAAATACCACCGTTTGTGTATCCATTGGTCCGTTGATGGGTATTTTGGTGGCTTCCAAATTTTAGCTATTGTTAGTTGTGCGGCTGTGAACGTGAGTATATATATATATATATATATATATATATATATATATATATATGTATATATATCTGTTATGTGTTATTTTGGCCTCTTTTGGTTATATTCCCAGGAGGAGTGTTGCTGGATCGAAGGGGATATTTATTTCAAGTCTTTTGATAGCTCTCCATACTGATTTCCAAAGTGTTTGTACAAATTTGCATTCCCACCAGCAGTGCAGGAGGGTTCCTTTCTCCCCACAGCCTTGCCAGCACTGATTATTATTTGAATTGTTGATATAGGCCATTCTCTCTCGAGTGAGATGGTATCTTAGCATTGTTTTGATTTGCATTTCTCTTATGGCTAGAGATGTTGAGCATCTTTTCATTGGCCACTTTTACTTCTTCGTGAGTGAACTGCCTCTTCATTTCATTTGCCCACTTTTCAGTAGTATCCTTTATTTTGGTAGGCTTACTTTTCTCTTCAGCTCCCTGTATATTCTAGTTTTGAGCTTCCTGTAACTCTTAACTGTTTCCCACCAGAAAGGCTTAAAAGACTGGATAAGATCTTAAAGCACTTCCCTACTTACCATGAGTACTGCGTGACTAGGGTATACATGAAGTCCTGTATCAGAATAGGCATTTTTTAATAAATTAAATGTATCTGTAGTGCTGTCTACATTATTATGCAACTAGTACTGTTTAAGTAAAGTGCCTTGTAAATTTAGAGGAAAAAAATGCTCATTTTCTTCATTAAAGGAAAAAATTTTTGTTAGGAAAGGTGTTATGTGTGTCTTGGTGAAAATCTTTGTATGTATAGGATTTGAGACAGTATGACGCTGTAATCCAGGCTGGTCCTGAACTCACTTTATAGCCCATGGTGGCCTCTAGTTCTGGCAATCCTCCTGCCTCAGGCTCCTGAGTACTGAGATTATAGGCATGGATTACTGCACATGGCTTATGTGGTGCTGGGAACAGAAATCAGGGCCTTGTGCTTGCTAGGCAAGCGCTCTGATCTCTGGGCTCTTCCTGTAGCCCTAACCTTTCTTAAACTTTTCTTTTTGGTAAGACTTCCAAAGGGGAATGCCTAAGTAAAAAGCCTATGTTGTTTAATAGAGTGAAGCCCTTCACTTAATATGTTATGGGATCTAGGAAGTGATTCTAAAGTGAATTCAGTTCAGTTTCTTCCTTACAGGCTTACAGTAATGTAATTTGCTAGTGGCAGAATTATAGAGCTTTGATTCTCACCTGGTAATCTCATGACTTTTTTGCTGTCTATTCTCACTGAAATACTTACTCCATGAGACAGGGATTTTAAAGTCTTATTTCTTCCCTTAAGTGTTGTTTTCTTATTCATTTTGTTTCTTTCTTTTTGGGGTTGAGATGGAACTCAGCCTTTGCACTGAGCTACCTCTCTGTCTTTATTTTTTTGATACAGCATTTTGCTCAGTCACTGTGTGCTGGGTTGATTTCAGACTTAACAGTCCTCCTGCCTGTTGTCTTCAGCTCGGGATATAGGCATGTGCCATAATGCCTGACAGTTAATTAGTTTTCTCTTTATGCCTTAGAGAATTTAAGCTGTCATACACACTGATAGGATTTAAAGTGTATGAAGTTATTGGCTAGTCATGGTAAATAATGCGGCTAGACTTGATAAACAATTTGTTACATGTGTTTTTATTATATTACATTGTCTAGTACCATTAGAGTATTCATGAGAAATGCATTAGTGAGAATAGGAAACATGGGTTGCCACTTTTCTTGTGGCATATGTTGCACACAGTATGTGACATATATGTGCTGAATGTCTCCAAAATTTTGTCCTAGGGAATTGATGGTAAAGCAAACAAGGGGGTCCCATCTAGTATGATATTTAGGTGAGAAATAGCAGCATACTCTTTGCTTATACCTCATTGATGCCTCACCCCTACCCAGTAGAAATCATTTAGGCATACCTTTTTCAGTTATGTTTTTCATTTTTGAAATGGGTGTCTGTTACCAGAGTGGTCTTGAACTCACAGACTCAAATGATGTACCCACCTCCTCCTCTCAGTTCCCTATGTAGCTGGGGCTACAGGCATGCACTACTACACCTGGCTTACCCATTCTTTCTACCTAAATGTTGAAAAGAGATTGGATGGACCTGAAGAAAATTGTTTCTAAGCTTTTCTTCTTTCTCTCTTAGATCGTCCTATGGAGGTATTTAATTTGCTTAGGATTTTATTCATTGTTTCCTTCAGTAAATATTTTCTGAGGTACTGTAGGCCTCTGGTCAGGCTTGGTGTACGCAGAGATGACCAGAGGAGTGATGAGCCTTGCATTCATAGCCAAATAAACTGATTTTTGAGGTACTTCAGAATGTTGGGGCTATAAACAGTCTGTGCTTATTTATACTCCATGGACAACAAAATGTTTACATTCACAGAGCGATCGATGTCTTATTCTGACGAGTCTCGACTGTCGAATCTTCTTCGGAGGATCACCCGGGAAGATGACAGAGACCGAAGACTGGCTACTGTAAAGCAGTTGAAAGAATTTATTCAGCAACCAGAAAATAAACTGGTGAGTATAATCTGCTTGAGATTGTTAATAATTTCTGTGTTTCTGTAATAAACTAGATAAAAGTGTCTGGAATGTTAGCTTAAGAAGGGAAAAGTTGGTTCAAAAGAAGAATAACAGATTCTTTTTTTCACACTTACTAGATGCTATTAAGATCCTCTAGAACTTCCTGACCCCACAGGTATAGTTTACTGTTAGATCCAAATTGGTATCTTTTGCAGTAAAGGGCTTTAACTTTTGGCACATCTTATCTCATGAATAATTTTGCTGTCCTCAGTATTTTTCTTTTGGTGTTGTAGGATAAAATATCTTTATTTTTCCTATATTAAATGAGGGTGTGGAGTACCTATTGCTGTTCATGTTTAAGCTTGGTCTTGTGGCCAAGGAAATGGACAAGCTCTATAAAGATAAAGGAGCAGTTAGAAAGATTTCTATACTTTATGTGATTGTTCTAATGTTAAAAACTTGATAATAGGGCAAGAGAAAGTTAATGAGGATGATATAGTAAGGCAAGTAGCATTTGATTCAACACAAGTACCTCCAACCCCTAAATTCTATTAGGAAGTTTTGAATGTATAGCAAGTTGAATTTTTCAGTATATCTCATACGTCCACCATCTAAATTTTGTCACTGACATCTTACCATATTGTGTTACTGCTTCTCTCTTCTAGCCCTCCATCTCCCAACCCGTTTTTAAGTGCATTTCCGAACATTTCAAGGAAAACAAATGTTTGAGTTTGTTTTTTCTTGAGAATTACAGGTCCATGTTTTCTTTGTATTTCTGTTTCTCTTGTAGTCTGAAGAGATGTACGATGGTGCTGATGCGTGCTAAATGGGGACTAAGAATAATAAATTAAGTTCTAGTTTAGAGGGTGAAAGCAAGTTAGAAAACACAGTATTATTAAAGGAATAAGAATTTGAGTTTTTGTAAATGTTCTTTTTTAAAGGTACTAGTTAAACAGTTGGATAATATCTTGGCTGCTGTACATGATGTGCTTAATGAAAGGTAAGTAATTAATGGCTTTAAAATATATGATAAAACTGTAAATATGATTATATTAAAAGAATGATAAATGCATTGGCTTTTTAAATAAACAATTTGCTGAGGCCTCATGTTATTTTTATCTCTATTATTTATACATTAATTATTCAGTACAAATTATGAACAATACAATAATAGGAATTCTCCCCTCCCCTTTTTTTGGTGGCACTGGAGACTGAATCTAGGGCCTTTACACTGAACTAATCCCTACTCCTTTTTTAAAAAAATTTTATTTTGAGACAGGGTTTCACCAAGTCATGAAGTGGTACAGGTATGGCTTAAACTTGGCAGTCCTCCTGTATCAGACTGCTAGAGAACTGAGTTTACAGGTCCACACCACAGGACCCAGCTTCTTACTTAAATGCACTAATCTAACTAAACATAGACATGTGCAATAGTATAAATTTTTGATGTTTGCACCAATTAATGCGGTTAGATTTTATAGCTAGGGAATTTTGAAACTGGCTAGAAAGTAGAGAGAGGTAAAGGGTGTTTCCTTCTTTAAACAAGAGTGAATTTAAACCATCCCTGGGGTTCCCACCAGTGTGGAGAGTGATTGGTAAAGGATTGTGGTGTGAGTAGGTCACCAGCTTTACGACTTGTTGATGATTTTATTTTATATAGACTTAATATTGTGGAGTCTGTATGTGTTAAATATTATATGGAATGTAGTTACCCACTTTGTCTTACCCAGTTTGTTCCCTTTTCTGTGCATCATTGCATTTGAAATGGAATTTGAAGTCTGGATTTTAGAAGTCTGAGACTTTCTCTAATGTTTGTGAATAATTGATTTTGTGAAAAATAACTAGTATCTGACAAAGGTAGTTTGAGCACTGCAGAATAAGGAGAATATAGTACTTAAGAGTGGATAAAATATCCTTTTATGGAGTTTGAACTTTTAAAAAATTGAGATTAAAAACACATTGAAGACATTCTTTTGTAAGATGTGTCATTCTTGTCATCTTGAAAGCTTACGCTTTTTGTATGTGTTTTGTTTCACTTGTGTTAAAATAAACAGTAGCAAATTGCTTCAGGAGTTGAGACAGGAGGGAGCTTGCTGTCTTGGCCTTCTTTGTGCTTCTTTGAGCTATGAGGCTGAGAAGATCTTCAAATGGATTTTTAGCAAATTTAGCTCATCTGCAAAAGATGAAGTTAAACTCCTCTACTTATGTGCCACCTACAAAGCACTAGAGACTGTGGGAGAAAAAAAAGCCTTTTCATCTGTGATGCAGGTAAGATTGAGGGGGAAAGTGATGGCATACTTGGGAAAATCGTCCTTAACACATGTCCTTGAGGGGGAGCTTGAGGAAAGAGATTTATAGTAAATATATCATAAAGTTTCTCAGGGCTGGAGGAATAGCTCAGCAGCAGCTAAAGTGCTGGTCTAGCAATCTCATGGCCCTGAGTTTGATTCCCTAGCACCACATAATCCAGGTCTGGTGACATGCACCTGTAATTCTAGTGCTTGGGAGGCTGAGGCAGGAGGATTCCCATGTGTTTCAGGCCAGCCAGGACTACATAGTGTGTTCAGGTCCAGCCTGGACTGCAGAGTGAAACCCTGCCTCAAAAAAAAAAAAAAAAAAAAAAAAAAAAAAAAAAAAAAAAAAAAAAAAAAAAAAAAAAAAAAAACCCAAAAACTCTTTGCGTGAAAGAACATCATAAAGATAGATGTAAAGTAAGTTAGCTTAAAACTTTTTTGTCTTGTCACATTTTAGAACTTTCCCTTAGTAGTTGCTTCGTATTACAATGATTTATAGATTTGGAGTACCACTTAGCCAAATTGAGATGGAGAGGGAGTCAGTTTTTGAGGGGGACAAAAGCTAAATATCATGACTTGGTCTTTGTAAGCTTGATAACATCAACAATCAGTTGATATAAAAGTTACTATGTACAAATGAATACCAAATTTACTTGATTTTACATTATGGTTTTGTACCTGAATGTGGTGCAAAGCTCCCTCCTAGCTTAGTTTTGAGCACAATTTTAAGTAATATTTGCTTGAGTTAATGTGAACTATTGTTTTTAAATTTAGGTGTTAGTTTTAGTATCTTATAAGCCATTTTTATTTCCTTTTTTAAGTAATGGATATTATTTTTGTGTATTCATTTTTGAGACAGAGTCTTTCTCAGGCTGGTCCTGGTCCTGAACTCATGACTTAGCCCGGGCTGGCCTCAAACTCATGGCAGTCCACCTGCCTCAGCCTCCTTAGTGCTAGGATTATAGGCATGTGCCACTACATCTGGCTTAATGTGGAGCTGGGGAATTGAAGCCAGGGCCTTGGCTTTTGTTACACAAGCATGTTGACCTCTTGAGCTTACACCCCCACCTTTTGGGCACTTTTTAATTTTTTTTTTTTTTTTTTTTTTTGAGATAAGGTCTCACTCTGTGGCCCAGGCTGGTCCTGAACTCATTATGGAGCCAGGCTGGCCTTGGACTCAACGGTAGTCCTCCTGTCTCAGCCTCTGAGTGCTGAGATAACAGCTGTGCACCACACCCGGCTTATGTGGTGCTGCGGGATCAAACTAAGGTACTTAGTGCTTGCTAGACAAGTGCTTTAACTACTGAGCCATTCCTCCAGCCCTATTTTTCTTTTCTAATTTTGAGAAAAGCCAGAGGCACTTTATTACTGAGCTATGTCCTCATCTCCTTTTTATTTTTTAATTTTAAGACAGGGTCTTTCTTAGGTAGGATTCGAACTTGAAATTCTTTACCTCAGTTCCTTAAGGTCCCGGGCATATAGGTGTGTGCCACCATACCTGACATGGACATTTTCTAAGTATGTATTTTGAAAATTTTTAAATTCATAGGAGCACATGTGGAAGAGCATGATAGATACTCATATAATCTTCACCTAAATTCTCTGTTTACTAACTTTTGGTGCCGAGTGAGGAATAGCGTTGCTGAAGACTGAACCCAGGGCCTTGTGTATGCTCAGTACGCTACCACTGAGCTACTTAATCCCCTACTCACCACTTAGTAAAATTTTTCTGTGATTGGTTTGCCTTTATTATACACTTTTTTTGTTGAGCCATTTGAAAATAAATTATATGCATTATGAAAATTCATCCTCTAATTCAGTGTGCATCTCTCAGGAACAAGGCTATTCTTCCATATAATAAAAATATTATAGTTAAGAAAACGAATTTCATTTTGTAGACAATTGATATAAAAATTTTTGCAGTTGTTCCTGTGGTGACTTTTATGTCATGAAGACCAGGATCCATCAAGATTCTTTGTCTTGAGTGGTCTTTCCAAACTCTTAATTTAGAATAGCTCTCTATACTTTGTCCCCTCATTTTGTAGTATGTTCTCCATTCAGGGTTTGTCTTACTATTTCTTCATGACTAGAGTCTGTTTAAGCATTTTAGGCACAAATACTTCATAGGTTCATTCTTGTACTGTTATACCATACCAGTAGGCATGACACACATTGGTACATTACCAGATTTAGGGGATACTCTCCAGATCTTTCTGTTTTGAAGGCTTATTTTAACCACTTTGGAGTTAGTAATCTGATAAGTAATCTGGATATATCTTGAGATCTTCGGAATTTCCTGTTGTTTTGTTTTGGTGATACTGGAGATTGAACCTAGTTTCTGGCTGGTTATATTCACAGCTCATTTTTTATTTTGAAACAGCATCTTGCTAAGTTGCCAAAGCTAGGCTCAAAATTAGCCTCCCAAAGTGCTAGGACTACGGGGTATAATGTGGCTCTCAGTTGTGTTTCATGCAGTAATTTTAGCACCCATTGATAGCCCATGCAGTTATAGATTCTGACATTGGCTGTTACCTGATGGTAGTTTCCGGTTTCTAGTATTTTTTATATATCTATAACATTCTTATAAAAATAGATTATTCCTTGGCAAAGAGTGTGGTTTTTAACAGCTGTAAACTGTTCTGCCAGCAATATGCCCTGTAATTATCTAAAAGGATGTATGTAAGTGGTAGCATGAACTCTGTCATTTATTTATGATGTTAATTTTCTTGTATTCATTCTTGAAGCAAATTGTATACACTTTGCTCTAAAACGTCAATTGCATACATTTAATATATACCTTAAATAGAAAAATAATTGTAGTTTAAGGAAAAGTTTCCTACATGTATTGTGGGCATGTGCCTGGCTGTGTGTTTTAGATGTTTAGTAAGTACTAGCCAGGGTACCAAAGAAAGCACTTAGAAATAACAAAAAATAATGCCACTTAGACTAAGGTTAATTGATATTAAAAGAATAATGTTGATAGATATTAAAAGTAGAGAGCTGTATTTGTTTAAAACCTGCCATCTCAGCAGACTGAAATGTTTTCAAAGAATATTTCCTTTTGGCATTATGATAAATTTTTTCACTAGTTTACAGTTAATCTGATTTACTTGTTTTCTCCCTATTATGTTAACAGTTCATGATTTGTAACTTTTGTTTTTAAGCTTGTAATGACCAGCTTGCAGTCCATTCTTGAAAATGTGGATACACCAGAATTACTTTGCAAATGTGTTAAGTGCATTCTCTTAGTGGCTCGATGTTACCCTCATATTTTCAGCACTAATTTTAGGGTGAGTTCCCACTGTGCTTCTCTGAGGATGGGGTGAAGGGGTATGGTTGTATGTGTGAGGAATCATCAGCAGAGTAGAAAGTAGTATTTCTGTCACTTTGAATATGATCAGAAATGATTGAGGGTCAGCGTTGTATGGTATAGTCATACTGCTTCATTAAAGATGCCAGCTACATTTTTTTCCTCTGACATTAAGGATATTTAAGAAAGATAAAAATATTCCATGAGGGTCATATATGTCTACTTATATTCTTCTGCCTCTCTCTTTCCCATTTAAGTTTCTGTTATGTCAGGTAGATAGAATAGAAATGATTTTTCTAGGCATTCTTACTGTGATGTGGTCCATGGGTGAAATAGCAGTAAGACTTTAAAATGATTGGCCTCCTCTCTTTTTGTCTCCATCAAGGATACGGTTGATATATTAGTGGGATGGCACATAGACCATACTCAGAAACCTTCACTCACACAGCAGGTGTCTGGTAAGTTTTTTAGTATGTGCAGTTATTTAAATACTTTTCTGGTCCTTCAAAGACTACATGTATTGTTTCAGGGAAATACACAGTTGTTATGAATGAGCATCATTTGTTAGCTAAATTCATCTTTTCAAAGGAAAACCGTGTAGTTTTTAGTAGGTACATGTGGTACATGTGAGAAATTTCAAGTACTTGATTTCAAGTCATCTGCAGGGTATCCTGATAGAAGAGATGATATGGTGGTAGCTATACCTTGAACTTTAGAATGGGAGATCTGATTATGTAGTTTTTCTGATTAATTAACAAAGAGAAAAACACTGTGTAGAATTTTCACAAATCATATTAAAGTGGCTTTTAGTTTTGCTTTGGAATTAAATAAACAACTGCACAGTTCATTATTAACGTGTCAGCTTGTTATAGATGCTGTAGTTTGTGGTGCGGCAGTTTGCTATAATCTCTTTGTGATTCTGGGGCTTGAACCCAGGGCCTTGCCCATGTGACGCAGATACTTCTACATCTCTTTTTTATTTTTATTTAATTTTTATTTTGAGACAAGTTCTCATGAAGTTGGCTGGGCTGGTCTCAAACTTGGAATCCTCCTGCCTTGAACCTCCAGTTAGCTGGGATGATAGGTGTTCACTCCAGTGCCCAGCTTTCTCTTAGTTTATTTGATATATGAACATATAAAAATATGATATACCCACATAAATAATTAGCTCTTTATTTCCACTGTACCTTACCGGCTAAATGTGACCCGGTGTTATAAGCTATGCTGATGGTAAATGGTGGTGTTTGTCATGTTTGTAGTGACGACATATTAAATCTGCCTAAATGTAAGGACATAAGATTTATTAAATTTCTTATAATTTCAAGGATGGTTGCAGAGTTTGGAGCCGTTTTGGGTAGCTGACCTTGCGTTTTCTACCACTCTCCTTGGCCAGTTTCTGGAAGACATGGAGGCGTACGCTGAGGTGAGCATATAGAAGATCACGTTACTCCTTAAAATGCCAGCTCAGGGAAGATAACACCAACAAAAAAGATCTTAATTAAGCAGTTCTAGATTCATTTTATAATAATTCAGACTGCCTAACACTTGAGCAGAAATTATAAGACCATTGTAATATTTTAATATTTCTCATATGTTGTATGTTTTAAAGTTACCAGAAAGGTTATAAGAATAATTCTGGGCCTCATATTTTCCTAGCCTTTACGTTTTATTTATTTTTTATTTTGATATTTCTTGATAGCTTTTTTCTTTCAATTTTATCTTTTTGTGGCATTGGATAGAACCCCGGGCTTTGTGCCTATTAGAGAAGTGCTGTACTATTAAGCTATGACTCTAGACTTGGTAGCTAGTATTTTTCTGAAGACATTTTCTGTGGTTCAGAATTCTATTAACAGAAGAATCCTAAAAATAAGGTAGATTAATGCTGTTGAAAAATTTAAAAGGCCCTAAAAACTTTATTCATATACATGTGTTTCTGTGAAGGAATACAAGGGAATCTTGAGTCATGATGTAGAGGACAGGACTTGCCTTCATTCAGCTTTGTATGGCTGTCACAATATAGTGTGGCACTTTTTAGGTGGTACCAGAGCCTCTTCATTGGTGCTCTGCTTCCCTGGACTTAATGTTGTGACTTAACCCTAACTCTGGCCGTCTTCTGTCTAAGGCTTTTGTGTTTCTTTTACCATTCCATTTTGTGTCCCAGGTTTCCACAGAAATTGAACCTTGTGTTTTACTTACTCTTTTAGCCAGTGTGCTTTTGCTACTGTTAACTGTACTGATCTTTTTGCTTTCTTTCAGAGAAAAAGCAATAATTCATATTTCTGTCACATAGTGCTCTACCACTGAGCAATACTCCTAGCCCTTACAGTTTATTTTTTATTTTGAGGCTGTCTTATTAAGTTGTCCAGGTTGGCCTCAAATTTGGGATCCTCCCACCTAGCTTCCTTCTTGGCTAGGTTTATAGATGTGTGTCACTGTCCTTGGCTGATCTTTTCCTCTGATCATATCTTATTTCCTCAACTAAATTATAAATCTGTAGACCAAGTCTCATCATTTTCAAGCCTCTCCTTTTTGTTTTTTCATGTGCATGTTGATGTAGACACCTGTTTTTTGATTTAGTAGCTCAGAGAATACCCTGGAATGTGATTTTACCAAAAATCTAATTTAGGAATGGCAAAATTTTTGTATTCCAATTGGATCTATATGTAGTGATAGAGTATGTAGTAGAGTTTGTTTTTCTCCAACACCAATCTGAATTGGTACAGATTTTCTCCCTAGTACTTGGGATTTCATGTGGGGTTATTTAAATAACTTGAGAGATAAAACATGTTTGTGATGTGTTTCATTTTCTCTTAGGCTAAAATCCCTTTTATTTTGTAAAAACTTACTGTAAAGTTAGTTGGCTTGAAAAGTTGGGAAGATTTTAAAAAATAAACCATGCACCACTTAAAACAAGAATGCTGTGAATTCCCATCTAGGACCTCAGCCACGTGGCGTCTGGGGAGTCAGTGGATGAGGATGTTCCTCCTCCGTCCGTGTCACTACCAAAGCTGGCTGCGCTTCTCCGAGTGTTCAGTACTGTGGTGAGGAGCATTGGGGAGCGCTTCAGCCCAATTCGGGGTCCTCCAATTACTGAGGCGTATGTAACAGATGTAAGTACCTACAAAAATGTCAGAAGTCATTTAAAAACAGAACTGTTTTGTGTTGTACCTAGTGAATTGTTGCCCTTCATTTGTTTTATGTGTGTGGATGTGTATGTTTGGCTGCTTTGTTAGAAAAGCAGGGAAACGTGCTGTATCGTTCTTCCTTCCTACCCTGTTCTACCAAGCTGTGAAAACAACTGTAGGGGAGCACATTCCAGTATTTTAACTGCCTTTGAACTTTTTCCTTAAGGGATCCTTCATAAATTCATTTGTTGTTGTTGCGTAGTCCAATGAGTACTTTAGTTTAACAGGGAAAATGAATCCTAGGCATTACACACTGCTTGAGTAAGCAGAGAGGTGCATACATTGCTAGGTAAAATAGGATAGTAACTATATATGCAATTCTTGGTATGTTAATTGTGCACTGGATCAGAAATGTCAAATTTTAAGGATAAATTTGTACATTGGTATTTCAGTCACTTAATATTTTTGTTTTCTTTGAATTGTTTAAAAGGTAAGGTTAGTTGAAGATTATCTGAAATGAAATAAAGGCAGTTAAGTCATGTGAAATAAAAGGAAAGGAATATCGTTTTTTCAGGATAGTTACATAGTGAAATATTTTATAAAGGTCTTCTAGGCCTTTGAAAATGATTTTAACTGTGTGTGTGTGTGTGTGTGTGTGTGTGTGTGTGTGTGTATGTGTATATGTATACACACACACATACATACATACATACATACATCTTTACACTAAGCTGCATCTCCAGCCCCTTTTTATTTTTGATTTTGAGACAGGATCTCACTAAGTTGCCCAGGCTGGGTTTGAACTTAGAATCCTCCTGCCTTAGCTTCCCAGAGTACTGGGATTACAGGCCTCCACCACCAGGCCCAGGTCCTCGGGTTGTTTGTTTTTTTTGCTAGAAATTTAGTACGTATGTGTTGACTGTTAACAGCTTAGTAATTTGTGTGTTGGAGGGGTACGTGTGTGTGTGTGTGTAACTATCTGATTTTTGTGATCTTTACTTGGTACTATGTGGAAAATACGTGAATGCTTATCTCTCCTGAGGGTGAAGCCCAGGGTGGTAGAGTGCTTGCCTACTGTGATCATTGGTATAGGAACTTTAATGTTCGCTTATGCTGGTTTAGGAGTTTCCATTTAAAACATTGATTGCTAGGAGCTGCAGTTCATTAACTAGGAACAGGTTATTCCATGCCTTTAACGCTGTTACTGAGTTGTGTTTTATTTTATGGTTATAAAGATTCTGAACTGCAGTTATTTAGTGACTTTGGGGAGAGAGAAAGTGTATAAGAGAAATAGAGGATGGCAAATTCCACTTCCTGTTGCAGTAGTTCTCTGGAAGTTTTTAGCCAGGATCATTTTTGTGTATTATTCTGAACATTTTTTGTGTATTATTTTGAACATTCTGCCTTTATTGCTACTGAAAACTAGAAGGTTAAAACTATTGGTAATGCAGGCAGTTAATTTGCAGTTGAAGTTGCATTAAACAAAGTATTATCTTGCTCTCTGGAAGCATGTGAAATTTTTTAAAAAGCTGCTTCTTTTCCCCATTTGCAGGTTCTGTACAGAGTAATGAGATGTGTGACGGCTGCAAACCAAGTGTTTTTTTCTGAGGCTGTATTGACAGCTGCTAATGAGTGTGTTGGTGTTTTGCTCGGCAGCTTGGACCCTAGCATGACTATACATTGTGACATGGTCATTACATATGGATTAGACCAACTGGAAAATTGCCAGACTTGTGGTACCGATTATATCATCTCAGTCTTGAATTTACTCACATTGGTATGTGAATTATCATTTGTTTTGTCTTTCTAGTGTGTTGGTTTATTTAGACCCTTAAATTTAAATTGATATGGAAGACATTAAGCACTGTTTTTTCAGTGTGATAGCCTTATTTTCATAAATATAATATCCTTTTCTTCTAGTGTCTGTGTGTCTAGGTTTTGGAGCCTCCCTTAGCATGGTTTTACTCTTGCCTGATGAGGTGTGATCCTTCACCCCTTGCTCTTTAGTATTCCTGTAAATACTGTCTGAGGAAAAAGTCCTTGGTAACTGTTTGGAAAGACCCTGAAATGCTTGGTTTTTATTATAAAAAATTTTCTTGTAGTTTTTAATTCTTGTAATTTCTTAACTCCTAGAACTCTTGCTTTTGTTACATATTCTAAACCACATACAAAATAGAACAGTATAATGAATCTGCGTATACTTAGTATTCTTCCTCTATAATTAGAAACACATGGCCCATCTGGTTCCATGTAGGCTGCCCGCTCTGCCTCTGCGTTGCTGTCCCTTTATCTAATTGTTTTACTTTAAAGAAAATTCTGGGTGACATTTTGCTGAGCATTTCTGTCAGAGTGTACCTCCTTCTATCAATGTTAAAAAAGCCCATATTTAAGTGTGAAATACAGTTTTCCTGTTTAGATATCTAACATCCTGATAGTAGCTGAGATACTTTATTTTTTTGTAGATTTTACTTTTTTGAGCAGTTTTTAGGTTATAGAAACATCAGAAAATGCAGACTTCTTATATTCTCTGAGAGCTGTTTCTGTTATTAACATCTTGTATTAGTTTGATATATTTGTTAAAATTGGTGAACAAACACTGATACATTATTATCTAGACTTCATAGTTTAGGGTTCAGTCTGAGTTGGGCATTTACATTTTTGACAGATGTATAATGACAAGTATTTGGTATTACAGGGTAGTTTCACTTTTCTAGGAATCTATTCTGTTCTATTTCCTTCTTCTTCCTGCCTGTCTTCCTTCCCTCAGACCCTTGCCAATCCTTGACCTTTTTTTCTGTGTCCACAATTTTGCCTTTCTAAAATGTTATTTAGTTGGAATCATACTGTATTTAGCCCTTTTGATTTTTATTTTATGTTTAGTGACAGGGTCTTGCTCTGTAGTCCAGTCTGGTTCTGAACTCACTATGTAGCCCAGGCTGGCCTTAAACTCAGCAGTCCTCTTAACCCTGCCCCCGGGCTCCACTACCCACCTGAGTGCTGGGATTACAGGAGTACACCACCATGCTCAGCATATATGGTGCTGTGATATGGAGGTCAGGGCCTTGTGCTTCCTAGGCAAGCACTCTAACCTCTATGCTATTCCTGCGGCCTGTATTTAGCCTTTTAAAATTGGCTTTTTTTTTTTTTTTTTTACTTAGCAATAAGCATTTAAGGTTCCTTCATGATTTTTGTATTTGAAGTTCATTTTAAAATTTTATTGTTTTAGATTATTGAACAGATAAATACAAAACTGCCATCATCATTTGTAGAAAAGCTGTTTATACCATCGTCTAAACTACTGTGTTTACGTTATCATAAAGAAAAGGAGGTAAGTTATATTGGTACTGCCATTTGCTAACTTCCATCATTGAAGAGTTTGGATTTATGTTGCTTACTAGGCTACTTAAGTGAAACTGAGTGAAATGATGTTTGATGTTGAATATAATGTTTGTAATGATTGTGTTAATGTTTGTTAGCTATGATGCTATATGGCTTGATGATGTACCAGATAATCTGTTTATAGTATCATTTGTTGTTATTAACTGGTTTTGGTGGGTTTGTACCAGAGGGAAAGGAAGCATGTATATTTATAAAGTTCAGAAATACTGTATATATATCTTAAAATTATTAGCTTCTCAATGAACCCCCACTCAACCTCACAATAGACTTTCCAAGTAGAGGTAGGAAAACAAATTCTAAACTGGTATTTGCGTGTGTGTTTTATCATTGACTGTGTTTTAAGCATGTCCGTTTATATAGCATATTGGCAGTTTTAGAGTATTTGTTACAACTTCAGAAAAGATTGCTAATTGTATGCATACATTGGTTTTAAAAATTAAGATCTCAGATGTTCTTGACTGGATATATATATCTTTCAGACTGATTCATGTCTCCAGCATTGTCTCCCGTACAATTTTAGAAGATTTATTTTCCATGGAATTACCACTTCTCTAAATGTTCTCTTCCCAGGTTGTTGCTGTCGCTCATGCTGTTTATCAAGCAGTGCTCAGCTTGAAGAATATTCCTGTTTTGGAGACTGCCTACAAGTTAATTTTGGGAGAAATGACTTGTGCCCTAAATAACCTGCTACATAGTCTGCAACTTCCGGGTGCCTGCTCGGAGATAAAACACGAGGCTTTTAAGAATCATGTATTCAACGTAGACAATGCAAAATTTGTAGTTATATTTGATCTCAGTGCTCTGACTACAATTGGAAATGCCAAAAACTCATTAATTGGAGTGAGTCCTTGATTATAATAACTTTGTTTTATCTATGGTTATGCTTTTTCTTATTGCATATTTATGTATTCATCTAAAACTATGCCTATGTATCCACAGAATCAATCTGTAACAGATGATCATATTAAGGACATACATATATTAAATTGGCAGGGATCTTTTTAAATTTCGTTTTTTAATTTTTTGTTGTTACTTTTAATTTTTTAAAAATATTCCAGCTAACTTAGGTTTCACTCTTTAGTTTAGGCTGGCCCTGAACTAACTGGGTAGCCTAGGTGGCCTTGAACTTAAGGCGATTCTCCTGCTGCCTAAGCTTTCCAAGAGCTAGGATGGCAGGCATTGTCTGCCATGCCTAGCTAATTTTTATATGGTTGGGGAAATCAAACCCACGGCCTTGTGCTTGCTAAGCAGCCACTTTTAACCACTGAGCTCTAGCCCCAGGAATACCTTCTTGTCACTAGATGTTTTGCCTTGCTAAGTTGTTTTACTTCCAGAAAATGTCTTTTATGAATTTCGTTTATTAACTGTAGCAGTTTATAGAAAATTGCCAACATTGTCCATAACTCAAGTAAGGGTAGTTCATTTAATACAGTTTTTCTTTCCCTGGTAGGTTTTTTCCGTCTTTTCAGTAAAATTAGAATTCTCATACGGTTTTATATTTTGGTAGCCTGCTTTTCTGTAGGAATATTGGTTTATTATTTCTTCTAGAAGAAACTGTATTTTTTCTTTCAGGAAAGTTGAAGTGGCCGTGCTTTGATTTTATAATTATTGTGGTTTTTATTTTTCCCCCTTGCAGAGTTGAAAAATGTTAATTTTAGTTGGACTGTGCAGATTTGAAAAACATTAGCTTTAATAGAAAGTGATAGGATATAGGCAAGAGCTGAAGTTTCCTAAGAGTGAAGCGGGAAAAGTCACTGAGCCGTTTACTTGCTTGCACCCCTTTGTGTTGTCATAGAGTCTGTGTCATTGCATATCTGCTTCTTCATTGCTAGCTTGACTCTTCATTTGAAGCCCTTCCCCCTTTAAACACAAAAATTTTGTCTTTGAGGAATTCACATTATATATGCATCAGAGGTTTGTGTCCTCTACTCTGGAGACAGGAGAGTGATGCTCACATAGAATAATGTTGTAGCAATAGAAAAGAAGAAAGGATGGGAAAAGTGTAGAGTTCCAGAATGGACCTTTTTCCTAATTAAAAAAAGTGAAGAAATACAGGCTTCTATACCGAAGGGTACAAAGGAATTCGCTTAGACGAGAGATCAACAAACTATCGCCCTGCCTCTGAGCAAGGTGCAGCGTGGCGCCTATTTTATTTTTTTAAATAGCTCTGTGGAGGTACAATTTACATATTACACAATTTTCATTTAAAATAATTCATTGATGTTTGGCATATTCAGAATTATGTGGCCATCACCATTCAGCCACCAGTTTAGTAAGAAAAGTTGTATTATTGGAATCTAGCCATTTCCATTCCTGTGGTGCTTTATCATGAGTGGCAGAGTTGAGGAGTTGCCACTTGATTACAAAGACTTCATTTGGCCTGTAAAGCCTAAGATTTATTGTCTTAGCTTCAGATAAAGTGGTTGCTGCATACCTCAAATCTTGCAGGGTCTCGCTGTGGAGTTCATGCTTGTCCTGATCTCGTTGTGTAGCCCCTGCTAGCTTTGAACTCAGACAGGCCTTCTGCTTCAGCCTCCTGAGTATTGGAATTATAGGCGTGCACCACCATGCTCAGCTATTTTTTTTTTTTTTTAATCTGTTGTTGAGGAGTAACTGAGCCCAGGAATTTGAAACCAGGCTTGACAACATAGAGCCCATCTCAAAAAAAAAAAAAAAAAAAAAAAAAGGTCTTGACATGTTTTTTGAAGAATAAACTGTGTGCTTGTGAATCTTGGGCATCTTAGAGGAACTATAAATATACTTCTTTTTGTACCTTGTCAGATGTGGGCATTGTCTCCAACTGTCTTTGCTCTTCTGAGTAAGAATCTGATGATTGTGCATGGTGAGCTGGCGGTTCACTTCCCTGCCATTCAGTATGCGGTGCTCTACACGTTGTATTCTCACTGTACTAGGTACTGTACTTTTGAAGTCTTTGTGAGAAAAAAAGAATTCATATTTTGAACTTGGTTTTCTTGATGTTAATGATGAAAAGGTTATCCATACTTGTTTTTCAGGCACGATCACTTTATATCTAGTAGTCTTAGTTCTTCATCCCCTTCATTGTTTGATGGAGCTGTGATTAGTACCGTAACTACGGCTACAAAGAAACATTTCTCAATTATTTTAAATCTTCTGGGAATATTGTTAAAGAAAGATAATCTTAACCAGGATACAAGGTAACTAAATTTTGCAATACTTTTTCCTAATTTTTAATTTATCCTATACTTTGAAAATAAAAAATATCAGTTACAAAAAACAATAACAAAAATCCCATAAAAATGTGGATTACAGAAGTGGAATAGACTAGCCTCTTCATTGTAAAATACTTCATAATTTAGCTTTTTAAGTTAATCTTTATATTATTTCTATAGGCTGTGTTACTTGGGAGTTATTTTTAAAAGGCTTGTCACTGTTTGATAAACTTTTTGTAGTTTAATTTTTCATGTTGCTAGTTTGAAAAAACAAAAGAAAACTAAGATTTTTAAAAGTAAAAGGCTTGCTCTGTAGTATGGGATGGTAGTGAAATCACTTTGTAATGCAGGCTGACCTTGAGCTCAACAGCACTCCTCTTGCCTCAGCCTTCCAAGTGTTAATATTGCCCATGGCATCACCACACCCGGTTTATGTGGTGCTGGGAATCAAACCCAGGGCCTTATGCTTGCTAGGCAAGTGCTGCTGCTTTAAATACGGAGCTACAACTCTAGCCCCAAGTGTTTTTTCTTTTAAATGTAAAATCAACTTTTACTTTGTTTTTCAGGAAACTGTTGATGACTTGGGCTTTGGAAGTGGCTGTTTTAATGAAGAAGTCTGAAACATATGCACCTTTATTCTCTCTCCCATCTTTTCATAAGTTTTCCAAAGGCCTTCTAGCCAACAGTAAGATAATATGCCACTTAATTTTCTTTATCACCTGGTAGTGGGAAGTAGTTATTTCAGTGCCCTTCCTAACCTGAAGTTGTATACTCCCCATTTTGAATGACAGCTTGTCTTAAATTTTTATTTTTAGCATTTGAAAATTCAGTTGTTTTGATTGGTACATTTAATTTATTTGTGTGTGTGGTACAGGGGACTGAACTCAGGGTCTCCATACTGTACTACATCCCTTCCCCCTTTTAAAAGTTTTTATTTTTGAGACAGGGTCTTAAGTCAGAGTTGCCCAGGCTACTGTTGAAGTGCAGCCATCGTGCCACCCAGAATGCTGAGACTACAGGCCTGGCACGTTACGGGTATTTTTAAGTTTTTCCCCTCAGGAAGACATTTGTATAGAGACTGGTTAACTTAACTTGGGTCTTGTGAGTGCATTTTCCCTAATATTACTGCCAGATATGTAGTATCTAGTCTATAGTAGGTGCTTTCAGTTTGTTGAATGAATGGGTTCAGGCTTACAACTTCTTTTGGCAAGCTGAAAGTAATTTATCTTTTAATTTTGAATAGCTCTTGTTGAAGATGTGAATATCTGTCTGCAAGCATGCAGCAGTCTACACGCCCTGTCCTCTTCTTTGCCAGATGATCTTTTACAGAGGTATAGACCAGAGACCTTGTCTTTTGACTCCTCTAACAATATGGGAATGTTACCACAACCTACTTTCATGTGTGCTGTTTCTGATAGGTGTGTTGATGTTTGCCGTGTTCAGCTAGTCCATAGTGGAACTCGCATCCGACAGGCCTTTGGAAAGCTGTTGAAGTCAATTCCTTTAGATGTTGTCCTAAGGTATAATAATTGTTTTGCAGTATTATGCATAGTAATTGTCTAGTTGAGGATAAGACAGATCACTCTATTAGTGCATTATTACCATGTCTCATATGGCATCTCTGTTCTGTGACTGAAGAGGTTTCAAAGGATCAGATTTTGCAGAAAGTCTAGAAAATAACAATTTTATATTTTATGACCTTTATATTTACAAGCTTATGCTAATTATTATAGGACAATTCATAGTGCCAAAAATGTGTGTCTCGGTAGTACAGATATTTAAATTATGTGCTTTTTTATAAAGTTGATGTGGGAGCTTTAAGAACCTGAGATTGTAAAGTTATATTAATATCTCTGAATCCATTTTAGTCTTAGTTGTATATTTTTACTTTTGTTAGCAAAAAACCCCATTTGCAGAATGTGTTAACATTTCAACCAGAACATTTTACATAGCAATGATTTCATTTTCTCTCTACAGCAATAACAATCACACAGAAATTCAGGAAATTTCTCTGGCATTAAGAAGTCACATGAGTAAAGCTCCAAGTAATACATTCCACCCACAAGATTTCTCTGATGTTATTAGTTTTATTTTGTATGGCAACTCTCATAGAACAGGGTAAGACATTTCTTTGACTCTTTCATCTTGGAAAAGTGATTTTTAGAGTATTCTTGACTTGAGTCCAGTTTTGAAAACATGTCTAGAGGGACTGAATGGAAAGTAATATTCAAGTGGATCATTTTAGTTTTCATCAATAAGAAAATTGCTTTAAAGATAACATCTTGTAGAAACAAAGAATATGCTTTGAATTTAGTGATGAAAAGAAGTTAACAGATAGCCGATCTTATAATTGGTGAGGGGCTTGGGGCCAAGGGTGTTTTGGAACTGTTTTGTGGCAGTTGATGAGTATCATTCTGGCAGCCAGATTGCCCTGAACCCTTTACCCTAATCACCCATCTGTGTCCTACCTCAGCCTTTTTAACTGTACAAGATCTCTGAGTGAGAGATGGCAGTGCTCTGTTTCTTGATTTCATCTTCTTTTAGTAGGAAAAACTATAGTCCTTATTCCTATTCCCCTTGTGATTGTATTTGATTGTTAAAATGAAATCTTCATTCTCTATTAAATACGAAATTTCTTTTCCCAGGAAGGACAATTGGTTAGAAAGGTTGTTCTACAGCTGCCAGAGATTGGATAAGCGTGAGCAGTCAACGATTCCTCGCAATCTCCTAAAGACAGATGCTGTCCTTTGGCAGTGGGCTATCTGGGAAGCAGCACAGTTCACTGTCCTTTCCAAGTTGAGAACTCCTTTGGGCAGAGCTCAAGATACCTTTCAGACAATTGAAGGTGACCAACTCTCCATGTTTCTTCAGCTTTGGCTTGTAAATCACTTCCAGAGCACTTTTACTGCAAAAATAATGAACTTATTTTCTTTGTTAAAGATTTGAAAGTAAATTTAAATTGTAACTTATAGGTAATTTTCAGCTGTGTTTTTTAGGATAAACTTTTCATTGATTAAATCTGGTCATATGTTGTGTGTTTCTGTGTAAGAACTTAGGAGGTTTTGTGTGGGCAATGTATCTTTTTTTTCCCTCTAAAATGAAGTGTAATGTTTTCCCTTTTAAGTGGTGGATAGACCTCCAGGATACTTGGTGTGATCTTGTGACCGTTACTTCTGTAATCGAGAATGGTGTCTTTGTTTTCAGGTATCATCAGAAGTCTTGCTGCTCACACATTAAATCCTGATCAAGATGTTAGTCAGTGGACGACTGCAGACAATGACGAAGGCCATGGTAGCAACCAGCTCAGGCTTGTACTTCTTCTGCAGTATCTGGAAAACTTAGAGAAGTTAATGTATAATGCATATGAAGGATGTGCCAATGCATTAACATCACCTCCCAAGGTTGGTGCCTGTAGGGTAGGGTTGCCTTATGGCAGTTTCATCATTGACCCTCGTAGTGGGTAGAGAGCAGAAATCACAGTAGACTTGCATGTTTGATTTCTATGTATTTGAGATATTTACACCTATAGTTTGAGCCAATATTGAGTTCTTCTTTCTTTTTATTATAAAGGTCATAAGGACTTTTTTCTATACCAATCGCCAGACTTGTCAAGACTGGCTAACTCGGATCCGCCTCTCGATCATGAGGGTTGGATTGTTGGCAGGACAGCCTGCTGTGACTGTCAGACATGGCTTTGACTTGCTTACAGAAATGAAGACAAATAATCTATCTCAGGTAAGAGTTCCCTGATTAGAAGGTAAATCTGTTAATTTTAGAAAAACCTGGATAAATTTCTTGGCTGCAGTTTAATCTGTAGATAATAAAAATTTCACTTGTAAAGCTTTTGATTCAGTATTTTCCAAAAGGAGTACCTAACCGAAGGTCACCTAGTTATGCTTTCTACAGAGAAAGAACATGTTAAACACATGTATGTTGTGCTTAAGGGTTAGAACTTCAAGTATAACTGTAAGTTGTCTGTGGAACAAATAAGTTTTATGATGTATGCAAAATGCTTGGCTAATTCCTCAGTTGTAAGTGTGTTTACAATAAACATATGGAACCCAAAATGAACAAAATGTTTACTAGTTAAAATCAGGAATAGTAAGCAGCATTGTAAGACATGTAATCAATTTTTTAAATTCATGTTTCTTTTTAATTTTTCTCCCAGTGTTATTCTTATAAAGGCCATAGGTTAAATGTTTGCGTAACTGTGTTGGAGTGGAAGTTAAGAATAACACTAGTCTGCTGTTACAGTTCTTTCATTTACCTTTTGTGTTAGCCTTTAAGGATTCTAAGCTAGTTTGCTGTAATCCCAGCTACTTGGAGGCTGAGGCAAGATTTCAGTCTGTAAGTCAGTATGGGCAAACTAAGATCCTGTCTCAAACATTAAAAGGGCTAGATTTGTAGTTTAGGGCTTCCTAAGTTCAATCCCCTGTACTAGGGAGGGACGGGAGCCCACTAGGCTAACTAATGTGAAAATAATTGTTAACTAACTTTGGTGGTAAGCTTAAAGTGTGCTCTGTAGTTGTAACTTTAGTGGGTTTTTGTTTGTTTTGCACTGCCAGCAATCAGACTGGGGCTTCATGCATGGTAGACAGGTGCTATACCACAGCCATTATTTGAATTTTAATGATAGTGAGGTCTTTGGTAATGTTTTCTATATGCTGTTCTCAGGGAGGAAATGAATTGGAAGTGACCATTATGATGGTGGTAGAGGCACTGTGTGAACTTCACTGTCCTGAGGCTATACAGGGAATTGCTGTGTGGTCGTCTTCCATTGTTGGGAAAAATCTCATCTGGATTAATTCTGTGGCCCAGCAGGCTGAAGGAAGGTAAGGTTGGGTAAGAAAGGGATGGCAGGATGGCTTTCCTTTTACATCCTTTGTGTCAGTAGCTAATATGTAGTCTAATGTTAAAGTAGCTTTGTTCTATTTTAACAGTTGATGCTTGCTATAAATAACTTTGCTTCTTTTGTCTGACTTTTTAGAAAATTAGCAATATTTGCGTGCTAATCATACGGAGAGCAGGGTCATCTAAATGCTTTTGATCCTTAGTTGAAAATCTTCTACGTCAGAGTCTGGTACACTTTACTCTGTTAAGTCCTGTTAATGCTATTTCTCTGGAAAAATTCAGTTTCTCTAGATAAAGAAGCATATGTGGGTTAGAGGAATGTCACATTCGTTAAAGGGTTTGTGAGAAAAGCCCTGAATTCAATTTCCCAGCACCACATCAAGCTGGGCGTGGTGGTGCATTTCTGTAATCTCAGCACTTGGGGAGGCTGAGGCAGGAGGGTTGCTGTGATTCCAAGCCCAGCTTGGGCTACAGAGCGAAACCCTGTCTCAAAAAAAGAAAAAGCAGGGGGAAAAAAAGAAGCATGTGCTATAATAGTCGGTGTCAGTTTGTGTTTAACCATATCTTGAAAATTTGGGAAAAAACTGCCCACAGTTCCATATCCTAGCGTAGTGACTATTAGTTGTGGTGTATGTGACTTTCTAGTTCTTTCTAATTTTTTCATGCATCTTTTTATTTTTAAATCATAAAATAGTAGTATATCTAGGCATATAGCTTATGACGTGTTTTTTTATTTCCTCAAAGTAATGCATGCATGCAGTACAGGAACTTGAACCCAAGGCTTTTACATTGAGCCATATCCATAATCCTTAAAAAAATGTAAAGACATCTTGTGCTAAGTTGCCCAAGCAGGACTTGAGTTTTTGATCTTGCTGTCTCAGCCTTCTAGAATACTGCAGTTACAGGTGTGTGCTATCATGCCTGCTTTTATATGATTTTTAAATGGGTAGTTGTCTAGACTTGTGAGTGTATACTGTAATTTAATGTTCATTATTGTGGGATATTAAAGCTATTTCTAGAGGGTTTTTTTGTTTTAATGAATTTTAATGCACCTTGATACTTGAACCTTACATTGTATTCCTGATTAACATTTTTTAAAATCCATTTCTATAAGTTGATTTACTAGAGGAAAGGTATAGACCCATAGGCTTATGAAACCAAACACTGATAAGTTCTGCCCAAAGATGGTTTTCTGATTCATACTCTTAATGATAAGAGTAGCCCCTTCACTTTTCTGAATACTGAGCATCCTTGAGAAACAGAAATTTCATTGCCATCATCAGGAAAATACTTGTAAGTTATATTTCTCTATTATATGTAATGGTAGATTATTTCCCTCTTAACTATTAATGATTTTTCAAAATGTGGATTATGGCCTCTTTCTTTATTAATTGAAAGATTTTATTATTCATGATGCTATCTAATACCTTGCTTTGTAATTTATCTTTAAAGCTACGATTCAAACATCTAACAGTGTCATCACAAAATTTGATCTGTTAGGTTTTGGATTCTTGAATTGGTCTTTCTATATAGACATTAATTACTTAACCCTTTTTTACTAGGTTATGTATTTTTAACCCTTAAAGACTTGAGTTTATTTTAATTTGTTGTGAGGAAGAGATGTAATTGTGTCTTACTATTGCCTATAAATAATTAACTCATTGTCTTAGTTCAGTTTATCAAGTTAAACACTCTTTCATCACTAAGGGAGGTGGGAGATTGGATATGTATATTTAAAATAAAATTGCTTCAATTTACATTAAAGGTTTGAAAAAGCCTCTATGGAATATCAGGACCACCTGTGTGCCATGACAGGGGTTGATTGCTGCATCTCCAGCTTTGACAAGTCGGTTCTCACGTTGGCCAATTCTGGGCGTAACAGTGCCAGCCCCAAACATTCTCTGAATGGTGAGTATTTACGTAAAGCCAAGCAAAGGTTGTAGTTGCATACTTTGTACCAATTATACTGCTCTTTGAAATATTGGTAATTGCTCTGGATCCCTCTTTTCTTACTTTATAAAATATTTTCACTCAGGTGAATCCAGAAAAACGGTGCTGTCGAAACCAACAGACTCTTCTCCTGAGGTTATAAATTACTTAGGGAATAAAGCATGTGAGTGCTACATCTCCATCGCTGATTGGACTGCGGTGCAGGAGTGGCAGAACGCCATCCTCGAGCTCAAGAAGAGCACCAGCAGCACTTCGCTCAGCCTCAAGGCTGACTTCAACTACATCAAGTGAGGACTTCTTTTTTCTGTTAAAAATTACAAATAGTACAAAAATGACAATACCCTGCTAATTTTTAATAACTACGAAGTATTCCTTTGTGGCAGAAGAATATTAGAACTGGCTGTATTTACTAATACAAAATCACTGTATTTCTAATAGTACTCTAAAAAGTACAACAGGAAACCAACAGTAGAGACAAGGAATGTATTTGCAATGGAAATAGACTCGTAAATGAAGCAGCTTATGACTGCTTTAGAAGGGATTACATATGATGGCTTTAGGTCTAAATTAAGTTTAAATATATTAAAAGCTAGGGCTGGAGGAATGGCTCAGCCGCAAGCAGTAAGTACCTGAGTTCCATCCCCAAGCACCACCTAAGCTGGGCATGGTGGTGTACTACTGTAATCCCAGCACTCGGGAGGCTGACACAGGAGGGTTGTGGTGAGTCCAGGGCCAGCCTGGGCTCCATAGTGAGTTCAGGACCAGCCTGGGCTTCAGAATAAGAGCCTGTCTCAAAATAAATAAATAAATAAAGTTAAAAATACATATATTAAAAGTTGTTTTCATCAGTACAGAATTTCCAAACATCTTTAAACAAAGACTTTCTGAATTTCTTGTCTTTTTTCTCCTCATTGCTCTGAGCATTTATTTATTAATACTGTAATTCAAAATTGAGTACTCAGTGTACTAACAAAGATATTTATGGGAAAAACACAAAAATGAGAATTGAGCGTGTTCTGGACACTTGGCTAGTTAGACGATGGACCCTGGTCATTGTGTGTTATACTTGCGTTTGCTGGTAAGCAGGTCAATGGTGATTTCTCCATGAGCTCATACTAAGTGATAGGAAGTAGAGTACAAACACAGTGACCTAAAACAGACATGGATTCTAACCTTTAAAATAAGGTGAAACAGGAAAAGGACATGGATGGAATGTTACCTAGACTTCACCTTTTCTGTCCCTCCAGGAAAGCATGTAACGTTGAATACAGAGTTTGGGGTTCTATATTGTGGATTAACAACTGTAAAGAAGAGGGTCTCCCCCCACCCCCCCAAATCAGTCTTTAGCAGAATGCGTACACCTGTGGAGCATAGTGGATACATGAGCATCCTGCCACAGGAGAGAACTCAAGACCGTTTTGTGCAAGAAATGGTACACATGTTGGTCACTGAGTCTTGAATGGTTGGTTCATCAGACTCACCTGAGAGAAACCAGTGGCTTTTATTGATACTAGGTAGAAGCAGGTATAGAGTAAGCTGTGCCACCAATAGTTCTGGTGCTACTTTCTATGTATGAGGGAATGGATGCAGCCTGGGGGACAGGCAAAGATGGAAAAAGAGGGATTGAGAAATGGAAGTGCAGTAGTAGAAATGGGCTCTGAAAGCCATGTGAAGCTCAGAGGACAAGGCTTGCCATCCTGGCTGTGATGCCCAGGGCTGTGGGAAGCAATCTCGGAGGCATCATTTCTTAGGTGAAGTGAGGAAATGGAAAGGAATTCACTACTCGCTGAAAAGAAGTAGTGAAAGAATTAAGGACTGAAGTACGAGACTGAGTGGGTCGGAGACCTGAGGAGGGCTTAGGCTTCAGGTGGGATTGAGGCTGCGAATAAGCTAAGGGGTTGCTTGGAGAGAACATGGTGTTGGAGTCACCGTGGAGGACACTTATCAGTGTGTTAAATGGGGTCCAGGATTACAGGCCGTACTACATAGAAATGCAGGAGGCAGGGAGAGGTGGATGAGTGGAACCGAATGTTTCTAACTGTGACTTTCCTGCTTGCTGCGCTAATTTTGTGCTAAATAAAAGGAGAGTCACATCATCAGAATAAAAATAGTGGAGTATTCATGGGTGACATTTCTTGAAAACAGTGCTGTATGCTGTTCTTCTTTCTAGAATGGAATGTTTTTTTCTGAATGATGATGGAGTCATTCATGTGCTGCATAGGGTATAACACAAGCTGACCTATGTTTTGATTACAGATCACTGAGCAGTTTCGAGTCTGGAGAATTGGTTGAATGCACTGAGCAGTTAGAATTGTTACCAGGAGAAAATATTAATCTTCTGGCTGGAGGATCAAAAGAAAAAATAGGTATTTGAAAACTTTTTAATTTTTTTTATGGACTCTTGCTGAAAGTGTTTGGTTTGATTATCTTTTACTAGGGAATCTAGACATTATTTTACATTTCCTTGAGGGCAAAGTCCCATGGAAAGCAACAAATTTTGGGTGGTTCTATTCACATTTGGTTTGGCAAATGAAAAACAATTAATTAGTTAAACTGAACAGCTGGATGAGGTGCTGCATGCCTGTAATCCCAGCTCTTAAGAGGCTGAGGCGGGAGAATTGCAATTCCAACCTGGCCTGGGTGATTTAGCAATTTAGTGAGACCCTGTCTCTAAATAAAAAATGGTTGATGATATAATTGAATGCAAACTCTCTGGGTTCAATCTTCAGTAGCATTCCCAAAACAGGAACAAAAACTAAACAAGGGTACATTAATACTTTGAGATTTGTTAAAAAGTAGGAAGTAGTATTTAAGCCAAATGTTTTTCTTTATTTTCATGTTGATGGCTCATTAAGATCTTTATTGCAAATATTTTTAAAAATGTGCTAAAGTTAATGTTATAAGCACTCTGTGTGTGTATATTGATCCAATAGATTCAGTAAGATTTGCTTCTGTGGATGTAGCTTTGCTTCTTTAAATAGTAGGTTGGCTTATGATACATGTGCCTTTAAGTTCAGCTGATTTTCGGGGTTGTGAAGTTTAATCCTATAAACCAATGATTTTTATGTGCAGTTATTGAAAAGTGTAACTGTATTGACTAGTCACTTGAACTTAAAAAATGGAATGAGGTACTCATTGGGGTTATTATTTAAAGCACTGTCAAAACATTTTTACTTTTTTATATATTAAAAGTCAGTTAACTTAATGAAATTTATTTCACTTCTTTAGATATGAAAAAACTACTTCCTAATATATTAAGTCCAGATCCAAGGGAGCTTCAGAAATCCATTGAAGTTCAGTTGTTGAGAAGTTCTGTTTGTTTGGCAACTGCCTTAAACCATGTCGAACAGGATCAGAAGTGGCAGTCTGTCACTGAGTAAGTTGGACCTTCTGGAGGAAAGTGGGCTTCAAGGGTATCACATGATGGCGGGCTGGGTCTGGGAGGAGACAGTTGTTCACGGGATATTCGGGATACTCGTCCTCATACGGTTTGTTTTACTGGTAGATGTCATGTGATATGTGACTGCCACTTGCCAGCATTCTTTGAGATTGGAACTAGATGAAGTGTAAAAATTTCCTCAGACCAGTCTTGGTTTGCTGATAGTCACTTACGGTAAAGCAGCCTCTTGTGCTTGCTCCTCCCAACTTTTGATTCTATCATAGCCTCTTAGCAACTGCTTTATTTCTTCAGTGCTTGCAAGTTGAAGGATCTTTTTAACTTGACAGTAAGTATTTCCTTTCAGAAACGTGGTGAAGTACTTGAAGCAAACCTCCCGCATAGCCATCGGACCCCTGAAACTTTCAACATTGACTGTGTCCCAGTCCTTGCCAGTTCTGAGTACATTACAGCTGTATTGCTCATCTGCTCTGGAAAACACTGTTTCTAATAGACTTTCAACAGAGGTGTGTAGAAGTAATGTTTTTATAGATATATTCTTATAAGACCGTAATGAGCATAACTGTAGAACAAAAGCCCTACTTCCTGGGTATTTATATATGTCTGTAGTTTTTGGGACAGGATCTTGCTGTACATGTAGTTTAGGCTGGTCTTGAACTCACTGTTGTAGCCCAAGCTGACCTCAAAACTAATGGTAGTCCTCCTGCCTCAGCCACCTGTGTGCTGGGATTATAGGCATGCACCACCACATCAAGTTAGTGTGTGGTACTAGGGGATCAAACCGGGGTCTCCCCTTCCTTGGCAAGGGGTCCAATTACCGAGCTGCTCTCCTAATCCATCCTGGGACATTTCTATTTGGAGACCTTGTAAATTTAAAATTCCATTTTTAGGCAGGTTTTTATTTAAGAAATATATATGGGGCAGGTAGAAGAATCTAAGATACATGATCTCTTTTTTTGGGGAGAGGATTGAGAAATAGTGTATGTAAAGATACTTCCTTTATGTATATTATGTAAATTTTGAATCTGACCCAAAGATAGCTATTTCTCCTCCCAAGTAGGGTAAAGTCCAGCCAAAAGTGGATCTTTCCCAAAGGAATAATAATGATTGAGACAGTTATAAAGCAGTAGTTGTATTTTTTTTGTAATTTTGTGCTCCTTATAGTAAATGCACTGCTTGTTTCAAATAAAAAGTGTCCTTTATTGGTGAGTTGAATTTAATATTTATTTGCTTTGCAGAACAATTTTTTTAGAATATGTTTGCCTCTTGTGAACTGAAAAATACACAGTGGAAGGTGATAGTAGATAAAGTGAATTGGAGGCAGTCATATCACGTGTGCGCGCGCGTGTGTGTGTGTGTGTGTGTGTACACAAACACATAAGGAGCATGTCATCCATTTAAACACTGTTTTCCTCTGACAGGACTGTCTTATTCCACTCTTCAGTGAAGCTCTGCGTTCATGCAAACAACATGATGTGAGGCCATGGATGCAGGCATTAAGATACACCATGTACCAGAATCAGTTGCTGGAGAAGATTAAAGGTAAATAGTTTTCTTTTTTCTTAAGACTAGTTTTATTGAGATGTAAATTACACACTTAAAATATGCAGCTTGATAAGCTTCAGCACTTCTTTGCTTGTTATCCTGTACAAACAAGATTCACTTGTTTCACCCCTGAAAGTTCTCTGTGTCCTTCTCCTACTGGCCACTTGCCCTGTGCTAGGTAGGCACTGATTTGCTGCTTTCTGTCACTATAAGAGAGATAGTTCTCTTTACTGATACTTTATATAATCTCTTGTGTCTGACTTCTCTTGCTCTAAGGTTCACCCATGTTGAAATGGATTAATTAATATGGTACTTTTTATGTTTCAGTAGTATCCCATTGTGTGGATATACTGTTGTTCGTTCATCTTTCTGTGGTTTAATGAATATTTGTTTTTGTTTTCCAATTGGACAGTTAAGGTGGTTGTACTTTATGTTTTATGTTTCTTTGGCATCTTATGAAATGTGTAATTCCATGTCCTTGGTAATGTTAGCAGAATTTTTTTTAGAATCACTAGAATGAGTGTAATGATATCTTGTATAGTTTTATTTTAAATGGTTTTTAATGATATTGAGCATCATTTCATTTGCATAGTGGGCCTTTTATGTCTTATTTTTGAAATGTCTGTTCACATCTCTTGCCCATTTTTAATGATTTAATAAGACTTGTTTATGTATTATCAACACATTCTTCATTGCATGAAATATACCACAAATGTTAAGCATGATTGATTGGTTGATGCATTTTTTGGTGCTAAAAATCAAGCTCAGGGCCTCGCACATACTAGACAGGTACTCTATCTTTGGGCTATATCCATAGCCCAGATATTAAGTTTTAAATGCTCCAAGTGAATGACTAGAGAATTACTCTGAATAAATATTTATGTGTGTGTCATTTTTAAGAAAGGAATGTCTGCTATGTTAAGGGGCTGCTGTCCATTTATCTTACCAGTGAAGAAAAAGAACAGTGCCAGAATTCTGTCGTTCTAGTTGAAAATGTGGTGGCTGGAGTTCCTAAGTTTGAGTATTAACTGCCAACTAAGTTATCTTCTGAAGTGAGGACTTGAACTGCCAGAATATTGCTGGCAACTGAACGGTTGTCTCCTCCCTGCCAAAGAGGCCTGGGTGTGGGTCGTTAAAAGAATGTTTGCATATTCAGGGGCAGAGGGCCAATCACTTCTGAACTTTCTAGTTGTACGGAGATTACCCCACTCATTGAGATTCTGCTAAAGATTTTATGGATGTGATAGACTATATAAAAGCCCTAGAGCATAATGGTGCATAAAACAGCGCTGCAAATCTGTCATCTTTGTTCCCAGCTTTCCTGTATTGAAGGTTCAGATTGGGAACAAAGTCAGTCATTAACCAAAACGTAACGTAGAGAGAACTCTGTATTTCTTTATTAAGTCTTTTTATCTTCCCCAATATTTTTATTAATATACATATGTAGTACATAGTATATACAATGAATTTCGGTATTTCATGCACATATGTATCATATCAACTTTACAATCCCTTCCCATGTTTGACCCTCCCACCCCCTCCCTATTCCTTCCCCCAACTCTGGCTATCACTTCATGTGGTTCTGTAGAATGTCTGTGTTCTGGGTTTTCCAAGTCAGAGAAACTATACAGTACGTAACATATTAATCTTCCACACCTAAATCATTTCACTTCAGTTACCACTCTAATTCAGCTTCCTATTCCTCAAATGGGTCACAGTAGTTAAATCTTGATGCCTCTTCTTTGAATCCAACCAATCCCTTTATTGAGATATTAACTGAAAGTTTTTTTTTCCTATATTTTGCTATATCTTTGTTGCTGTTCTTAAATCTGGCCTTACCTACCAGTTCACATTAGAAAATAACTACAGGCATGTAGTTCAAAAGACTAGTAAAATTTGGGAAAGAAGGAAAAAAAGTTAAATTTCAAATGCCTTAGCTGAATACTGGAAGGTACATACTTGTACATTCACAGGGTTATCTTTACATCAGTCAGTTTTCTTAGGATAAATTTTCATCAGTGACCTAGTAAGTGAATTGCTACAATAAAACAAAACTATATCACATTGCTACATTAAATGAACTTAGATCTATACCACATAAATATACTTAAAGAAACAGATACGAAGGCAAATTTAGTTATTTCAGAATTTTTAGACTTTCGTAACTTATTTACTCATATTTCACTGATTAGTAACATACTTTTTTCTCAGCTCATTCTCCTCTAGCTGTTGTCGCTTTTCCTCTGGGGTCATTGGTGTCGCTGGCCTCCCTTTCACTTTCTAAGTTTCCTTTAAGTATTCTCTGCAATACTGGCTCAGTGGCTGCAAATTCCTTTAAGCTGTCTCTGTCATGGAAAGTTTTAAGTTCTCCCTTTAAATTAAAAGATAATTTTGCTGGATATAGCAGTCTTGGTTGGCATTTATGTTCTTTTAGTGCTTGGATGACATTGCAGCATGATCTCCTGGCTTTTAGAGTCTGGATTGAGAAGTCTGCAGTTATCCTGATGGGCTTATCTTTGTAGGTCACCTTCTGTTTTTCTCTTACCCCTTTTAGTATTTTCTCTTTGTGTTGGGTTTCTAGAATTTTAATTATGATGTGTTGTGATGAGGATCTCATCTGATCAAAGTTGTTTGGTGTTCTGTACGCCTGCAATAGTTCCATGTTCATTTCTTTTCTTAGATTTGGGAAATTTCCTTCTATAATTTCATTAAACATGTCTTTTAAGCCTTTTGTTTTGTCCTCAGTCTTCTCCTGGACTCCCATAATTCTGAGGTTGTTTCTCCTTGAGTCATCTCTCAGCCATTGTAATGATTCGCTTTCTTTCTTACTTACTCTGTGTTCTTCACGGCCTGTATGTTGCAGCTCAGTCACTTTATTTTCTAGGTCTGACATTCTATTCTGAAGATGTTTAATGTGGTTGCTTATTATTTCCTGTGTGTTTTTCACTTCCTGAATATCTGCATTCAATTATTCTATATCTCTGTTGTGTTCTTCTCTAATTTCTTGTATTCGTTATCTTCTGGTATATTTCTTCTTTCGTCTTCTCTGTTTGCTTTTCAAGGCTTACTTTTAGCTTAGCTATGTGTTGGTGTAGCTTTTCTACTATCTGTTTTATTTTCTGCTTTAATTCTTGCTTTAATTCAGTGAACATCTGGACCCAGAAGTTACCATTATTTTTGCCATTTTCATCTTTGGATTCTGCAGTTTCACTATCCCTGGTACCATCCTCTGGGGTGTCAGGTCTTTTTGTAGGAGATTTGTTACCACATTTCCCCATGGTTCTGCTATCTCTGGCTGTCTCTGGTGCACAGGAAAAGAAGGGCTTGGTGAAGGCCCAGTCCTAGATGCCTCTGGCCCAAAGGACAGACAGGGCGATGGACTTCCTGGTCCTTGATGCCTCTGGCGTGCATGGTAGCGGTGACCTAGAAGCCCCTGGCACGTGCCGGAGGAATGGGGCAATCATCCCCCTTTTGAGGTGGTTCCCCCCCCGTCCACTCAGCAAAGCTCTCCATCTGTCCTGGTTTCCCTCCCCCAGAGCGGGGCTCTCCACCCTTGGAGCAGAGGTGCCTCTGAGCCGTTCAGGCGATCAGCAGCCTTTCCCCCCCTTTTTTCCTGTCTGCTGCTTGTGCCAATTTCTTCCTAGGCTCTTTTTAAGGGTGACCCCCAAAGCCCAGATGTGCTCTTCTGAGCTTTCTTTTATTTTAAAGGGTTCAGTCTTGGGCGTTTTTTTCCCCCCTTCTTTTTAAAATGGCTCCTGCTTACATAATTGTCTGTGCAGGCTGCCGAGCCCTGTTTCTGATGTGGGATCCCGGGGCCTTTTGTAGGGGGAGCATACATTGCATTTGTAGTACACACTACCCGCGGGATGGTGTTTTGGAGGCCAGGGCTGCCAGCTGCCAACAGTTCCCACTTCTGGATCCACGCTTACCTCAGGCTGAGGTTCTGGCTTCGGACTTTCCTCCGTCTAGTCTGCAGATGCTGGCAGCTTGGGCCCGTGCCGAGTTGGCTGCTTTTTTTCTCCACTTCCAAAGTAACTTCAGGATTTCTGACCTGCCTGCAGCCTCCTGTCCATTGTTGGTGTGCTCCGTCCTCTCCCAGCTCTGTCAGATGTCCTGGGCCCACGTGAGCTTTCCTCCATCTGCAGCTGCCCGTGGCTCCAGCTGTTTGCAGCTGGCTGTGGCGGCTTTCTCTGCTTTTTTGATGATCCCACGGAATTTCTGACCTTCCCCTGGCCTCCTTTCAGTTGTTGGGGTTGCTCCTCTCTTTCCTAGCTACACTGAACACTTTTTCTATCTAAATTCTCGACTTTTTAAGTGGGTCGATGAGGAGACATTGTGTAGCGCTGTTACTCAGCCACCATCTTGACTGGAAGTCTCTTTATTAAGCCTTGATTGAGAAGGTGTTTTGTGTCAGGTAGTGTTCTTGATGCTGACTTATGGTGAACAGGACAAGCCTGTTCTCTTAAAAATCAAGGGAATTCTAGAGTGTAGTAGGGAACAACTGACATAAAGCAAGGACTCACAATACAGCATATTGACTGGGATTGAAGCATAGGATGCTGAGACAGAGCAGGACAGGGATACCTGAGCTAATCCTGTCAGTTAGAAAAGAACTTGGAGAAGAAGTAGCATTTAAGCTGAGGTTTACAGAGGGTAGAGGTGAGGAAGAAGGTGGATTGGCTTGGTTAGACATCTTGGATGAAGGCCAGAGAAAATGAAGACACATGCTTGGATAACACAGTTTACCTACAGATTTGAAAGAGACGGAGTTGGGTGAGATTGAGATCTGAGTGGAATGTGAGGCATCAGTGCCTTACAAGCCCAGGCTTTGTCAGAAAGGCTTTGGGGAGCTATCAGAGTTCCTAAGCAAGGAAGCTATTTCACCCTGTGTCTAGTTACTCAGGGTATGTTAGAGGAGGTTAAGAATGAGGCAGAGGGGACCAGGTAGACTGGATTCCTGCTTTAACCAAGGTGAGTAGGCAAGGCAGTGGGTAGAAACAGAAGTAAATGTGATAACAGATGGAAAGTATAGTCTAAGATAATTGCGACTCACTTGTTCAGGGGATCCTGCACTTTCCTTGAGAAAGGGAAAACAGAGGAAGGGATTAAAAGGTTTGGAAGGTGGTAGATGATGATTACAATTGATACACATTAAAGTGCGTTTGCATACCTGGAGTGGTAGGTGACCAGTTGGCAGGTGGGATGGGGTCAGCTGTTAGGTCTAGATTTGTGCTGTCATCACCTGTCTAGTCTTTGTATGCTTATCAAAGCTAGAGGAGGTTTATCTTGACTAAGGAGAGTGTGTGCAAAGTGAGAGGTCCTTTTTTGAGACAAGGGGTCTCACTCTGTAGCCCAGCCTGGTCCTGAATTTATTTTGTAGCCCAGCCTGGCCTTGAACTCTCGGCAGTCCTCCTGCTTCAGCCTCCCCAGTGCTGGGATTACAGGTGTGTGCCACCAGGCCTACCTTATGTGGAGCTGGGGAATCAAACTCTGGGCCTTAAAGCTTGCTAGGCAGGTCCTTTAACCACTGAGCTATTCTTCTAGCCCCCAGGAGAGTAGTAGAGGACTCAGGACCTGCTCCAGCAACGAGAGGTTAGTGATGAGTTGTGGGATAGAAGGACACTCAGAAGGATGGCTCTGCAAGGAGATCGGGTGGAAAACGGTGTGTTAGAAAGGCAGAGGGCGCTTACCTGAAGGAGTGGATAGTTAGTTCATTTAACCTTACTCTCTTATCCCCGTTTTGGCCTGTGTTCTCATTACTGAAGAATCAGAAAGTTTTGAAAGTTAATTTTCTTCAGTGAAAGATTTCTTCTTTTCTCCACTTTACTTACACATTTAGCTAAACAAGCACTTACTATGTCATGTGCACCAACCCTTTTGTGTGTGCTAGCTGTTAGGGATTTGAGGATGAGTTGCCTTTATTTTAGACACGTGTTAAAATGGTGGTGTCAGGGGAGGATAGGGCTGGAGGAATGGCACAGCAGTCTGAGTTCAGTTCCCTAGTACCATGTAAGCTGGCTATGGTGGCACATGCCTGTAAATCCCAGCACTCAGATATGAGAGGTGCTGAGGCAGGAGGATTGCTGTGAGTCCAAGGCCAGCATGTGCTACCTATTGAGTTCAGGTTCAGCCTGGGCTATGTATGGCAAGAGAGACCTTGTCTCAAAAATAGATAAATAAAATAAAAATAAAAAAGGGAGGAGTATAGTTAAAGAATGCAGTATAGTTAGAGAATTGAGTTAGCTGAATTGGAAACTAATGGAACATTTTCTTTTCTCCAGAACAAACTGTCCCAATTAGAAGCCACCTCATGGAGTTAGGTTTAACAGCAGCAAAATTTGCTAGAAAACGGGGAAATGTGTCGCTTGCCACGAGACTGCTGGCACAGTGCAGTGAAGTTCACCTGGGAAAGACCACTACTGCCCAGGATCTAGTCCAACATTTTAAAAAACTGTCAACTCAAGGTCAAGTGGATGAAAAATGGGGACCTGAACTTGATATTGAAAAAACCAAATTGTTATACACAGCAGGTTAGTAAAATGAATTACATTTGGTATAAATGAAAACCTTGCTTGTGAACATTATACTGGCATAAGGCAGAAATAATAGAAGAACTGATTGTTTCCAGGTGTTGCAGAATATTTGCTTTTTTAGTAAGTTCTTTTATACCTATAATTGTCCTTTAAAAAGAAGTAATTTTGGGCTGGCGGTATACCTCTGTGGTTAAAGCACTTGGTTAGCAAGCTCAAGGCCGTCAGTTTGATTCCCTAGGTCCACATAAGCTGGGTGTAGTGGTCTATGCCTGTAATCTCAGCACTCAGGAGGCTGAGGTAGGAGGATTGCTCTGAGTTTGAGACCAGCCTGGGCTACCTATTGAGTTCAGGACCAGCCTGGATTACAGAGCATGACCCTGTCTCAAAAAAATTTTTTTTTGTGTATGACAGGTGTATTAAAAGAGATCATTCCAGAGATCATTGATTACGACTGAGCTTGTTTTTAGAAGCAAAAATTTTCTTAGCCTGTAACATTCACTTCAGTTGTTTGCTTTTAAGAGCAAATCATGAATTTGTTTTTGAAATTCTCTAGGTCAGTCAACACATGCGATGGAAATGCTGAGTTCTTGTGCCATATCGTTCTGCAAGTCTGCAAAAGCTGAATATGCAGTTGCCAAGTCAATTCTTACCCTGGCTAAGTGGATCCAGACAGAATGGAAAGAGATTTCAGGACAGCTTAAACAGGTTTACAGAGCTCAGCAACAGCAGAACTTCTCAGGTCTTTCCACTTTGTCTAAAAACATACTCACCTTAGTTGAGCTGCCATCTGTCAGTACTATGGAGGAAGAGTATCCTCGAATTGAGAGTGAGTCTACAGGTAGGATTTTAAAATTTTATTTGGGAATATTAAAATGCGCAGTATTAACTGTAGCTACAATTTGCCATGAATAATATGTGAAAAAAATGCAGTACATTGTGTTGGCTTTGAGTAACTGAAATCCATTTCCTTACAATCTGATACCATATTTCCAACCTTTCAGATTTAAGTTGCTTTTATGACTTAGATATTTTTGCTGCTCTTTGTAGCTAAAGTTTTCACTTGACACCAGAAGGGGCAGAGATATAAAATACTTGATTGGTGGAGCACAGAGTATACAGAAAGACTCAATGTTGTCATTGTGGCACTGCCACTAGTAACAGAAGGATAGCTGAGAAGTGGGTAGTTGGTATATTCAGTCCAGTTTTATTTTTGTTTTTTTATATCAGTGGTGCTGAAGAACAAACCCTCAGCCTTATAAATGCTAATAAGCAAGTGTTCTGTTGTGCTACATCCCCAGCTCCAATCAGTGCTTTATGTTCCGTTTTCTAGTTTGGGAAATAACTAATCTTGTTACTGAAACATGAAAATGTGCTTTTATTTTGTTGTTCTGATTTTAATTACTGATACTGATTGTTGTAATTTTGGTATCTGTGTTATCAGGTATTGATATTCATAAAGGGGATATGTATATACATAATGATCATACGACATGTATTATAAATCTTGGCATATTATAGGAGGCACTTTCTTCCCCTCAAAAATTAAAAAAAAAAAAAAAAAGGTCTTTACCTCCTGAATCTGATTGAATGAGATGGTATGCTCAGCACCTAAGCGTTTTTTTTTGACAAAATGTAAAAATGAATCATCATAAGGGACTGGATGAATAGCACAGAGGCACCACATAAGCTGGGTATGGTGGCACATGCCTGTAATCCTAGCACTCAGGAGGCTGAGGCAGGATGATTGCCCTGAGTTTGAGCCCCATCTGGGCTACATAGTGAGCTCAATACCAGCCTGGATTACACTGAGAGATTCTGTCTCAAAAGAAAAGAAAGAAAGAAAGAAAAGAATTATCATGCGGAAAAAGGCACTCAAATGCAGAATGTAGGACATTCTGTAGCATGCCTGACACCTAAACTTCTTACGAAATTTGGTGCGTAAAAGACAGTTATGTGTTCTGCAGGTATTCAGTTGTGCTTAGTTGGAAAGCTAAGTGATTTACTTTACATGACCAATGTTTTAGAAAAGTGTAATCCAAATTTATACCTTGCCAAACTGTAGTAACATTATGATTATTATGAACTCATTGATTACTTACAGATAATGAAGAACTAAAATGTTAAGGGGAATGCCTTGAGAAACTTAACAAGTATTATGCTAAGTTTTCTTTATTTTTGTCTGTTATGGCAGTACATATTGGAGTTGGAGAACCTGACTTCATTTTGGGACAGTTGTATCATCTGTCATCAATACAAGCACCTGAAGTAGCCAAGTCTTGGGCAGCATTGGCTAGTTGGGCTTATAGGTGGGGCAGAAAGGTAGTTGACAATGCCAGGTATGTACATTTTAATCTGTAATTTATATAGTGCATTGCAAAATAGAAATTTAAAATATCCGCTAGAGGGCCAGGGATGTAACTAAGCAGTAGAGTGCTGGCCTACTACACATGAGGCTGTTAGTTCAGTGATCTGTGCTGCAAAACAGCACAGGCCATAAATCAATAAGTTAAATGTCTGCTGATTTAATGAGGTATAATCTTAAGTTTGGTAGCTGAAATACTTGATGGCTTTTTCTTTTTCTTTCGTTATAGTCAGGGAGAAGGTGTTCGTCTTTTGCCTAGAGAAAAATCTGAAGTTCAAAATCTGCTTCCAGACAGTATAACTGAAGAAGAGAAAGAGAGAATATATGGAATTCTTGGACAAGCTGTGTGTCGGCCAGCTGGAATTCAGGCAAGAAAAATCATGCAGTGTTTGGAGGTGGTAGTAACAAAATCACTTTCTCAATTCATTGATTTTTTTTGAGGAGATTGGTCAAATACATTTTAATTAAATACTACATGGTGTTAAGACAGTTATTTTTGCAAATAAAAACTTCAGAGTTTTAAGTTGAAAGTGAATTGTATTTGTACAAGAATATAATTTCTTGAGACATTAAGTCCTAAGAAGATGCGATTCTTACAAATTTTCTCTTTTAATTGGTCTTCTGATCAGCAATTAGATTCTTGTGTTAGAGGTGTGGAATGCATGCTTAGCATTTGCAAGGCTGTCTGTGTTTATTCTCCAGCACCATAAACAAGGGAAAAAATGGATTCTTAATCTTGGGTTGGGTGCATTTAAGAATGTGCCAGTGCACGACCTACAAACCCTCCCACCCCCCCAGATTTTTACTAAGACTTAAGTATATGTTCAAACTTAACAGGTCATTCTAATAAACAACCAGAATGGAAAACTAGACTGGATGGTCTGTAGCACTCCTTCCCCCATCAAAGTCCTGTCAGTTCTAGAATTCCTCTGTAACTATTGAGTGTTTGGTTGTACTCTGAAAAGACTTGGGTTTTAATGGCCAGGCTTACCACTGCTGACTGAATTCTTGCTTTCAACAGTGACATCTCTAAGTTTTTACCAAAGCTAATATTAAATACATGTGCTGTATTGTAAATAGTGTGAGGGCTATTGTACAAATCCTGTGTATGTTCAGCCTTAGTTTTTGCAAAAGATTTTTTTTACTTTTCTGCAGGCAGAATATTTTATTGTAATTTGGAAGCATTTAAATTATAAAAGAAAAATCTCTTATTTTAGTTTCAATGATTATGTCCTTTGTCATTGGTTTCATTAATAAATACAAGGAGAAGCCTATTGACACTGTTCTAGCATGAATAGCACTAATTGCTGTGGAATAGTTTTTCATAAATAAGACAGATAGGCTTTCATGTGACAGCGAAACTATGCCATACTTTGTTCTTCCCTTATTTTTAAAAGTAACATTTATGCCCAATTTTTCATTAGGATGAAGATATGACACTTCAGATAACAGAGAATGAAGATAATGAGGAAGATGACATGGTGGACGTTATCTGGCGTCAGTTGATCTCGAGCTGCCCGTGGCTCTCAGAGCTTGATGAGAGCGCAACGGAAGGGGTCATTAACGTGTGGAGAAGAGTGGTAGACCGGATCTTCAGCCTCTACCGACTGTCTTGCAGCGCCTATTTTACTTTCCTCAAGCTCAACGCCGGTCAAGTAGGCAGCACATTCTGAGAACAATTATTTACACTTCTTCCTACTCAGCAGAAGCAATAGACTGAATTTTTGTTTCTTCCCACACCGTTAACTCCTAGGTGACCTTAGATGAGGATGACCCCAGGCTGCATTTGAGTCATAGAGCAGAGCAGAGTACTGATGACATGATTGTGATGGCCACCTTGCGATTGCTCAGGTTGTTGGTGAAGCACGCTGGTGAGCTCCGGCAGTGTCTGGAGCATGGCTTGGAAACAACTCCTACTGCTCCCTGGAGAGGTGATGGCTTAATATAAAATGTCTCAGCAGATTCTTTTTCTGACAGGGATACATAAGACAGTAAAAAGCAGAAAGCGATGCCTTTGTTATTTGAATATGTTAAATAGCTTTGTTAGTTTATAGAACATCATGGTCTGTTTTGTCACACCAGAAAGAGCTTTCCTCCCCCCTTTTAGAGAGATGGCAAGCTGAGACAGATTTTGGTATACAAAATGGATTTTGGGAAACAGTGGAAAAGGTGGTGAAATGACAAAAGATTTTGTGTACGTTGTGTAAGAATTGTGTTTGCGGGGTTTGTTGGTACTCATCAAAAGTACGTTTCTCTAGAACACTTTAAATTGCTTTGGACTTCGATTATAGCTTTGTACCCTAGCCAAACTTCCAAATCAAGAGCTGGTTCTTTGTTATCACAGGGAGAACTCTGAAGCCCTTAAAACTTGTACTGATTTTGACACTCAAAATGCTGATAAAGGTTTTATCCTTTTGCATCACTGTGTAGATAGTTTTGAGTAAACTTTTAAAAGTACCTTTTTTTTATCCTGTAGGAATTATTCCACAGCTTTTCTCACGCTTAAACCACCCTGAAGTGTATGTGCGCCAGAGTATCTGTAACCTCCTTTGCCGCGTGGCTCAAGATTCTCCACATCTCATACTGTATCCTGCAATAGTGGGAACTATATCACTCAGTAGTGAGTCTCAGGCCTCAGGTACACAATACCGTAATATTCCTACTTTAAGTGTAAATTATCTTACTAGTAATTTTCGTAAGCTCATTTGATTTTTGAGCTTTGTGTTCTGGAGCTGATAAAGTTTATAGCTTTCAAGTGGAAATACTTACCATTCATTGAGGGGTAGTAATTGCTGTGTATCTGGCACCAGGATATGTGCTTTTCATGTTGCTTCTTTAAGGTTTTTTTCCCTTAGCTTATAAAATTGATTTTAATTTTTTCCCCTTAGTTTGTACAAAGAAAGCTGTGCTTTCTATTTAGTCAACTTAACGTGCAAGAGGCAAGTTGGTTACATAAGTTCTCTGTAGTCCGTTCTTCCTGACTCAGTGTATACACATGGAGAGATATTCTAGAGCTCCCCCTTTTCTCCCATTTCATGTAGGCAATAAGTTTTCCTCTGCAATTCCAACTTTACTTGGAAATATTCAAGGAGATGAATTGCTGGTTTCTGAGTGTGAAGGAGGAAGCCCTCCTGCTTCTCAGGATAGCAGTAAGGATGAGCCAAAAAGTGGATTAAATGAAGACCAAGCCATGATGCAGGATTGCTACAGCAAAATTGTAGATAAGCTGTCTTCTGCGAATCCGACCATGGTGCTACAGGTACAAAGAAACTCAGTTTGTACTTTAAAGCAATTTTTTTATATCATATACCAAAAGCCTTAAAAATAAAATTCAGAAACACTTACAGAAGTAGTATCTGAGAACCAAAGCTTTTAAGAATAGTCAGAATTCGGTGTGCCGGTTGGTATGGATAAAAATTACTATCTGTGTTTACTAATTGCGTAGTGAGCAATGAGGCTGCACATTTAACTTGTGCCCAGTGTTTGAGGAGCTGTGTGATGTGCAGCCTTATTGAGCTGCTTGGTGTGCTGGGTTGCAGGTTCAGATGCTTGTGGCTGAGCTGCGGAGGGTCACCGTGCTCTGGGACGAGCTCTGGTTGGGAGTTCTGCTACAGCAACACATGTATGTCCTGAGACGCATTCAGCAACTCGAAGATGAGGTGAAAAGAGTCCAGAACAACAACACCTTGCGCAAGTGTGTATTCCTTCATTTTACTCAGAAACGAAGCTGCTTGGTTTCTAATGGGATAGTCCATATAGCATAAATTTATCATCTTAATTATTTTTAAGTGTGCAATTCATTGTCCAAAAATACATTCACAGTGTTTTATAGTCTTTGCCATTATCCAGAACTTACTTGTTATCCCATACTGAAGTTCTGTACTCAGGAAATGGTAGCCCTCCCATTGCCCCTTAACCTCAGCTGCTGGTTACCTCTGTTCTTTCTTTTGAATTTGCCTGTTTTGCATACCTCACCTGAGTGGGAGTCATGTAATGTGTGTCCTTTTGTACCTAGATTCTTCACTTAGCATAATGTTTCCAAGGTTCATCGTGTTGTAACATGTTAGGATTATCCCAAATCTTTTGTTTACCCATTTTTACACCAGTGGATAGTTGGATGGCTGCTTTGTCATAGCCGTGTGAATTTGCTGCTCTGAATATGTGTGTGTCTGCTTTGAATCATTTTGTGTGTAGTGCAGCGGAGGTGCTAGATCAGAGGACAGACAGTTCTGTATTTAATTTGTTCAGAAACTGGTAGGCTTTCTGTAGTACCATCTTGTATTCCCACCAGCAATGTGTAAAGGTTCCACTTTTACCTTATCTTTGCCAACACTTAATAAATTTTTTGTTAGTGGTATCTCCTGGTGGTCTTGATTTGTATTTCTGTAATGATTAGTATATGGAGTATCTTTTTATGCATATATTGAACTTTTGTACATCTTTGGAATTTAAGTCATTTGCTTTTTTAAAAAAATTGGATTGTTGTTTTGTTATTAAGTTAATTGTAAATATTTTCTGGATTTATGGATTGTAATTTTACTCTCTGTGTTGGTAGTATCTTGTGATGGAATTTTTTTGCTGTTGTTTTTTTGTTTTGGTGGTATTGTGGATTGAACTGAAGTCTTTCATTCTCAGCTATGTGCCCACTCTTTCTATTTTTTAATTTTGAGGCAGGGTCTTGCCATATTGCCTAAGCCAGGCTCAAACTTGGGATCCTTGTGCCTCAGCTTCTTATAGTACTGGGATTATAGGTGTGTGTAGCCATTCCCCAATGCTGTGCAAATACTTTTAATATTCAGTCTGTTTTTCTTTCCTTTTGGTGCCATGTTTAAGGAATCTTTGCCAAACCTAGCGTCATAAATCTTTCCATTCTGTTTTCTTCTGAGTTTTTATAGTCTTAGGTATTAATCCTCTGATTCATTTTATTCTTGCATATGGTATAAGGCAAATGTCAAACTTCAGTATTTGCCTGAGGACTTTCTGTTTGCCCACATTATTTATTGAGAAGGAAAGCTGCCTCTTGCAAGTTTTTTAATAAAAATGTTTTCCTGACCAGAGAAGAGAAAATTGCCATCATGCGGGAGAAACATACAGCTTTGATGAAGCCTATTGTTTTTGCTCTGGAGCATGTGAAGAGTATCACAGCAGCCCCTGCAGAAACACCTCATGAGAAGTGGTTTCAGGATAACTATGGTGATGCAATTGAAAATGCCCTTGAAAAACTGAAGACCCCATCAAACCCTGCAAAGCCTGGAAGCAGCTGGATTCCATTTAAAGAGGTACAGTCTCAAGAATACTACTGGGATACAGTATTCCCTTCCAGGTGAAAAATTTAAATATGTGGACTCTGTTTATGCAGACTGTAAGGGAATATTTTCATAAATGAGATCAGACACATTTAGGGTGGTGTGACCATACACAGAACGTTTTCATAAGCCCATGGAAGGCAGCCTATGACTAAATGCTTGAAGAAATATAGACAAACGTGTGTTGTTCATTTTGAGAGTTTGGGGCTGGCAAATAGAGGGAGTAGCAGAGGTTCCTACTTGCTCTAGAATGGAAGGTTCCTACCAGGAAAGCCTGAATGGAAAGTAGTAATAAGCCAAGAGAAATATCTGGCCATAAGGTAAATATTAGTTGTCTGTTATATTATTCTCATAAGAGATTAAAAAAAACCTTGAATCTTATGCTTGTATAGTTTTGCTTGAGGAGAGCATTCTGTATTTTTAACAAAATATATTCATATATAATGACAGTAATTTTTTTTAACATGCATATAGGGTTAGCATCTTTAATTCAAAATTTGAAATGTAAAAGTTAATGCAATTCTGAAGTCTGAAAAACTCTGGAATCTAAAACATTTTTTGTCTTGGGAATTTTGGATAAGATACTCCATCTGAAATTATTTTGAAACCAATTCTGCATATGCTACTTAGCAGAATTAGTGTATTCCCATATTTAAGAATCATTTTCTGTTTTGTCTTGGTCCTCTTAATTGTGTATTCTTTGGTCTTGCTTTCTAGTCTAGGTGGGTCCTGACCTTAGTGTAGGGCCTAGGGAGGCCCTGGACTCATGGCAGTCCTCCTGCCCTACTTCCCAAATGCTGGGGATATAGGTGCACACCAGTTAATCTTTCTGTGATGTGGGGGAATTGACCACAGGATCTTGGGCATGCTAGGCAAGCACTTTAACCAGTGAGATACAAAGTCATCCCCATAATGTCATCCATTGAAACCGTGGACCTTTGGAGCTTTTTCTTGCTGTTGTTGATTTCCCTTTTTTTCTCTTATACCTTAGTTGCTTTTAGCTAATTTCTTTACTGAGCTTGCAGTAATGAGAAAACATACTTTAGAAGTATACATCAAAACAAGCGTGGAAACAAAAGAACATCCAGCTGAACTAGTAAATGCAAACTGATGAATTTAGAGGAAACAGCCCAGAAGCACAAGATAGGAAAACTAATGTGAGGATGAAGTTTGTTATGTTTATAAACAGAACCGCTTTCCTGTGACCCAAGACCAGTCTCTATAGCTTCTTTGTCTCCCTTTTGGTAAGGCAAGCAAGAGGGCTAGGGATGTAGGTCAGTGACAAAGCGTTCACCTAGCACGTGTGAGGGGACAGCAGCAAGCTGTGCAAGGAAAAGGCTGGAGGAGACACAGGCTCACTTGGTGTTTCCTAATTATCTCTCCCTGTGGCCAGTGTTCTGAATTTTTAATCGTGGCTATTTACAATTGTATCTCTAAATGATATTTATTTAAACCTTATTTTATGTAAAAGTGTGTTATTTTTACCACTTTTATCAGCATATTTTTGGATTAGTATTAGATTTTTAAAAATAATTCATCCATGGTTTTTGTGTTACTGAGTAACAGTCCATAATGTAAAAGGACCAGTGTATGTGTATGTGAGTTAATTGTTGGATTGTTTCCAATTTTTTCTTTTTATGAGCAAAGCTCTCTAAAGATTGTTCCCAGTTGTTTTTAGAGGAGAGAAAGCCCATGGTTTGTTTAGGTACAGACTACTGAGTTAAATGCAAGTAGGATCACAACTGTACATGTGGTCTTTTTATGGCTTTGATTGTTTGTTTATATATTTGAGACAGGGTCTTGCCCTGTACTCCAGGTTGGTCCTGAGGAGTGTAGTTCATGCTGGCTTCAAACTCATGGCATTACTCCTGCCACAGACTGAAATTACAGGCATCTACCACTGTGCCCAGCTAATCTTTTGTGTGATGCTGGGGAACCTAACCCAGGGTCTTATGCATGCTGGGCAAGTGCTTTAGCCACTGTGCTATGCCTCAGTTCTCTTTGTGATTATTAAAAGTGATTCTGGTACTTTTCTCTGTACTTGAGACAGTAGTCAGAGCTCTAAATTTTTGCTTCTTTGTTAAAAATATTCTTACCTGTTTTTGTACGTTACTCACTTTTGTTACATCTCTCATTTATCTCTGTAATTTCCTCTCCTGGTATGATATGGATAGATTAACCCTCATTTTTACTTGTAACATCAGTAACTTTGTAAGAGGCTTCCAAAGGATGTGTCTACTGTGTAGACAGCTGCTGGTTATATGTTTGGCTTTATTGCAAGGACTGAATTGATTCATTTTAGCACTAGTTAGGCGTTAATTGCTTCTGTGTGGGGAATAGCTTTCTAAAAGCTGCAGGTGTGAGGACAATGCAGTGCTCTCCTGTGTCCTGTGATTTCATTGCTCGTTTGGACAGAAAGGAGAGGGATGGATCTTAATAAAATACAAATCCCTGTCCAGCCTGCAGCCTGCAGAATTTTTTCCCTTGGTAACTTTTAATGTTATTAAGAAAAAGTTTAAAGGAAGGTGTACCACTTAATACAGTATTACATAGTTCATTTTATATATGACCCATGCCAGGTCCTTTTCACTCAAAAATAAGGGCAAAAGGCAGTGAGCCACAAGTTTTATGTGTCTCCTTAGAGCATATCAGCACACTGTTTCCCTCCTAGAATGGTCTAAAGGTCAACTAGATTGACAGGTATTTGTAGTTTGTATTTTTTTTAAGGTTAAATGTAGGAGAAAATACGTTGTGATCCTAATACAGACTTGTTTTTTCCTTTTTATGAACATAGATAATGCTGAGTTTGCAACAGAGGGCACAGAAACGCGCAAGTTACATCTTGCGCCTCGAAGAAATCAGCCCATGGTTGGCTGCCATGACTAGCACTGAGATTGCTCTTCCTGGGGAAGTCTCAGCCAGAGACACTGTCACGATCCACAGTGTGGGCGGGACCATCACAATTTTACCGACTAAAACCAAGCCCAAGAAACTTCTCTTTTTAGGATCAGATGGGAAGAACTATCCTTATCTCTTCAAAGGTAGGGTTTAAAACCAATGCATACTTGTCAGAGAGAAAGTGTGTGTGTCTGTTTCAGGCAAAGGGATGACATATTACTACTTAGTGTTCTGCCTCCTGTATCATTTTAAATGGCAGTGGTTGGTTGCTGTATAACAAAATTGCCACCCTACCCTTGCATGTGAACTTGTACAAGCAGCATAACTGAGATGTAGCTAGTAATGTGCATATCTTGTCACTGACTAGAATTCTCCACTGCTGTCATGTGTGCCGTGTTGTGCTACTGCTAGTTCAGAAGAACAGGGAATGTGGTGCTCTCTCAACCACTTTGGTTTACTTACCCTGGCATCTTCAATTTGTGTTTTCTTTCATAGGACTAGAAGATTTACATCTGGATGAGAGAATAATGCAGTTTTTATCGATTGTGAATACTATGTTTGCTACAATTAATCGCCAGGAAACACCCCGTTTTCATGCACGTCACTATTCTGTGACACCGCTGGGAACAAGGTCGGGACTGATCCAGTGGGTGGATGGAGCCACCCCCTTATTTGGTCTTTATAAACGGTGGCAGCAGCGGGAAGCTGCCTTGCAAGCACAAAAGGTAGAGTGAACCTGAAGTACGCCTACGTTTTTTTGAGTGCTCATACACAAGTTTATCTGTTGGTAGTTTTCTCAGTAGTTGTGTGAAATATTTTTAGACTTCTGTTCATTGATACTGTGGGTTAAAGTAGGTAAAGACATGAGGTCCATAGAAAGTATTTGTGAACCCTTACTGTGGAGCTCAGGCTAGCCTTTAACCTGTGGCAGTCCTGCCTCAACTTCCCAAGTGCTAGGAATCCAAGTGTGTACCATTATCCCCAGCTTCCGGGGAATTGAACCCAGGGCCTTGAGGTTGCTAGGGAAATGCTTTAACCACTAGGCCATTCGTCCATTCCCCACTCCCTGTTTTTTAAAGACAGTTTTGCTCCATAGTTTAGGCTAGTCTTGAACTTACTATGGAGCACAGTCTGGCCTTCAACTCAGAACTGTTCTCTTGCCTTAGCCTCTGGAGTGCTGGATTATAGGCATGCGCCCCTACACCTGATACTTTCTTGTCTTGTCTTTCTTTTCTTATTTTTTTGACTGGTTCTAAGTTTCTTTGGCACTCCTGCCACAGCCTCCCAGATTGCTAGGATTGCATGTGCCACTGTGTTTAGCTCTCCGGTTCTTGTGAATATGTAAATAAAAATAGCTACAGGTTGAGTTAATCACTATGGCATTCTATTTTGTACCTGTGAATTTTATACTTTGATTTAGACTAGGAGTTTAATGTTGAATTTATTTAAGTACCTGAGTACTATTCCAGGATTCAGCACTAAGTGCTGAGAATATTAAGATGGATTTTATGTAATCTCAACTTCCAGGTCCCAAGTCTGGCTAATGAACATACTTAGCCCTCGGGTATTATAGGAAGGAACAAGAATTTCAAGTCAAATCTATTTTTTAATTATTTTCATTACTCTTCGGTGGTGCTAAGGATTGAACCGAAGACCCTTCATAGAGAGTTGTATGCTGTGTTGGTCTGTCTTTCTTGCGCAACCCTTTTTCTTTTTTCTTTCTTTGTTTTTTTTCCTTTCTTTCTTTCTTTCTTTTTTTTTTTTTTTTTTAGACAGGGGCTTGCTAAGTTCTTCAGTCTGGGCTTAAACTTGTGATGCTTCTGCTTCAGCCTCCCAAAGTGCTGGGATTATAGACCTGTGCCAACAGGCACGATAAGAATAACTTTTGAAGTGTAAGTTCAAAGTAGGAGTTAAAGAAGTGCTGTATAAATCTCAGATCTATATGATTTTATATTGATGATTATGTCAGCAAAGAGTAAAATATGTGCGTAAGTGAATTTGAATTATAATTTCAAAATTTGAGTTGTATATCCTAATAGCTCAGAAGTATAACTTGGATGTTGTACTTTGAACTGAATTTGAAGAAAATTTAGCAGTATGCAGAGTTTTTAAAATAAAGAAGTAGTACCTAATAAAGGAAATGCAAATTTTAGAAAAAGTATGTAGTCCAGAAAAATTGGCTGTTTTGTACTTGAAATTTAACTGGATAGGTATAGAATGTTATCAAAAAATCAGTGATTAAAATGCTCCTTTATGCCAGGTATGGTGACATGCGCTTGTAGGCCAGAAGCACAAGTTGAAAGCCATACAGGGGGATTAATTAGAAAGGGCTGTGTATTTAGCTCAGCTTTCCCTGAGCTCAATCCCCCGTGCTGACTAGTCAGTGCATGAATAAATAAATGCATGCTGACATTTTTACAACTTTGTGTTTAAATTTATTTTTGTTCTTTTAAAAATTGCTTTGAAGGCCCAAGATTCATACCAAACTCCTCAGAATCCTGGAATTGTACCCCGCCCTAGTGAACTTTATTACAGTAAGATTGGTCCTGCCCTGAAGACGGTCGGACTTAGCCTGGATGTGTCCCGCCGGGATTGGCCTCTCCATGTGATGAAGGCAGTGTTGGAGGAGTTGATGGAGGCCACACCCCCGAATCTCTTGGCTAAAGAGCTTTGGTCATCCTGTACAACACCCGACGAGTGGTGGAGAGTCACACAGGTATGGAGGCACCATACTTTGACTGAAGTTAATTTTCTTTGGCCAGCTCCTTCCTGTCTCCTTGTTCTCCATTATCTTCCCCCCATCATCTCTCAGTCTTGGTACTTTGAGACCTGTATTTGCATTTTGCTTCACATCTCCAGAGGTGAAGCCATGATTGTGTCTTCAAGGCAGGGTGAAGGGGATTATATGTAAAATGGAAAAGTGGGAAGAATATTTTGAAAAGGAAAGAAAAGTAGGGAGGCTGCAGGGAAGTCAGTTTAATGACTGACCAGGATCACCCTGGACACCATTGTTGTGTACAGCTGCACATTGCAGGGCCTGCGTGCCTATGTGCAGCAGCCCTGAGGATTGCTTTTTATTTGTTTCTTTTAAAATAAGGGAATAGGATTTTGGAGCTTTGTAAATTTTAGAGCATCAGGTTCATGTTGCAGGAGAATTGCTAACAGCATCCAACTTGCGTCTTCACCTCTTGTTTAGTCTTATGCAAGATCTACTGCAGTCATGTCCATGGTTGGGTACATAATTGGCCTTGGAGACAGGCATTTGGATAATGTTCTCATCGACATGACGACAGGAGAAGTGGTTCACATAGACTATAATGTCTGCTTTGAGAAAGGTAATGTAAAAACAGACTTCTACATTTATATGGGATCAAAGGGTTTTTGGTGAAAGGGCAAAAAAAAAAAAAAGTAACAATTTGTCTTTTCAAGGTAAAAGCCTTAGAGTTCCTGAGAAAGTACCTTTTCGAATGACACAAAACATTGAAACAGCACTAGGTGTAACTGGAGTAGAAGGTGTTTTTAGGCTTTCTTGTGAGCAGGTAGGTATGCTCTCTTATCTTCTACTTCATAGTGTAATTGTTTTTATTTTTTAATGAGGAAGCTTGTGGCAAAACATTAAAACAAACTTTTGGAAATAGGTTCTACACATTATGCGGCGAGGTAGAGAGACTCTGTTGACATTACTGGAAGCCTTCGTATATGACCCCTTGGTGGATTGGACTGCGGGGGGCGAGGCTGGGTTTGCAGGTGCTGTCTATGGTGGAGGAGGCCAGCAGGCGGAGAGCAAACAGAGCAAACGAGAGATGGAGAGAGAGATCACCCGCAGCCTCTTTTCTTCCAGAGTAGCTGAGATTAAGGTGAGCCTTGTGATGTAGTTTATAAATATATGTTATTACACATTAATAGAGTAAACACCTTCATAAAAATGTTGAGTAAAATGATTTCTCTGAAAGTTTTTTTGTAATGCTGTGGTATATGATGTTGAAATGATAATTATATATGGGACTCTGAATTTGCATTTTTAGTGAAATTATAAGGCTCTCACAAAAGCATGCTCCAATGACATAGGTTAATGATTTGAAAAAATAATTTTAGCATTTAAAATATCAATATAGGCCCAGAGCATTGATCTGTGGTTAGAGTGCTTCTTTAGCATATACAAGGCTCCCAACACAACATAAAAACGAACCAAGAGTGATGGTGTGCTTCTGTAACCTCAGCACTCAGGAGGCTGAAGCAGGAGGATTGCTGTTAATTTAAGGCCAGTCTGGAGCTATTCAGTGAAGACTAACCTGGGCTACAGAATGGGATCCTATCTTGAAAAAGAGAGAGAGGAAGAGTGTGTGTGTAGGGACATTAAATAGATTTCCTTCTTGGTGGATGCATTCTCCTTGTGGGGTCGTAGTAATTTCAATAACATTATGAGACCTAGTCTGTCAGTTTATGGCTGTGTGGACTTGGATGCATAGATTGTCTTCCATAGGTGTAAAATGGGGGTGATGCATTCATGGTTTTGTCGAGATTTAGGTAAATAATATGTTCAAAATGTCCTTCCTCCACAGCTCTTCTGACAGATATCAGTCTTATCTCACAACTGGCCCTGTGAGAATCCTCCTAATTAGAATACTTTTTTACAGGTGAACTGGTTTAAGAACAGGGACGAGATGCTGGTTGTGCTTCCCAAGCTGGACAGCAGCTTAGATGAGTACCTAAGCCTGCAAGAGCAACTGACGGATGTGGAAAAACTGCAAGGAAAGCTGCTGGAGGAAATAGACTTTCTAGAAGGAGCCGAGGGAGTGGATCATCCCTCTCATACTCTGCAGCACAGGTTTAAGATAGCTTTGAATTCTTACTTCCCATTTCATGCCATTCAGGGAAATTTTATATTTGTATAAATGTTGTTAGCTTAGATCAGAATTATTTCAGAAGGTGGACTTTGTGGAGAGGTGATGTTGTGGGGGGAAGGGTGAATGAGTGGGAAGGGGAAATAGAGGCAGAAATGTTCAAGATGTGATATGTCTGTACGCCAATTTTTCAGGGAAAAAAAATCCAGAGAAGACTAAAAAGAAAAAAATCGATGAAAGCTCTCTTAAGGACTACAAGTGTTAATAAACAACAACTGAAAATTTCTGCTCTGTTGTGGGTCACCAATTATAGGACATAGTTAGATGTAGAGGTACAGATACTTGAATTCAGAAAACCCATGGTTTGTTTTTTTCTCTGAGTTATATCTGAGTCCTTGTTTGTGTAATGGCAGTTGTTTCATTTACTTTGCTGAGCTTTTAAAAAAGCATTCAACTAAATAGGGTAATGTAAGCAAATGAAACTTAACCTAGTAGGTGTTGGGTATAGAGTAGCTCAGTATCCAAGTGCTGTATGTTGTGTAAGACTCACGAAGCCCTTCAAGTAATGGGGTACTAACCTGCAAGGAACTGAAAACCTAGCAGGTCTGATGGTTTATTTGAAACCCTGGAGCACCCTGTTGGGAATCAACAAGGTTAGGGAAAACTACAATAAGGGACATCTGTGTAGGACTCTCAAAATTGAAGTGGAACTAACCAAGCAGTCCCAAATCTGAGCAGAGTCTAGATTGTTAAGTACGTTGAAGAATGTTAAGCAAGTGATCTCTGGATTTGTTGTGATTGTTTTCCCTGTCAGATATTCAGAGCACACACAGCTGCAGACCCAGCAAAGAGCAGTTCAGGAGGCCATCCAGGTGAAGCTGAATGAGTTTGACCAGTGGATTACACATTATCAGGCCGCATTCAGTAACTTAGAAGCAACACAGCTTGCGAGCTTGCTCCAGGAGATAAGCACACAAATGGACCTTGGTATGTATGGGTTGACTTAATTTAGATGCACATGTGAGCATGTGAATCCTGTAGTTGGGGAGTGTGGTTTCTGGTTTGGTTTGTGCTCCTTTCGGTGACACCACCTTGAAATGATATAACTGTGATTAATATTATCTTTTACTCAAAGGTCCCCCAAGCTATGTGCCAGCGACAGCCTTTCTTCAGAATGCTGGCCAGGCCCACTTGATCAGTCAGTGTGAACAGCTGGAGGGGGAGGTTGGCGCTCTTCTGCAGCAGAGGCGCTCGGTGCTTCGTGGCTGTCTGGAACAGCTGCACCATTATGCAACTGTTGCTCTGCAGTACCCAAAAGCCATATTTCAGAAACATCGAATCGAACAGTGGAAGGCCTGGATGGAAGAGCTCATCTGCAGTACCACAGTGGAGCGCTGTCAAGAAGTCTACAGGAAGTAAGTTGACAAGCATTTGCTTTTCTTCACTATTCATTAGGAGTGGAAGCAAAGTTGTGTTCAGTTTTAAATGCTTTTCTATTTTATTGTTCTAAAAAAATGGTTGCTAGATGGAATCAGGGTAGGTATTTTTTTCTTGGGATTGAGGGAATTCAGGTTCCTGGTTTTCCCTAAAAGACTGTGTTTTTCCTAATTAAAGTATTTCCTCTCGTAACTATGTTCTGATTCATTTAAAGTGAAGTAGGTTCAAACTTCGATACTAAGTCTCAATGAGTGATGTTAGGGAGTCACTTACATGCTAAGGGAGACTTTATGTGTAAAATAGAATTAGTAACTATTCTTTGAGGATGGAATGCAATTTTTGCTTGTGTTTTGTAAAATGGAAACCTTACCTACAAGCAAGGATGTGGAATGTTACAAGCCAAGTACCACCTTTCTGCTTTTATAGATATGAAATGCAGTATGCTCCCCAGCCACCACCAACAGTATGTCAGTTCATCACTGCCACTGAAATGACCCTGCAGAGGTACGCAGCAGACATAAACAACAGGCTTATTAGACAAATGGAACGCTTGAAACAAGAAGCTGTCACCGTGCCTGTTTGTGAAGATCAGTTGAAAGAAATTGAGCGCTGCATTAAAGTATTCCTTCATGAGAACGGAGAGGAAGGATCTTTGAGTCTAGCGAGTGTCATCATTTCTGCCCTCTGCACCCTTACAAGGTGAGCTAGCCAATAACCTCAGATGAATCATTTCATTATCCTAAAAACATTGATGTTTGTGAGATTGCATATTTTTATGCCTGAACTTGATACTGTTTACTTTCATCAGTCTTGCCCCAGGTTAGAGTTGCTTTTTTTCTTTTCAGATTTTGCAGTCTCTTCTGTTGTGTGTGCGCCTAACTGAGTCAGTTTCACCGAACAAGTATTTATCTCATTTAGGCGAAACCTGATGATGGAAGGTGCAGCTTCAAGTGCTGGAGAGCAGCTGGTTGATCTGACTTCTCGAGATGGAGCCTGGTTCTTGGAGGAGCTTTGCAGTATGAGTGGAAATGTTACCTGTTTGGTTCAGTTACTGAAGCAGTGCCATCTGGTGCCACAAGACTTAGACATCCCAAACCCTGTGGAAGCATCTGAGGCAGTTCACCTAGCCAATGGAGTATACACTTCACTGCAGGTGATTTAATTTATTTTAAATTTTGTAAGTTTATTTTAGACACTGAACACTATCTTTCTCATAATTTTCTTGACTTAAGGTGTTTATACTTCACTTTCTCGTGTCTTTAATCCTATTAAGAAAGCTGGGAGTGGTGGTGCATGCCTGTAGTCCCAGTAGTGGGGAGGCTGAGACAGGAGGATTGCCATTAATTTGAGGTCAGCTTGGGCTCCATAGTGAGTTCAGAACCACCCTGGACTATACAGTGAGACCCTGACTCGAAAAAAAATCCTTAAGAATAAGAACAATTTGACTTCCACCCTTGAATGTTACTTAAGCAGTCATTTAAAATAAAGATCAGTGTGGTTATGGTTGTATAATTTGGTTTTTAAATTATGGCACTATATGTAACATTTAAAGTAAAAAAAAAATATGTTTCTTACATATTTACAGGAATTGAATTCAAATTTCCGGCAAATCATATTTCCAGAAGCACTTAGATGTTTAATGAAAGGGGAGTATACCTTAGAAAGCATGCTTCATGAACTGGACAGTCTCATTGAGCAGACAACTGATGGCGTTCCCCTGCAAACTCTAGTTGAATCACTTCAGGCCTACTTGAGAAACGCAGCTATGGGACTGGAAGAAGAGACGCATGCGCATTACATAGATGTTGCCAGGCAAGTGAAAGATGGAAAGAGAAAGCGAGGCTCTTTGCTTTATTTCCTTTTCATTTTTTACAGCAGACATATTTGTGTTTATACATACAACATGCCTTTTATTTTCTTTAAACTTTAATTGTAGATTCACTGGCAGTTCTCTAAAAAGTATATGAGTTCTTTTGTCTACTTCCATCCTCTAACCCCCACCCAGGCGTGCTTTCCAGTGGGCAGCGGGGCGCGCAGCAGGCGGTGGTGCTGCTGCAGAGTGCGCCTAATCCCCGATACATGGCACTCATTTGTGTATACACCGATGTGTGGGATTCTGTGCAGTTCTTTCACATGCATCCGTACATCCTTTTTTTTTTTTTTTTGCTATAGTTACACACATGCACACACAGAGTTCAATGTGCTATCTTTAAGCCAGTCCTGGGAACCCTGCAGAGGCATCTGAGATAATTTACTTGACTTACAATGTATATAGCTCAATTCAGGTGAATGCTTTTAAATGAATTTCTCCTTTATAAATTTGTTTCAGGTATTGAGTATCATAGTTCTCATCTGTGATCCAGAAGAGCAAATTGACTTTGGAAGTAGACATTGAGTATTTCTTCAGACACTCAGTGTACCTGTAACTAAGCCCTAATCTCCATTTTTCCTAATGACTTGGAACCTCTTTTCTTTGGAATTTCAATATCTAGTTTGTAGTAATAATAGTCATAATAATCGAGGAAGTGGAAATCAGCTGTCCTACCATGTTTCATCTCAGGAAATTTCAGTGATACAAAGAAAGGAAATGTAATTAGCTCCATTTTGTCAGCTTTGGTAATAATCTACATCTGGTCAGTCTTGTTTGCATTGTATTACATCCGGTATTTAAAGAAAATTGTTCATTCTTAAATAACTGTGAAATACAGATTTTTTTTTCTTGACTGTACTGCCATTATTTCACCAAAAAGTGTTAATATTTTAGTCTTATTGTACATTTAGAAATTTCCAATTTTCTCATGTTTCCCTGAAGTTTCAGTCATATAGTGAGAAAAAGCATAGGTAATAATAAAAAATAATCATCAGCTAAATGAGGATTTGGACTAATTGTATAACAGCATTGTCATAATTTCTAGCAATACCTAAAAAAATTAGATGCTGAATCTATACACCTTTTTTTTTTTTTTTTGCACTGAACTTCAGACCTCATTTTATCAGCTTTTAGTATTTTGCCCAGCTGCCCTCAGATGGAGGAATATCTAATGAGTGTTTTGGATGACAAGTTTTTTAACTGGTTCTGTGGCAGCCTGTTTCTTAGAGAAGGGTTTTGTGATACTCTCAAAATTTCATACCGTCTTGCAGCTCTTTTTCCAGTAGAAATTTCTCTGGTATCTTAGTATTCTCAATTTTCTTAAAAAAGTCTTGATAGCTCTAGCTATTAAGAACAACTTGTAGGTGGTATGTAATAGGTTGGAGTTACAGTAAACCTTTGTCTTACTGATAGTAATTTTAAGGACTGGAAATTAACTGTGTTTTTGCTTCTTACATAAACTATTTAGAAAAACTGCCTGGATACATACGTGCTGTATGAGTCTTAAGTTAATGATAATGGGAGAAGTGAAAATGAACTTATGAAGATAATAAAAAGCATTGTGCATAATTCAAAACTGAACATGCCAAAAATGGCAGGTATTTTGCTATCTCTAGTTGGTTCTACCGTGTGGCTGTAGTTCCAACATATCTAACAATTTGCTAGGTCCACCAGTCTTAGAATTCTTTATTGACATTCTTTAGTATGGGGATATATTATTATTTCATAGTCTTAGTATAAAGTGAGACTAATATTTTACACAGTAATTTTTTTAAATGTCTTGAGTCAGATTTGCATAAAACTTAATTACATGACCAGTTACTAATACTGAATTGGAACCCCTGACTTCATGTAGTGATTACTGTGTGTCACAGCACTTCTTCCTTAATGCCCGAAGATTTTGGTAGACTTTGCACACTAGCTCTGAGCTCACTGACCTTTTGTTTCCTTTCTACATATTCCTCTTTACTGAGCGTTTTAGCTCCTTTTTCTTTTTTCCTAGAATACTACATGCTCAGTATGGCGAATTAATTCAACCAAGAAATGGTTCAGTTGATGAAACACCAAAAATGTCAGCTGGCCAGATGCTTTTGGTAGCATTTGATGGCATGTTTGCCCAAGTTGAAACTGCTTTTGGCTTATTAGTTGAAAAGGTAAATACTGATTTGGCTTTATGAGTAACATGAGTGCAGTGGCACTAGTGACTCAGTGTGTCGGTGGTAGGGGTATGAGGTCTCTTCTCTTTTATTCACTTAGTTAAACAAGATGGAAATTCCTGTGGCTTGGAGAAAGATCGACATCATACGGGAAGCCAGGAGTACCCAAGTTAACTTTTTTGATGATGACAATCACCGCCAGGTGCTAGAGGAGATTTTCTTCCTGAAAAGACTACAGACAATTAAGGAGTTCTTCAGGCTCTGTGGTACCTTCTCTAAAACATTGTCAGGTATTGGTTCTACTATTCAACATGCTGGGTTTAAGTACTTTGGAAGGGTGAGATGGCTGAGTATGCTTTATTTAATTGTATATTTGTAAAGTCTCCAGTGCTTTAAATCAGCAGTGTTATACTACTTACCTTACTTTTCCATGGCATACTTTTAAAGAAAATTTTCCTTTTTTTTTTTTTTTTCCCCCTTAGGATCAAGTTCACTTGAAGATCAGAATACTGTGAATGGGCCTGTTCAGATTGTTAATGTGAAAACCCTTTTTAGAAACTCTTGTTTTAGTGAAGACCAAATGGCCAAGCCTATCAAAGCGTTTACAGCTGACTTTGTGAGGCAGCTCTTGATAGGACTACCTAACCAAGCCCTTGGCCTCACGCTGTGCAGTTTTATTAGTGCCTTGGGTGTAGACATCATTGCTCAAGTGGAGGCAAAGGACTTCGGAGCCGAAAGCAAAGTATCTGTGGATGATTTGTGTAAGAAAGCTGTAGAGCACAACATTCAGATTGGGAAGTTCTCTCAGTTGGTCATGAACAGGGCAACTGTGTTAGCGAGTTCTTATGATACTGCCTGGAAGAAGCATGACCTGGTGCGCAGGTTGGAAACCAGCATTTCTTCCTGTAAGACAAGCCTACAGAGGGTCCAGCTGCATATTGCCATGTTCCAGGTAGGGAGCTCGCTTTATAGTGTGTTTTTTTTTAGAAGACAGTGTAAAGGGAAATGTGAACTTGTTCACTCGTGCACATCCAGAGTAAACTTACCTGGAGCATTCTGTTTGTGTGTTTGTGTCTCATCTGTGTGGTTGAGATCATTTTATATTTACAATTTATACCTTTAGAATTTGTTTCCATCGTAGCTGTATGGTAAACATTATCCGTGTCAGTGAGGATATAATTTTTAATGGTTGAATTTATTCCTTATGTAGGTAGGCTTTCTGTGTTGACCATATAGTTAAGGTTATTTCTGAAGTCATTTTTATTTCCCTGATGATTAAATCTGATTTCATTTTTTAGGAACTGTTTAAGAAACCAGATTTGTCCTTGACTACTTAGGGGCAATATGACAACATAGATTTTACAGGTGTATGGCTTTGATTTACATTGACTTGGATGTATAAACTTAAACTTAATATCTCTAGGCTCCGATTTTCTTGTCTGTAAAATCAGGCAGAAACCTCTCACAGCATGACTGTGAGACTGTTTATATTGGTGCTGCTCCACAGTAATGGAATTACTGGTTTCAGCTTAGCGCATGGAACCAATGTATTTCTTCCTCTTTTGATTTTATCACTAGCTGTTTTCTTACCTTGTGAGTTATTTATTCAGACTTCTAAAATTGCATTGCTGTATATTAATAGTCCTACTTGTAGAACATGATTTGTGTCTTGGAGTATATTTTACTACTGAAAGTGTTTAATGCTGTCAACTTTGTTATATTTTGGAGTTTATTCACTTAAATAATATGTTATTTGAGGCTGGAGGAATGGCACAGCAATTTAAAAAAGCCCAGTGTTCAATTCCCCAGCACCACACAAGCTGGGCGTAGTGAGGCATGCCTATAATTCCAGCACTAGGGAGGCTGAGACAAAGGATGGCTGTGAGTCCAAGGCTAGCCTGGGCTCCCTAGTGAGTTCAGGACCAGCCTGGGCTACAGAAAATAAATGAATAAAAATAAAATAAAATCTGAAAAGATAAACATCAATAAATAAAAGCAAAGTAAAATCTAAAAATACGTATTAATAGAAATCATGGCAAAACTGTCCCTTTGCAATCTGTAAGCACATAACTTTCATTTATTGTGCTCGTATACAACTAAGTTCCTTGAGTGGTAGGTAGGCTTGTGCTGTGCTTCTGAGCTTCAGCCTCAGTCCTGATAACTTTAAAATTGTAGCCCAAATATCCCTTAGAACTTCTGGGATCACTCCTAGAACATACATGGTGGCTTAAGCCTCTCCTAGTGGCCTGCCCACTTCCTCAAGCTCTCTAAGACTGATTTTATTTGGAGAAATTGTGTATTACATATACTACAGAGCATCTTTAGAGTTATGATTTAAAGGTTGCATATTTATCCAAGAAATCTGTCAAGAATTCTCCACCTCAGGGAAGATTTTGCCCAGGTATGATTTTTCTTTAATGTTTCTCATTTAGCTCTTCTTGTGTGCCACTCCCCCCATGATGAAGCTTGAGGTGTTTTTGTTTTTTTTTTAGAGGGTTCTTTTCCTCTCTTTCCCCGGTCACGATTCACAATTACATTCTTATTGGCATTTTTACCTGCCAGTAATTTAACATTTCTTTTTCCTTGAACAGTGGCAACATGAAGATCTCCTTATTAATAGACCACAAGCCATGTCAGTCACACCCCCTCCTCGATCTGCTATCCTAACCAGCATGAAAAAGAAGCTACACACCCTAAGTCAGATTGAAACCTCAATTGGATCTGTTCAGGTGTGTTTTGTCAGGTTTTCCTTCCAGCACATCCTACTTGTGGAAAAGGCTTACAGCTACAATTATTATTCTTAAGCATGCCTGTGTTTGTCCTTGCCTTTTAACCCAGAGAAACATAATCTTTTTTCACTTTTAAATTTATATTTTTTATTATCCTCCAAGATAATGGAATCCTATAGTAATTATATTTTCATCCAGCAGTAGAAGAATATTAAATATTGTAAGTCTGTAATGAATATGATAATTGATGTGCCTTAATACATTGAGAACACTGGTAGTTGGAAAATTGGAACAACTTTGAATTCTTGTTTACTGATATATACTGATAAATATATATTATTATCTACGAAGCTTGGGCATATCTAATTTCTGTCATGTAGATAATAGAATTTTATGATGTCCAAGGCACTAGAACATTCTAAACTATTACAATTGAATGTATTTCTTTAGCTAAAAATTTTACCTAAATATTTAGTTCTGAGCTGGAGGCATAGGTCAGCAGAATGCAAGGCCCTGGGCTGATTTCAATCCTCTAGTACCACATGAGCCAGGTGTGGTAGCATATGCCTATCATTTCACTATTCACTCGGGAGGCTAAGGCAAGAGGATTGCTGTGAGTTCTAGGCCAGCTTAGGCTATATACTGAGTTCAGGACCAGTCTGGACTGCACAGCAAGCTCCTGTATCATGAATGAATGAATGACTCCTTTTTAAGTAAGAAAAACTGATCTTGCTGAAGGCTTTCAGTGTATCATTTTAAGAGAATGAACTCTTGCCATTTCTGATTTTAGAGGTAAGTTATATGGTGGGAGGCAGGGTAGAAGAGAACACAAATACCTCCACATGAAATAGTGAATAAATAACGAAATAGCTTTGTTACATAAAAACTTCCCTTACCACAATCTGGGTGGATTAAGTATAAATAAATTTTTTTAAGTGGTAGCACATACGCCTTGGTACAGTTTGGTAGAGCAAGTGTTTCATTTTTTTTACCCAGGACCTCACATTCTGTCACTGAGCCACATTCCCAGCCAGTTTCAGTTTTATTGTTTTATTCAGAAATAGATAATGCCAGCACTGCAGGAGATACAGAGAGAGAAAGGGGGAGAGGAAAAACATGAAACTTTTTTTTCTGCAAATTTTAATACAGTAAACTGAAAGCCAGTTTTCCCTTCCAAGACAATGTTCTATTTGGCTTTAAATACTCAAGTCAACTGGGCTATAATCCCAGTACTTGGAAGGCTGAGACAGGAAGATTATGAGTTCCAGGTCGCCCTGGGCTATGCAGTGAGTTCAAAGTTGGCTTGGATTACATAACAAGACTATCTACAAAAAATGTCAAGATGAATTTGAGAAAGAAGGTATTAAAGATGTTTTCATCTTTAATAATAATACACATGCCTCATCCTGCTTCTTTTGAACCTCTCATATTACATAAAATGCTTGGTAGGTAGAAAGTGGAAAATGTTACAAACTTTCACCGAGAATCTGCTTTTATAGGAGAAGCTAGCAGCACTTGAATCAAGTATTGAGCAGCGACTCAAGTGGGCAGGTGGTGCTAACCCTGCACTGGCACCTGTACTACAAGATTTTGAAGCAACAATAGCTGAAAGAAGAAATCTTGTCCTCAAAGAGAGCCAAAGAGCAAATCAGGTACTGTGGACACATGCACCATCACCATGCTCAGTTTCAGGATTGTTGAACGGATTGGGGTTATCTGTTGTGATGATGGGGAATTTGATTCCATAGTTAAGGTTCTTTCAGATGCAACTAAAGTGATGTAAAGATTTGAATTGTTTTCACCTGATAGCAAAATATCTCATGTGCCAGGAGTTTGTACAAGTTGTGGATTAATTTAATTGTGATAGAGAGGAGGGCGTTATGGAAATTTGCACTATGGAACTTTTCAGATACAAAGTTAGACTAATGAAATGATGATTCATACACCTCTCACCAAAACATAGTAATTATCAGACTTAACTCTTAGCTCATCCATATGCCCTACTTTTCCTCTGTATTTTTAATACAGATTGCTAATATTATATTAGTTTATCCATAGATACTTCAGTATGTTTTAGGGTAAGGACTATTTAGGAACATCATGCACTAGTGTTAATCATACCTTTAAAAATGTGCTTCAGGGGCTAGAGGAATAATTCAGTGGTTAAAGCGCTTACCTAGCAAATGCTAAGTACTGGAGTTTGATTCCCCAGCGCCACATGAAAGCAAGGCATGGTGGTGAACGGCTGTGTAACCCCAGCACTGGGGAAGCTGAGACAGGTGGATTATTCTGAGTCCAAAGCCAGCCTGGGCTACAGAACAAGACCCTGCCTCAAAAAAAATTCTTTCCCTTCAACTAAGACCCTACGTTCAACTCTCAGGCACCACATAAAGACCACCTGGGTGTAGTGGCACATGCCTGTAATCCCAGCACTTGAGAGACTGAGGCAGGAGGATTACTATGAGTTTGAGGGCAGCCTGGGTTGCAGAGCCAGACCCTGTCTCCAACAAAAAAAAAAAAAAAAAAAAAAGAAAAGGAAAGTAGAAGATACATTTACCTAACCATTGATGGTTGCTTGTTTTGTTTTGGCCATCTTTGACCTAAAAATATTGACAGAAATTTAAATATGTTTTGTTTACTGCCTTTATGAAAATTTGGTGTATTTCCCAAAAGAGTCATTGTCAGGATCAATTCTAGTGTGAATTATAGATATCCATAGTGATAGTTTTCCATGTCAGTAATTGGGTCTCCCATCTTCTTTTCCTCTTCCGCAGGTTACTTTTCTCTGCAGCAACATCATCCATTTTGAAAGCTTGAGAACAAGAACTGCAGAAGCCTTAAACCTGGATGCTGCATTATTTGAACTAATCAAGCGCTGTCAGCAAATGTGTTCATTTGCATCACAGTTTAACAGTTCAGTCTCTGAGTTAGAGCTTCGTTTATTACAGAGAGTGGTGAGTCTTGGTGGGAGTACAGAGGCTTGGTGGTGGGAGGCTGTTGGTTTCACGCATTTACTTAGTTTACACTTTCCTGTATAAGATGCTGTGAGGAGACACTGATGATTAAACCTTACTTTTATCCTTTAAGGAAGTTTTTATTTAACAATATAATGAACAAAAAAGTGATAAAGATTCCCAGAGGTACCAACCAAAGTAACATGGATGATTGGAAGGGAGAAAGTATACAGCATTGGTTCTCATGCACTGGAAATAGTATAGTAGGAAGAGACTAGTGGTTAGATGAATGCTGGGAAGGTGAGTTTTGTCTAAAAGTAGCAACTTGGTTAAGTTTGGTGTTTTTATTTTATGAGTAGGCTCTAGGTTATATATTGGAAAGTTTCATGTTAAACAGTTGTTTAGGGTGAGTTTAGAGACCTTATTGTAGATCATCTTTTGTTATTCCAGATGTATTTCTCAAGTCTTGAACTTTATGCATTTGCACGAGACAATGGTTATGCAGAAAAGTGAGAAGTCTTCAAGTATACTTTGTAGACTTGAGATTTTTATTATCAATACATACTATTTTTTTAGGTAATTAAGAGTCAGTCTTAGTTTCTCTGCATATAAACTTGAGTTTCTGATACTAATGTCTTTTGGTGGTGATGGTAATGATAGGACTAATTTTATTCCATCTGATAATGTAAAATCAGATAAATCCTTGTTTTATTTAGGACACCAGCCTTGAACATCCTATCGGCAGCTCTGAATGGCTTCTATCAGCACACAAACAGTTGACCCAAGATATGTCTACTCAGAGGGCAATTCAGACAGAGAAAGAACAACACATAGAAACAGTCTGTGAAGCAATCCAGAATCTGGTTGATAATATAAAGACTGTGCTCACTGGTCATAACCGACAGCTAGGAGATGTCAAACATCTCCTGAAAGCAATGGCTAAGGTAAGATTAGTACGGTCCACACCATGGGCTCTCTCTTCCAGAAGTACATATAGTTTTGTTGATAGACAGATAGTGACAGATTGTAAGCAAAAGTCGTTTCTCAAATCACATTTGTTTGTAACTAAGTTAATTTGTGTTTTCATTCACTTTTTTTAAAGTACTATTTTGATTTTGTATACAAACTGAGGCTTAAATCAGTTCACAATGTTACATAACTTAAAGTAGAACTCCCATTTGAACCTGAAACTGAGTGTTTGGATTTCAGACTCTCTTCCCCTTCTCTCCCTGCCCTCAAACCCATATAGTTTGTCTCTAAGATGAATGAGCATAATTGTCTCTCTCCTTCAGTATCCTATGTAGCATAATTAGTAAGGAGACTGAGTCTCAAGGAAAGGCCAAATTACTTTGTCATTACAAAATAGTAATTTAATTGTAGGATTTGTTTTTTATTATTTTGAGTTCTAATTATTTCTAGAAATAAAGTGCCTGTAGAAAAAATTATACTATAATAAGCAGATTAAAAACACTGATACTTGAAAAAGTACTACTTCTTAATCAACAGGTGACTGTCTTAGATTAGTTGTGAGAAAAAACTGTTTTCCTTAATTATAGGATGAAGAGGCCGCTCTTGCAGATGGTGAAGATGTTCCCTATGACAACAGTGTTAGGCAGTTCTTAGGTGAATATAAATCGTGGCAAGACAACATTCAGACAGTTCTATTTACATTAGTCCAGGCTATGGGTCAGGTTCGAAGTCAGGAACACGTGGAAATGCTCCAGGAAATCACTCCGACCTTGAAAGAACTGAAAACACAAAGTCAGAGGTAAGACTGTTTTAGGACTAATTTGTAAGTCATAACCAAAACATCTGGTATAGTAAGTTTCGTGATTTATGTTTTTCAGCTTTGTTCAAACTTGTCTAAGTAGTTATCTGGTAAAAACATTTCATAATTTTTGTATTTCAGTATCTATAGTAATTTAGTGAGTTTTGCATCACCGTTAGTCACCGATGCAACAAATGAATGTTCGAGTCCAACGTCATCTGCCACTTATCAGCCATCCTTTGCTGCAGGTAGGAAAAGACCTGGATCTTGATGTATTGACAGTGCATACATAGATGCTAATATGTTTAATTAATTACTAACGAATTTATAGTTGCCACATTTTAATAGAGGGCTAGAGTTATAGCTCAGTGGTTAAAATGCTTGCCTAGTAATGCACAAGGCTCTGGGTTCAGTTCCCCAGCACCACATGAAATATTAGCAGTGTGTGGTGGCACAAACGTGTAATTCCAGCACTCAGGAGGCTGAGGATTTCCATGAGTTCAAGGCCAGCTTGGGCTATGTAGTGAGTTCAGGACCAGCCTGGACTAGAGAGTAAGATCCTGTCTCCAGAAGATAAATAAAATAAGTCTCTTAGAGCTGAAGGATGTAGCTCCGTGGTAGAGCACTTGCCTGGCATGCTCAAGGCCTTGGGTTCAATCTCTAGTACTGAAACAGAGTAAAAAAGACCACCAGAAAGAGACCACATAGACAGACAGACAGACAGATAGATGGATAGATAAGCAAGCAAAAGTCTCTAAACAGGCCCTGGTTCAATCCCTGGTATCAGAGAAAAAAAGATCACCAAAAATGGGACTAAATAAATACATAAATGAATGAATGAATGAATGAATGAATGAATGAATAAATGTATGTTTCTAAACCGGCCTGGTGACACAAACTTATACTCTCAGCACCCTGGGAGGTTGAGGCACAAAGATCAGAAGGTAGAGCCAAGGCTGGATGACTGAGCAACTTAGTGCAAGACCTTATTTCAAAATCAAATATAAACATGGATTGGGAGTGTAGCCACAGTGTGAAGACTCTGGGCTCAATCCCTAGTATCACACACACACACACAAAAGTGTAAATAGAAAGGTCTCTAAATCTTCTTTTATATCAAACTCAGTAGGTTTTGGCTTATTTTTAAAATCACTCATGTGAGACAGCAAAAATACCTTGTGTTCAAGTACTTTTTATTATACTCTGTTTTCTCCAGATCTTATAAATCTTTTACCTTTTTTGTTTTGTTTTGTTTTGAGACAGGTTCTCACTCTGTAGCCCAGGCTGATCCTGAACTCATATATAGCTCAGGCTGGCCTTGAACTCAGGCAATCCTCCTGCCTCCACCTCCTGAGTGCTGAGATAGCAGGTGTGCACCAACACCACACACCATTTACATGGTACTGGGGAATTGAACTCAGGGCCTTTTCCTTGCTAGGCAAGTACTTTAACTGCTATGCTATTCCTCCATCCCTTTTTCCTTTTTTTCCCTCTTTCAAATGCTCTTTAAACATTTTTTTTTTTTTTTAAATTCAGGATCTTGTTCAGTAGTACAGGCTGGTTCCTGAACTCACTGTGGAGCCCAGGCTAGCCTTGGGCTTGTGGCAATCCTCCTGCCTCAGCCTCCCGAGTGCTGGGATTACAGGCGTATGCCACCATGCCCAGTTCATGTGGTACTGGGGAATCAAACCCAGGGCTTTGTGCTTTTAGGTAAGTGCTTTAACCGCTGTGCCAATTCCTCCAGTGCCTAAAAGTTTTATTTTATGATGTAAAAACATATGCCTGTTGACAAATTTAGGGAGATACTTAATAGAAACAGAGGTAAAAGCCACCATGTATTTACTGATGCAGTCCTCCATGTGCATGTAATACACATAGACTCAGAAATCATTTTGTAAATGCAGTATCTGTTGCATTTTCCCATTTAAATCTATAACCTCCTTGCTAATCTTATAAAAATGACCTAGTGGTTCAGGACCAACCTGGACTACAGAGCAAGATCTTGTCTCAAAAAGAAAGAAAGAAAGAAAGAAAGAAGGGCTGGAGGAATGGTACATTGGTTAAAGCATTTGCCTTGCAAGCACAAGATTCTGAGTTTGGTTCCCCAGCATCACATAAAGCTAACTGTGGGTGGTGCAGGCCTGTAATCACAGCACTCAGGAGGCTGAAGCAGGCAGATTGTCCTGAGCCAGCCTTGGCTACACATTGAGTTCAGGACCAGCCTGGGCTACAGAGCAAGACACTGCCTCAAAAAAAAAAAAAAAAAAAGGAAAAGGAAAAAAAACCGACCCAGTGGTCAAATTTAATGTGCCGTGTTGTGCTTGTACCACATGCACATTTCCTGGTTTTGAGGCCACAGCTGGCATGTGGTGAATACCATCATACAGATTCACATGTGAATGTCTTATTGTTCAAGCTTTTTGGAAGACTGTTGCTGTGTGAAGGGACAGGACTTGAAAGTTGTAATATCAAATTAATTTTCAAGACTCTTGAGTATTCTGTTTAGTACTCTACCAACTGAGCTATCCAGGCCTTTTGAGTATTTTATTTGGGATGTTCTTTACCAGCCCATTGTCCGCTATTCTCTTTGCCGCACGCATTTTCTGTTTCCATGTAAACTGAGTTGCCAACTCTTTCCATAGCAGTCCGGAGCAACACTGGCCAGAAGACTCAGCCTGATGTCATGTCACAGAATGCTAAAAAGCTGATTCAGAAAAATCTTGCTACGTCAGCAGATACTCCACCTAGCGCCGTTCCTGGAACTGGCAAGAGCGCAGTGTGCAGTCCTAAGAAAGCCGCCAGAGATCCTAAGACTGGGAAGGGTAGGTAGTGAGGATGAGGGTACCTTAGTTTGTGTATGAAATGGTGGCTTGACTAACTTGTGTCTTACTGTTCCATAGCTGTGCAAGAGAGAAACTCCTATGCAGTGAGTGTGTGGAAGAGAGTGAAAGCCAAGTTAGAGGGCCGAGATGTTGATCCCAACAGGAGGATGTCAGTTGCTGAACAGGTGACTGTTTTTTAAACTGGCACACAACTGGAAAAGAGTATATTCTCCTCACCCATTTCTTTGGTGGTTCATGAGTAAATAAGGAACTTAAACCTGTTTTCAGGACTTGGAAGGTTCAAGTAATACAGCTCTGCAGTTGTCAGATACCCACTATTTTTTTCAGGCCCTTTCTTACTAGCATTATCCTCTGACCCTCCTGCTCTTTAACTGAAACTTAAGGTGTGACCCAGCCTCGACCTCCATCAGACTCCCGTTAATTTGCTTGCTTGCTTTTTTTTGAGAACAGTGTCTGGCTGTGTTGCCTGAATGGGGCTCAGACTTGTGAATCTCCTTTCTCAGACTGCCAGAGTGCTGGGATTACAGGACTGTGTCAGCATACCTGCCCTTATTTGCATTTTAAAGAAGACTGTGTGAAGCTTTCACATGAATGATGCTGGCACATCCGGTTGTAGGAGTGGTATCTACAAAACCTCCTCGGAGCCAGGGAGCTTGTCTGAAGTTAATCTGAAATTTTTTCCATCAGTGTTATTAATGCTGTTATATATAAACTAGAGGATGATTTCTTTAGCACCTGGCCATTTTGAGGAATTTTAAACCTACAAAAAAAAAAGCTGTAGGAATGCCCACATTTTTGACTTTGGCTTCGCATTTCTTGGCATTCTCACACATTTGTTTAGCCATTCTTCCTGTATGTTCTTAACATGTACTTCATGGGTGCCTCAGGTTGGCAGGGCTCTTATCTTGTAATCTGCAGATTATAAAACATACAGAATTTAACATCTCTTTCCACCATAGCAACTACGTATTCTTTGAGTGATTAATTTGGATAATTAGAAGCTTGAATCATACAACTTGTTAGTGAACTGTGACCTTTCAAGTTCTTTGGTTTTAAATACCATCCTGCCTGCTTTTACAGGTTGACTATGTCATTAAGGAAGCAACTAATGTAGATAACTTGGCTCAGCTGTATGAAGGTTGGACAGCCTGGGTGTGAATGGCAAGACCGTAGATGAGTCTGGTTAAGTGAGGTCAGACATCCACCAGAATCAACTCAGCCTCAGGCATCCAAAGCCACACCACAGTCGGTGGTGATGCAACTGGGGGCTTACTCTGAGGAAACCTAGGAAATCTCCGTGCACTAGGGAGTGAATCCTGCAGGACAGCTGCACTCAGGGACACGCCCAACACCATGGCCCGCAACCCCAGGGTCACGGGTGAAGAAAGCAAGCTCACCGCCTGAACACGGAGATTGTCTTTCTGCCACGGAACAGCTGCAAACGTGTCAGGAGGTTAGCTGAGAAAGAAATCGGGATGCCGCGGAGCACAGAGTGATTTGGAACTCCATTCCACCTGACCCTGTGTGTACAATCCAGGAAAAACAAACCCCGCTCAGACACAGAGAAAACTGGGGCCGCGAAGAAATCACAGCCAAGGAAGATTTGATGCGTTCAGATCCTCGTGAAACACTTGTTGCTTGGCAACAGTACTGGTTGGGTTGACCAGGAAGTACAAAAAGGCTATGTGATGTGAATTTCAGAAATGGACTGAAAATGGAGAGCTTTGTAACAGATACACTACATTGGAAAAACTTCTGAAATGAAGGAAAACAAAACACCTACCAGTCCCCGCTCCTCCCCGCCACTTCCCCTTCCCCTTACACCGAATCTAGTGGATTAGCCATCTTTCAGATTCACTTTTATTTCAATCCGTATATTTCATATACTTCCAACTTGATGCTGTTAGCTTGGAGAGATAAACAGAAACTCCTCCAAAACCACTGATAACACGGAAGATTTGAGCATTGCTTAAAGGTCTGATGATCACATACAAAAATGTAATTCTGGGTATTTAAGTCATTTCTGTGATTCTATCATGTACAGTTTCCAGAATTGTCACTGTGCATTCAAAAGTAATGAATCTTACAGACATTTGATTTAATGCACACTCCCCTCTGCTTATTAAATAGTGTGCATTTTTTTGGGTCATTCACATTTTCCCTTTTTTGTGATTGCTGTAGTTTTTTTTCATAGAAAGTAGCTAATCCGATGTAATCTTTTACCTTTTTCAAAACCAGGATACACCTATTAAGAGTTTTACATTGTTGATGACAGATTAACAATAAAGTGATGTTCTGGTGGAGGTAGAGTGAAATGTTTTTTGTTTTCCTTATTTGATACTTTTAATTTACAACTTGTAAATTAAAAGTGCTTTAGTCTGCTTGGCCATTTTAGGACATGTACACGAAACATCAAGAACAGGAACCACCACCACTATCTTAGGTCAGTTTATTAGTCTGTGAAGTGCTTTTGTTCTTTTGGATAATTTTAATAGTTTGCTGTTCAGTGATACAGTACAATGAATTCATGATGAAAGACTTCTTAAATATAGCATTGCATTTCAGTATTGACTGTGAGCTACTAAACTGTTGATCCAAAATACTCCGACTAAGATTCTTAAAATCACGTATCAACACAAAAGAGAACACTTGCTAAAATCTTGAGTATATTTTCCTTCCATGTTAGAGCTTAGGACAGGGCTCATTTTCTATTTGCCTGTCTTCACAGACAAACTTGAAAGATAGGAAAAAGTACACACAGCTCTGGGCCTTTTCCTTTTCTGTGTTCTGATTGTCACATTAATCTGTACCCATGAGATTTCATTTCAGTATCATTAATAAGTATATTAAGAAAGGTGATGTTTTTTAAATGCCTTTAACTTTCTTTCGAGAAAGTTAAGGGAGCACATCCCATTTTATTTTCCTCGTTGATTTTGAACTTTGTTTTCACAGTCACAACACCTAGCTGAAATAATAATGCCATATTATATTTTGCATGCTGCTTTACTTCTTAGAGGAATTGGAGCTACTGCGTTCATTGCCTGATCACCTCTGTCTGCTCTCTCAAGGTTAAGTCTTCACAGTACCACTCTTGTCCCTAGAACAGATTTTTACCGTGGTGAGAAAGCCAGTTCACACTTGTCCTTGTAGATAACATTAGGAATTGTTTCCCACTTTTGTAAAGAAGTTGAAGTAGTTGAATTTTTGTTGCCTGTGAGTTTCAGGCGTCAGAGGTACCTGGCTCCTTATCTAAGCAAAAAACATGACAGCTTTATTTCAAGCAAACATGTGCCTCTGATAAATAGTCCCGTCATTTTTATTTCAAAATGGTCCCTCAGAGAACAGTGTGGCATGTCCAGTACTTGTTAGGGTGTAGGGCAGATATGCGTAATGGCTGACTTCAGAGCTCGCTGTTCGTCACCACCCCCTGGACCCTAATCTGTATGGTTCAGCTTCTGTGGTGTCATTCTGCAAGTAGCCCCGACAGTCTGAGCTTGGACAAGAGAGCTCATCACTTAGATTGAGAAGGCAGTGCCGTATTTTGGGGATTATCTTATAAAGTCAGAGTGCTATAGTTTTGAAGTCATTTTTATGACAAAATGCCTGTGGAAAACCAGGGATCCTCTCTGTCTCTCTCAAGTAGGGGGTACAGAATAAACTATAACCTCTTCTATTCAAAGAACCCTTGGAAATTAAAGTTTATTTTGTCATTTCTACAGTTGCCTAATTTTTAGCTGGTTTCTCTACAAAGCTGTGACGACTTAGTAGTCTATGGAGCTACTTCTACTGTTTCTTTAGTGTGTCTTGTAAATTTCGTATTTCTGGTCATGAGTTTGTAGTTTGATAGGTGTCTGTTCTTTTGTGTCTGACCCTGGGAGTGAGTTCTTTGAGATGATATTTCTGTGTGAGAATTGATGAGCAGGCTCTTGAGCTACCTCCCTGAATTGCTCTTACAGTACTCAGACCCCAGGTTCAGGGAGAGGGTGTGTAATACAAAGAAAAACTTCGGTCACTTCTGCCCTTACCACTTGCCTTTCTGACTTAATATTAGTAAGTAGTTTTCTTTCTTAATACTGTCCATTGTTTGATGTTATCTACATTTTTTTTTTTGTGATTGTTCTGATGTGTGAAATTTAAGGAAAGAGCCATTTAAAAAATGCCAAGCAGGGCAATGCAAGTACAGCCAAATACTAGAGTTGATGTGCAATCTTAGGTCCTTTTTAATCTGGGGTATTATAGGCAGTACTTTAAATCAAAAAGTCTTCCTGGCCTATTTTCCTCCGCAGTTTTGTAATTATTCTGGGGGCTTACTTGTTTGGCAGTACTAAAATCAAAGGAGCTGGTTCTTCTTTTCTCCCAATTCTTTTCATACTAATGGAAACATCTACAACTAGCCTGCTACTCCTACTTATATACATGAAGTATCAGTGAATGTGTTACTGTTAGCACATTTAAGCATCTTTGTTTTTATTTAAATTTATGAGTATGAAAACCAGTGTTCTTACTAAGCTTGTAAAATGCCAGTAATTTGGAATTAGGACCCCCCTGCAAATCAAGAAGGTAGAAATATTAGTGGAAGATATTGATGCAAGGAGGTGGATTTTGTTTTCAAATATTAGGGTAGTATTTAGAAAGATTTCTCCTATGGGGAAATGCTAGCAAGTATCACAAAATTTTCTAAACGTTAGGGAGGGGAAATTCACTGTGTTGTGAAACCCTAAGGATTGCTGCAGTTTTCCTGCTTTTTGACCTGGATAGCAGTGTCATTTTCCCCATTTACAACAGGGCAGACTGACTCTTGAGAGAAGAATTAGCTCTTAGGGTCCCTTGCTTTCTGTGGAAATTTGGCCTGGCTTAGTAGGAAAAACTATCGTGCAAATGTAAAAACTCAAAATTAGCTCGATTTTTGAAGAGAGTAAATTTAAGGAATTGCATGTTCTGAAATACAGATTTTTAGAATGTTTTCTTTTCAAAACAAGCTAATTAATTAATAGTGGGTTTTTGTTCTTTTCCTGACAGTCAAGTTTTCACCTGTTTAAAGTTCTTGTGTCATTTATTTTTCTGGCTTAAATTTCTCTTACAGTTCCACCTGTAATATCAGTGGCAATGACATCATACTTCATGTTAATTTAGTTTTCAGCCCTATTGTAATGCAAGTTGAGTTGAACTGAATCTTCCTTGTCGTAGTCACATTGTATAAATAGTGGCTTCTCTGTACAAAAGGTTCTAATGCCTCCTGATGGATATAATTTTGTGACTGTATTTAAGATTAAAAGTTGAATAAATCACACCAGCTTCCTGAAAATGTTCATAATGCATCTTTTGGAAAAGAAAAATATACGCCTACTTTGCATATTTGCATTAACATGACAAAGATTGTATGAAATACCTGTTTTTCAAAAAAAAAAATAAAGGTTCAGTCTTAAAAGATGTAACTCCTAATTTACTGATTTAATTGGATTCTAGAAAACCTATTTTGGAGTATGGGTAGCCCCTCGAAGAATTAAAAAAACTTGTAAAAAATTATTCTACTAATGTGTTATATATTGGAACAGCAGGGGAAAGCTTACTTAAGTAGGAACGTTCTTAGTATTAAGGACAAGTTTATTAAGCTTAATTTTGGCATTACTGAAAGAACAACTATAGACAGTAGTCCACTGGTAACATACGTGCACCCTAGGGCTTGAAAGCTCTAAAGTAGAAAATGCCCAGCTCTTAATATTTTGAGGAGTGCGGTTGTAGCTGCATTCTCTATTAGGATGTGTAACGTGCTTGATCATCTGGCACATTTCAGAAGATCACATCCTGTTTTTGTGTTACCAAGAGAGTTCCATAAAGGGGGAGGTGTTCTCAATAATCAGGCCACTTGGAAGGTGTGAGCAGTTTGAAGGAAGCACTTGGAAACAGATCGGGGCACAGTCTGCAAGTAAAGCACTCAGACTGCTGTTCAAGTCGCTTCTGCTCTTTCACCTACCTTAGTTTTATAAGCTGATGTTTAATTAGGTCCAAGTTGAACATAGGGAACTTGAGTAGAAACCAGAGGCGTTCTGTAGCTGAAGCAGAGTTATCCAAGTCGAAATGGCAGTTTTTAAAACCTCCCTACTGGCTGCTGCTTTAGAAGTGGGCTTTGCTTCCAGCAAGATTGGCCCTTCAGTGTTGATTGGTGGGCAGCTGACTGCTTGCTCCTCACATTCTGCAGATTTCATTAATCTGCCCATAAGGGGTCTCATAGAATCGAGCCTAGGATTTTCACACTGAACTATATCACTAGCAAACTTTTTAATTTTTTGATTTTTTGCTCAAGCTGGGCTCGTTGTAACATGAAATCTCCTGCCTCAGCATCCCAAAGTGCTGGGATTACAGACATGTGCCTCCAGAGTGGGCAGTTCCCTGTGTCTTACCTGTGCAACCTGGTTTTTTTACCCCAACATTACTCAAAGTGGCACTTTATTGAGAATCACCTTCCCATGCAAAGGCATAATAGTTAACTTAGTGTTTCTACTGAAATCAGATGCTTTTTTTTCTCTCCAAAGATCCATGACGGTGTTGTGGATGTAGCCGTTGTAGATAGCCTGTTTGGTTTGGTTTGCCTAGCATGCATAGGTTCTGGGTTTGATCTTCATTCCCACAAAACAATGTATTGGAGACATGGAAAATTTTACACCTTTTCAGGAAATTCCCAGTGCTTCCCTGCTCTTGCCCGGTTTATTGAGGGGCAATACATGGCCTGCACTGTTTCCCCATAATTCTTGTAACTTACCTGGACTAATAAGAACCTGGTCATTATTTAAGGAGTGTTTTACCAGGCACGGTATATGATCCCAGCACTGCAGAAGGCCTTGACAGAAAGATTGCAAATTTGAGCCTAGCCTGGGCAAATTAGTGAATTGTTGAGACAGTGTCTAAAAATTGGTTAAAAGGGGAGGGAGCTGGGTATGTAGTTTAGTGCAGAGGCAGTTTTCGGTTCCACAGTGCTTAAGAGGGAGGATAACAAGCTTTCAAGAGACTTTAGGTTCAGTGGCATAATATAGGTAAAGCGATGAAGATTGGCAGTTAAAAACTGGTTAATCTGAAACTTCACAGCAACGTTTGGCATGATTTTGCACCGAGTAACCCAAAGCAGTTGTTAATTTTGAATTCCTAGAAACGAAAGTAGCTCACCAGTTCCAAAATTGAAACAAGAAAGCAAAATTACTTAAATAGCACTTTTTCTTTGTCCTCAAAACCTGATGAGATGGGCACGCTCTCCCAACTCAAAAATCCGGGTTAAGCTACTTCAGAGGCGTGGCTTGGGGCGCAGGCTGAGTGATCCCAGTCGGCCTCCCCAGCCACGGTGAGTCTCATCACCAGAACACATCCGCCTTGCTGTCTCACACCGCACAGCACATTTCTTCGGCTACTCCGTTTTCCAAAAAGGCTCGTTGGCCGCTTTGAGAGCCAGAGGAAGAGAACAGCGAGCTGAGAGGGTAGCCATGCCGGGGAGGACGGAAGCCAGAACGCGGCCCCTACTCCTGCGGTTGAACGGCTTCTGCGGTCTTCGGCGCGGCACGCCCCCTACACACTGATTGGCTTGCCTGTGCCCCGCCCCCTTGGCCCGCACGGCCTCCCCTTTGACCTCAATTTCAAGCCATGCGCTGGGCCCCGGTTGGTCAGGCTTCTCTTAAGCCTGGGCTCGATTTGCCCAATGAGGAGCGAGCCTCGCGAGGGCTGTCGGGAAAAGCAGCCTATCTATATAAGCGACTACGGGGCGTTCCCTCGCGCTCTGGCTGCTGTGAAGGTGTCCGGAGGAGGTGCGGGTGGCGAAAGGCTTTTGCGCCAGCGGCCGCACCTCAGGACGATGGCGGAGGGAGACAACCGCAGCACCAATCTGTTGGTGAGTTTCTGCGGTCTGTCGCGTGGGCACTGAGCCGGGCTTCGGGGCTCCGGTGAGCTCCACGGAGTGGTCGGTTTCTGCACTGGGCCTGGCTCCTCTCCTCGGCTCCTCGCACCGTCCCCTCCCGGGTCTTAGTGGCTCCTGGACGGCGGTCACTCGGCTGTCGGCCCCCGGGATCCCACAGGGAGGGCGCACGGCCAGTCGAGGAGCGTGCGTGACTGGTCACGTCGTAATAGGGGTGGAAGAGGAAGTGGGACTGCCAGAAACGGGGGTGCTTTGGGGTAGAGGGTCGCGAGGAGTCGTCGAGCACCCTCGGGCCCTGTCCCCCCGTATCTGGGTTCCTCGTTTTGATCTTCACCTCATGTGATTTCCGTTCTTTTTTCTCTCATACTTGAGCGAAAGGGTGAAAGGTCAAAGAACTGCACCGAGAATTGGTTACAGCTGGCACAGCCTAACGCAGGGAGGCTGTGAGCTTAGTGGAGCGAGTTGGAACTGGCGTTCCGCTGAAAGGGTAATGGGAGATCTGTTTGTTTCTCTAGGGGCTAGAGTTGGTCACAGGAGTATTACAATAATAAGCAGGGATCCGAAGGAATGGCATGGGGCGGTCTCATAGGCGGACAGATTCAATTCATTACTGTAACTGGACCATCTAGGCAAAAACAATAGAGAATTCTTCCATGTTCTCCATTGCGTTTCTCTCGGAAAGGCAGACCGCGCACCAGAAGTGAAAAGAGAAACCATACAATTTAGTTTTGGGGTTTTGTACTTCCAGTTGCCCAAATCCTGACTACAAGGCAGTTTTGATTGTGCATTAATTTCACTTTGGATTGGGTACTAGAAGTGCCTGGCCTGCGTAATCACACACACACGTTTTCTTTCTCTCTCTCCTTTGTCCTTAGCCACCAGCGTGCTCCTTTTAAGAGGATTAGTTGAGGCACAGAGAAGTTGTCCAAGTTCTAGTGAAACGACAGGTCCTGGCACAGAGATCCTGATCTCCAGCTCAACAACTCTTTGTAGTAAATCACTTCTTTTTTTTGAGACAGGGCCTTACTCTAGTCCAGGCTGGTTCTGAGCTCACTGTGTAGCCCAGGCTGTCCCTGAGAACTCTCAGCAATCTTCCTGCCTCAGCCTCCCCATTGCTGGGATTACAGGCATGTGCCACCATGCCCAGCATATGTGGTGCTGGGGAATGGAACTCAGGTGCTTAGTGCTTGCTCGGCAAGCATTTTAATTGCTGAGCTATTCCTCCAGCCCAAAGCACTGTAACCTTAAGAAGGGCAAGGCTTTTGGTCTTAGTTTTCCTCGATTCAGGTGTGTTAATTTCTGTGGGTCTCGGTTTCCTCATGTAAAATACAGACAGTAACATCATCATCCTTTTAGACTTTTGGGGAGGATTCATGTAAGTAGAAGTATATAAATGCTTAGTTTTCACCATTAGTAATCTCTTAGTTAACTGGTATTAAGCATGAGATATAAAATTGGAAATACTGAGGACACCTTAGTATATGCTGTAGCACACAGAGCCTCCATAAGTCTAACCTGTATTATGTCATTTACATATTTCCAAATGATAGATTTATAGGGACTTAAGTTTCCTGTTTTGATTTTTTTTTCTTCCCCTACTAAAATCAGCATAAGGGCTTTTGCCACCGTAGCTCATTGTAGAGGTCACTTTACAGTTGTCAAAACTGCAAAGAAACTCGATGACTAAACAAAATGTTGTCATAAGTGATACAGAACACAGTATTGAGATGAACTGAGCTTAAAGTGCCATATGTAATTTAGTTCAATTAGTTTTCCTTATAGTACCATGAATGCCAGCATCTAAGTGATTCCATTATAAGAGAGCTATTTTAGAGACTGAATGCTGTTCAGGGAAAGATTTTCCTAATGGGTTTAGGAGTAGGAGTTTATAAATAATCAATAAAAAAAAAGGTGAATTCTAAACCACTTAAAGGTTCTAATTTTGTACTCTGTACACTGCTATATTCGTCCTTATACATGTCTTTGGGGAAATTATTTTTGAAGTTGAACTTGGCAGGTTGGGAGTGTAGTTCAGTGGTTAGCTTGCTTAGCAAGCACAAGGCCTTCTGTTCAATTCTCCAGCACCACATAAGCCAGGTGTTTTGGTGCTGTAATCCCAGAACTCAGGAGGCGGGGGGTTGGGGGGTGGGTGGGGGTGGTGTGTGTGTGTGTGTGTGTGCGCGCGCGCGCTTTTGAGGCTGGCCTGGGCTGCATACATAGTGAGTTCAGGGCCAGGCTCAGTGGTACAAGTCTGAAGTCAGTCCTAGTACTTTGGGACATTGAGACAGGAGGATCTCAAGTTTGAGCCCATCCCTGGCAACTTAACAAAATCCTCTCTGTAATCAAAACAAAAACATGGGATGGGGATGTAGCTCTCTGTGAAGGCCCTGGGCTCAATCCTCAGTACCATACACCCTCCCCCCCCCAAAAAAAAACCCAAAGTAAAACAAAACAGTGAACTCAAAATGTCTATTGTCCCTATGTTGTGGATTTCTATAAAGATATGTCACAGCATGGATGAAAAGAATATCCGAGGGCTTGGACTCTGAAGGTGACACTAATGAGTAGCTTTTTGCCCCATTGTTTTCGATCTTTGGTATCAAAAATGCAGTCTTCAGAAACTAGCCCAAGATACTCTTTGGTTAAGAAATACAAACCATGAATTGTTGAGTGTTGAAAACTAATCGCTGTAATGTTGATCGTGGGCAGGCTGCAGAGACTGCGAGTCTGGAAGAACAGCTGCAAGGATGGGGAGAAGTGATGCTGATGGCTGATAAAGTCCTCCGATGGGAGCGTGCGTGGTTTCCACCTGCCATCATGGGCGTGGTGTCACTGGTGTTTCTGTAAGTGAGCTATTGCATTACTAAGGCTTGTGCTTGTTATTACCAAAGGATCAGGCAGTACATGGTCTCCACTAGAGAAGCTTTTGTAGTACATAATCCTTAAAGAATGCCTTTTTTAAATAAGCCATTCAGCTAGTTTCTAGAATTTGTAGTACTTACATAAACTTAGTTACCCCGATGTGTGACTCAGAAACCTTTTTGTCCTTAGTACCCTTTCTTTACGCTGTTAGAGAGGACTCCAAATAGCTTTTTGACTATAGCGCAGCTATGTAGTTATGTCATGAAGCCTCTGGAAAATTGCCTGTGGGATAATAAGGAAAAACCTATCTTGATTATCACACTTGAAAACCTGTGGAGTAGGCCAAAAACATCTTCAATGAGGAATAATGGCGGCTGTTTTCCTAACCTTTGTTAATTTCTCTCTCTTCTTTTTAAACAGGATTATCTATTATCTAGATCCATCCGTTCTGTCCGGGGTTTCCTGTTTTGTTATGTTTTTGTGCTTGGCTGATTACCTTGTACCGATTCTAGCGCCTAGAATTTTTGGCTCCAATAAATGGTAAGTGGCATAATGATTGGGCAGTCTAATTTCTGAGAAGTTACTGACTCTAGTGGTTGTGATTAGTATGCTTTTGTGAAGTACAGAGAATTCTCTGACTGATAAAGACACCTAGGAGTTGGATTTATTGCTTTTTATATGAAGAATTTCTTAGGTGATTTCAGATGTAATGACCAAGTTCAGTCTCTATAACTTCTTTTATAGTCAACCATTTATTTTGACTTTTTTCTCTTCCTAGACGTTTTGTTGAAGTGAGAGTTTGTTGGATGGTTGATTTGTTTCTTTGTGGTACTGGGGTTGAGTCAAGGCTTTCACACCTAGCTACATCTCAGTCCATTTTTGGTTTTGAGACAGTGCCCAGTCTGGCTTGAACTTAATCCTCTTCCTGCCTCAGACTAAGAGTGCTGGTATTATAGACCTGCACCACTAGGCCTGGGTAAGGTTATTTATTTTAAGGTAATGTTTTAATAAGGATTGCAGAACTCATAATTAACATTTCTATAAAAGTTATCCATTTTACATTGCATCCGTAATTTAAGGTGGCATATACTAATTTGATAAACTAGTTTTTAAGAGCTTGTGTTTAAGGCGGAGCTGTTGGGACACAGTGGCTAAGGATCACAACTTCCCTATGGAATGTTCAGTTTCTTACCTTCATCCAAATAATGAGCTAAGCTAGACAGTGGGGTAGTTTTTTTCTCCCAGCTACTGTTACTCATTGGTTGTTTATTTTAAATTATTAGTCTACTTGTGACTTCCTTTTTAAAATTACTTAAGTTTTTGCAGTGCTGGGGGTTGAACCCAAGGTCTTGCAAATGTTAGCTAGTTATACCACTAGCCATATTGCCTGTGATTTTAGATTTTTGTTTCCAGATGGTAGCAAATTATGAAATCTATAAAAATTAGAATTTTAAATGTGTACTTTGGGTCTGCAAATCCACATATTTGGGGAGAGTTTGTTTCTTGAAAGATAGGTTTCTCATACCACGGGTTAGTATTAGGAACTGCCTTCTAAATTACTTCTCACTTGCAGTAATGAATTATTATCTATGGGTTTTTTCCATTATTTTTGTTGTCATGCCAAGTAACCATTTTAACAAGGGAAAGCAACCGCTGACCTTGACTTTTTCAGCCAAATGACAGACTCGTCTAATCTGTAACTCCTAAATGGAAGTTTTTAGGGACAAACGCTGATAGTTTTGTGGAAACTAATTACCAGTAGATTAACTTATTTTTTAATCTTGTGGGAAAGAAAGAGACCCCTGTGTTGCATCTCCACAATCGGGACCTGAGCATGGTCAACTTAAAAGGTCTAATTGTTTACAAGCTTTTTAGGGCTCAGCAAAAGTATTCCTACTTTATCACCAGGATGAGAACGAGAGACCACAGTACATCCCTCAGCTCAGGTCCTACTACAATAGCCATTAAGGCAAAGATAGTATAGAGGCAGCTTTTAAAAATTAGGAACAAGAAAACTTGGCCTTTGTTAGAAGGTCTTGTTGGTCTTTATTGCTGTTGCTGCCTTGGCAAAATCTCAGTTGGGGTTGTCAGCTTGAATACTATTGCTATTTCCTAGAAAGAGTTCACTTAGAGCTATTTGATGGTACTCTGATGGATTACAGTGCAGAATTTACTAAGGAATGGAAAAATAAAATTTACACTGATTTGTACATAGCCTATAGAAGTCATGACTTTAACTGTCATTAACTGTGACTTCAGAGTTACAAATTACCATTCCTCTATTAAAAAATGTATGTACACATAATAGTTGTTTACATTGAAGATGATATATTTCTGCTTAAATATTTTCTTATAACAAAAAAGAATTTTTTCCCCCTAGGACTACTGAACAACAGCAAAGATTCCATGAAATTTGCAGCAGTGTTGTAAAAACTAGGCGCAGAGCTGTGGGCTGGTGGAAACGCCTGTTTACGCTAAAGGAAGAAAAGCCTAAAATGGTACTTGTGTTGCATTTATTTAAGTATAAGATAAAATCTTAAGAGGTAGTTTTTACTTCATGGCAATCTAATCATAGACTTTGTTTTCATAGTCATAGATTAATATTAATTATTTTCCATATATGTAATTCCTAACAACATTCATAATGCTTGTCAGTATTACTTAGAGTCAGTAATTCAAAACATTTAGTTTTTTATTTCAGCAGAGCAAAACTTTCATACTGGAGTAAAAGAAAACATTTGCTTAGGAAAAATCTGAGTCAGGTCTGTTGGGACAAAACTGTAATCCTAATGCTGTGGGAGGCAGAGGCAGGCAGATTGCAAGTTTGAGCCTAACTTGGGTAATTTAGCAACTTAACAAGACCTTGCCTCAAAAATCAAAACCGAGAAATGGACTGGGGATGACCAAAGGCCCAGGGTCCCATTTCCAATCCACCCAGCATCACAAAACAAAAAAAGGTAACAAGCTACCTGTTCTCTGCTAGATCTGCAGTGTAGGCCTGTAATCCCAGCACTAGTGGAGGCTGAGGTAGGAGGGTGCAACTGTAAGCATAGCCGAGTAATTTAGCAACTTAGAAAAGGGCTGGAGCGGCAGCTGAGACCCTGGACCCAGTAATCCCCAGCACTCCACACCCCCCCACACACAAAAAATTATTCTCTCCTTTTCACATTAGGTTATTGTATGAGCTTATTAACTGGGAAAATAACATAATTTATATTATAAGGCATATAGACTCAGTAGTTCTGGAGGAAATATATTTAGATTTTATAAAATGACTTTAATGGAATTTTCTGTGGCATTTATGGAATACAAATTTTAAAATCCAAGTAGTTTTTTAAGGAAAAGTGGTAAGAAAAGCTAATTTTCCCCCAACCTTTGAAACAGACTTTTAAAATTGACATTATATGTATTTATGATATATGTGATGTTTTGAGGTATACTTGTGTTAGTTGATAAGTTCTTGTTGTTTTCACTGTTAGTACTTCATGACGATGATTGTTTCCCTTGCTGCGGTCGCTTGGGTGGGACAGCAAGTCCACAACCTGCTTCTCACCTACCTGATAGGTAAGTCTTTTTGGAAAAACTACAGGCACATTAGATATCTAACTGTAACTTAGTTAAGTATGTGAATACTTACCATGTTGAGCTCTTTTTATGTGACATTTGTTTATATTCACACAATTTATCTGCTGACTGCAGAATTTGAGTGCTCAGAGTCCCCAAAAACTTTTCTTTCTACTGCTAAAATTTAATACAGGATAAAATCAATACCAAATAAAGGTTTAAAATAAAAATGTTGCCAGGCCAGGTGGTACAGGTCTGTAATCACAACATTCTGGGAGGCTGAGGCAGGAGGATTGCCAAGTTTAGGCCCAGCTTAGACAACTTAGCAAGACCCTGTCTCAAAAATAAAAATTGGCCAGTAATATAGCTTGGTGTGAAGACCCTCGGTTCAATTTCCAGTACCCCCCCCCCCAAAAAAAAAAACAGCCAAATAAAAATGTCATTTAATGTATAAAACAGCTTCAAAATTTGAAATCAACATAGTTAAGGACCAGTCAAGAAATTTGGGGAGGATATAAAAGTGACTAAGGCTCAGGTTCTTGTTTTCGTGGGTGTATTGTCTTATCGAAAATGAACACAAAGAACATAACCAAGGTAGAAAGTAGTATGCTAGTGTTCAGTAGTGTGGGAATCTAACTTCTTTAAATTGTACTGGTCTTTAGAAGATTAATTGCTGTCTTAACTTTGCTTTATTTCTTCTAAGTGACATTCTTCCTGTTGCTTCCTGGACTGAATCAACATGGAATCATCTCAAAGTACATTGGAATGGCCAAAAGGGAGATAAACAAGCTTCTCAAACAAAAAGAAAAGAAAAATGAATAATGTGTTTGCTTTATTCATTGTGGTCAGTGGAATGTGCACTGCTCCTGGGAGCAGCTCCCACCATGCTGTCTGGATACCGACATACTACAGAAGTAGCTCTCTGCTCCCTCACTCTGCCCTTAGTACTAGATTCACACTTGCCAGTAAGGCTTTGTGCATAGTGTCTTTGTGTCAAGCGCAGCTGGGTGCATTCTCATCAGTTGACCTTAAATGGACCACTCATGAGCAATGAGTATAACTTGTTTTGATTTTTTTTCCTTACCCATGGTTAACTTCATTCTTTTCACAATTTCTGTGAAAATAATACAGAGGTGAACTTTCTAGTACAATTAACAATGATTTTTAGATAATTGTTTGAGTTGATGTTTGCTTTGCTAGATACAGGGTAGTAGTCTGTGGCTACAGGAAGCTGGTTCTACTGTCTGCTTCCACAGTCTGCTTAAAAAACTGTCTGGCTTAATGAACATAGAGACCAACTTCACTCTTGAAGAAGAGACCAATTCTGATTCATTCCTCGTTTTCTTTCTTTACCATGGGAGAAAAATCCCCATGGAACACAATGCAAGTAATCTTACACCCTAGCAAGTGCAAGTTTCTCTCTTGTACAAAATAAGCAATTCCAGGAAGCGTTAAGCCTTTGTCTCATATGAAGAATCTGACAGGCTTAGAGTTCTTGTTCCCCTGCACTACTTCAGGTAGTGGATCCTTAAAGGTTTGTTAGTAACAGATTTGCAAAAGACTGTACTTGAGGGTTTTCAGCACACTTTTTATTTCATATTTACAGCAGAGCATACAATAGGTTAAGGTGTTAAGTCTGTGACCTTTACTCCAAGACCAGCCAGCAAAGGACAGAAGTCTTCCTATGTTTAAATAAGGTTCATTGTCGTAGTAAATACAATGATTAAGAACAGAAAGAGCCTTCAAAGGTAAGCCAGAGTTCTCATCCTATAACACTGGCTGTATTTTCGCCATGGTTTTGGCATCAAACTTGGAAACTACACTGGTATTGGACATTTCTCCTCGAATTTTTCCAGTTTTTGCAAGGACTGTGGGGGAGACAGCCTTGTGTGTGATGTTAGTTGGCCTGTGGTCTACACAGATTTTGTAGCTCCTTGGATAGCTCCTTATAATGTTTCTTAGTAGCTAGAACCTTGAGTAGTGGAAGTCTGTAGGAGTGAACCTTTGAAGGCCAAAAAATGTGATATATTTGGGAACAATTCTTAAGTTGACTAGCTGTAATATAGTTCTGTGAATTTATTGCACTGACACTGTAAATCTTGTGGTGTATCTGTCTCTAAGTATTCTGTCCGTTTCCAGATTGCTGTAAACAGTGATGCCCACTGTAGCCTATGATGTTTGATTTTTTTGTTTCACATGATTACCTTAATTTTACATGTGTTTTCCTTCTTGTAAATAAGTCTGTTTTTCCTCTTTTTTGTGACTTTATGTCCAACCAATTAACTACTTTGCCAGTTTTAATCTTGTATTATTTCTTCTACTTTGTTTTGTGTGAAATGAGGAAAATAAAAGCTGGGATCTCTCCGGACGTCTCACTTTCTTTTTACCTTAGTCAGTCTGATGTTTACTTGGGCGATCGGATGTTAGGGAACTGTCCTGTGGGATCCTACACACTTCTAAGGTACTTGATAAGACAGAATGACAAGCTAAAATAGATACCGTCTGACAGCATCCAGTCACCATGATGAAGGAAGAAAAAGACCAGAACTGAGGGGGCCGGGGAGGTCAAGATGCGGTGAGAAGATGCAGTGGAAGAAACAGCAGGCACAGTGCGGGGTCAGCAGCGTGACCCCGAACACCTGTCCCTGGGATCTAGCTCAGTGTGGTATAAAAGGGGTACTCAGCCAATCATGGCGGGGTGACTTCTGACAGCACCTTAAAACTTTTTTTTTTTTTGTACTAAGGGTTGAGCCCAGGCCTTCACAGTTAGCTACATTCCCAACCCATTTTTATTTCTGATTCAGAGTCAAGACCTCATTAAGTAGCTAAATTACCCAAGCAGGGTTTGATTTCCAGTCTTCCTGCCTCAACCTCTCAGAGGGTTGCGATTACAGGCCTGTGCCACTGGGCTCAGCTTGCATTTGAAGCCCTTTAAAAAACTCACGTTGGATGTTTTCTCCTTGGGTAGCTATACTTGGTGAGTCCTGAGAACAGATTTGGTAGTAAATTAAATCCTGAGCTGCTCCACCTGAAGGATTTGGATTCTTAGGTAGAGCCTCTTGGGCGTTAGCCAAAGCCCAGCAATGGAGGTCTCGGTACGATCACCTGATGTGCTAAGATGCTGGATTTTAACTCCAGCTCTGCCTCAGCTGGTTGGCTTCCCAACCAGGCCAACTGATGTCAGCCTTGGCCACCGCCGAAGTCCCTTTCCCAACCTTTCCCTGACTAACCTCCAAGCAGAGCAGAGGGTCCAGTCGCCCCACAATTCACCTCAAGAAAAGTGAAAGGATCTAAGGGGATTCTGCTTTTTATCCTTAGTTCTGGGTCCCAGGGCCCCTCCGCCCTTTAGTACTCGGGATTTAATACCAGCTCCCTATTCTCCCCTCTTTGAGTAGCTAGAAATTTAGGGTAGTTGAAGCCCAGAAATGCACCTTTGAAGGCCAAAAATACGAGTCAGGAACAATTCTTCAATTGGTTAGCTGTAATACAGTTCTTCCACGTTACTTTTCACTCAGATTAGGATCAATCCTCTGAAGACCTCTGAGCAGGTTCGGGTTTGCATCCAACAAAAATCAACTCGTGGGGCAGTGTACACAGGGTTCCCTATCCCACTTCCCCATTCCAACGCAGCCATCCTGAATTTTCTTACTCATCTCCATAGGATTCCTCACCATCCTAGCTCTAGGGTTACCAGGCCCAACACTGGTGGGGGGAGGAAGGCCTGAAGCAGGAAGATCCCACGTTGGAACCTAGCTTGGGCAATTTAGCAACTGAGACCCTGTCTAAAAATCTGCCCTGTGTGATGCTACAGGCTTCTAAGGTACTCAGTAAAACAAAATGTCAGCATTTATTGAAAAAATATTTAGTTTTTTATTTCAGTAGAGCAAAAATTTCATACTAAAGTAAAACCTAAGAAAACATTCAATTAGAAATATCTCAAAACACAGGCTGAGGATGTAGTTCTGTGTGAAGGCCTTGGATTCGATCCCCAGTACAGAAAAGTGGGGTTGCCATAAACCTAGGTATCTGATGTCCCTCCCACACACCCTTCTTCACATTTTCGGGTCAGGTGGAGTTGGAGCCAAACCCCCACCAACTAATTTAGTATCTTAAACCAGATAACAACTACTTCTTTTGACTTAGACTTTTTGAACAAAATTTTAAGATTGAGCAAATTTAAGACATAACGTGGTTTTTGTATCTGTGACATGGGGTAACACATGTCACGGTACTGTGGGGACTGAATTACAGGAAGCACTTGGTGGACATGAAATGGTTGTTAGCCAGGCCTGGTTGAGCAGGCCTGTGATCCCAGCACTCCAGAAGGCTGAGACAGGAAGGTCACAAGTTTGAGCCCAGAAAGTAGTACTTCTGCTGGGAAAGTTTTATTAGTACCCCAGGCACCTCTGTTTCCCACATCATTACACACACCTGGTATAATAACTGAAGTGGTAAGCACTCATATTTATTAGATGGGCAGATGAATGAATGAATATGTAAAAAGATTATGGGTGTGCAATTTTGCATTTGTGGGTGAGGCTCTGGGAGGAAGGAGGCTTTGTTCCCTTAACACCCCACTTCTTGGGAAGGCCTTCAGTTAAGGTAAACTGCGTATTTTTTTTAAGTAAACAGGACAGGTTGTAAATTGTACAGGCAGCTAATATGTCAGGAGAATTTCATTTAAAAAGCCAACACTCCTTTTGTACTATAAAGTATGAGCAGGAAGTGCCAAATCCCTGGGATGTGCAAATTTGGAGCTTTATTTATGTGAAGGTTCGCTATCATTTGGTTAATGGGATCCACCTGGTAGGCTAAAACAGGACTGATAGCTCAGTGGGCGGTCATGGCCGGCTACATTTTGTTGGTATTCACCTCTGTAGAGATTCTCCCACTTATCCTGCCTCACAGCAACTTGAGGTGGGGGTGGTATCATTCCCATTTTACAGATTGGGAAGCCAATTCACCCATTCACTTATTCATCAAACATGTTGAGAGCTTACCATGTGCCAGATACATCTCTAGAAGCTGTGGGCACCGTGCAGAACAAGACTGACTACATCTTTGCTTTAGAGCTTGGTGATCAAGGCTAGGAGACAGACGACAGACACACATCCTGAGTCTCACACACACACACACACACACACACACACACACACACGACAAATATCTAACCCCCGTTGGATCTTGTCCGAGCGCAGAGGAGCGGACTGACAAAAGTCTCAGCCTTATAATCCTGAATATTTATTTCTAAATATTTGTGGCTTTCTTCCAAACTCTGTACCCTGGAACTGAGAAAAACCGTCTACACCGCCGAATAATTATTTGAGACAGGGTCTCACTCTGTGGTCCAGGCTGGTCCTGAACTCACTTCGAAGCTCAGGCTGGCCTTGGACTCACAGCAATCCTCCTGCCTCAGCCTCCCGAGTGCTGGGATTACAGACGTGCGCCTGCTGGGAAATCGAACTCGGGTAATTAGCGCTTGCCTAAGCGCTTACTGGCCAACCGCTTTCACCGCTGAGCCATTTCTCCAGCTCCCGAATAAATACTTCTAAGATTTAGGAAGAGTTAAAAAGAACTGTCGGTTGGTAATGTAGCGCAGCTCAGTTCCAGGAATTCAATCCTCAATACAAAAACAAACAAATGATAAATATAGCGCCCCCTAGAGGCAAAGACGCCGCCCCCTTGTGGGTCCTCCAGAAATGCTATTTAAGGGTATTAAGTAACAAATTTCTTTCTAAAGGGTGAATAGTGGATTGTTATTGCACTCAAAATTAACAAATATCTAGGACCTTGTTGTCGGTTTATTTTTACAGACTAGATGCCAAAAGTCGGCCGAAACTTACGGACTTACGTGAATCTCCTTCCTCCGCTCTCACCTGGAGAGGTCGATTCCATCTACTTTCAACTGCCAATCCTTGAGGAGGTTCCCTCCCTACGTCCCAGTGCTTCCACTAATTTGTCAGTCTCTTTGGGTGGATTCCCCCACCTACCCCACCTTGGCGTTAATTGAAATATCTCGCGATAGCCCGCCCGCTTCCCATAACTCCGTGCGGTAGCCCCTCCCGTCCTCTTTCCGCCATCTTTCCGTGCCGGTGAGTAACTCTCTCAGGGTTCCAAGTTCATCCGTCGTCTATCGGAGCCATCCCGCGGTCTGAGGCTAGACTTCAGTGTCCTTCGAAGACGCCAGGAGCCTCCTGGGCCGGGGATCCTGGTTTTGGGGGACCTGGTTAGGCTCAGGGGGGAGCCATGCCCGGGCGCTGCACGCTGTGGTCCAGAGGATCCCGGCTGAAGGGATGCAGGCCGCAGCGTTGGCGGGAGCCGGAGCTTCCGACCGTCAGCAGGGACGGCGGCCTCGGCTCGGTCCGCGGCGCCTCGGTGTTCCTTTAGCTGCCAGGGCAGTGTCGTGGCTGCAGCCCGCGGGAACCATCGGGAGACGGTGGCCGGGATGGGTCGTGTAGTTTCCCGTTGCCACTTCCGCGCTAGAAGGTTGGGAAACTGAGGCCAGCCAGCCGGGAATGTCTCTCCCTACCACAGTCGGCATTTCGTCGGGACACAGGTGGATGTTGTGGGTTTCGTGGCTTTTTTCTCCTTGGCGCTTTGTTGAGCTTAACACGAGTAGGTCGGATGTTTCTTCTCGGCCCTTCAAACATGCTTTGGTCGTAGTTACGCCTTGGGGTTCGGGGCCATTGGAAGAGACCAGTCAGGTGTCGCGTGAACTGTCTCCTGGGGACGCTCACTGTTGGGCGGGTGATGTGATCAGCGTGGACGTTTGAGTTCCGTAGTTGGGCGAAAGCGAAGTATCTCTGGGTGTTAGATCAAGGCTGAAAGGGGACCGAGTTGGAGGGTGGTGTTGTGACTACGGATGCTGATGGCTTGGAAGGCGTTCCTGGCGGGTTCGCTGCTTTCATTGACTGGGTGTATATGACATTTTTGATGGGTTAAGTGGCAGTTCTGTCGGTTCTGAAGTTTTCTTAGTGTAATGAAAGTTGTTCCCCTGTGTGAAATTATCCTCAGCCCCGAGCGTGCTACAAGATTTGTAGAACAGTGATGAGTTGACAGTGTGGGCTGACATCCTGGTTGCTACAGCCATAAAAAGTAACCGAGAACTTATGTTACCCTGGGAAATCGGTTAGACTTTAAGAAACCTTGTCACAGTGGGATTACAAAGAAGATAATTGGGAGTCCTACGAATGAGTGTTTCTTTAATGTTGGCAATGCCAGTAAAACCTGCCTTGTGTTCCTTGAACAGCCACAATGGTGCGCATGAACGTCCTGGCTGATGCCCTCAAGAGCATCAACAATGCCGAGAAGAGAGGCAAGCGCCAGGTTCTGATCAGGCCGTGCTCCAAAGTCATTGTCCGGTTTCTAACTGTGATGATGAAACACGGTAAGTGGGCTGCTGCTCCCTTGTATTTGGACGTCAGACTCTTACAAGTGTTCAAGGAGTCAGTTCTGTTGGGAATAATTATGGGGGAGCAAATGTCAGTGCTACCTGGGAAGTAATGCTGTTGGCGGGGATCTGTGGCATGAGGCATAGTTGAGATGAAACTGCTAATAACCATCAGGTGAGACTGTTGGGAAAGGAATTTGACTGAGGAGCGAGGCTCTGCTGTGTCTGACAAACGAGCCTTTGGGAGTAGGCAGGAGTGAGAGGGAAGTAATTTTTAGAGGAATTGTGAGGTGAGTTTTGGGGAATGCTTTCCAAACAAGGTTGTGGAAATCTGTTCTGATACAGAGCAGCTTTCTCCTGGAAACTACCAGAGATGCTGTGAGGGAGAAGCTAGTGGTCAAAAGCAGGAACACTAGAGAGGAATAAGGGATCAGGTCTCAAGTATAGGTCTTCATTTAATAGTCCTTTTTCATAGGTTACATTGGCGAATTTGAAATCATCGATGATCACAGAGCTGGGAAAATTGTTGTGAACCTCACAGGCAGGTTAAACAAGGTAAGAGTTGATGGATGCATTTGTACCTTTTGTGTGAATTCAACTGAGTGGAGGCGGGGGTAGTGAAACTGGCACTGGTTTTATTGGTGTTTGAATCTGAAATGTTAAAGCTGCACTTGAATGGACTGAACTTGGGTGCTCAGTCAGGGCTAGCGGGCTTCTAAGCATAAACAACTTGTACTATCTTGGGGTGGTATGTGTAGGATTTTGAACACAATCTTTAATCTTGGTAATTGGGGTTCTGATACTAGTATTTGCTCTATTTTTGTTAACATGTTTGGATGCCTTTTAAGCCAGTTAATGTGACAGAGCTGCTGCTCTTAGCTCCCAGGTTTCCAGGGAGTTTGAGATCTAGTCCAGCACAGCGGGCGAGGTAGACCAGAAAGTGCATTGCCTAAAGTCCTGTTCTGTAGCTGTAGCTAGGATGGTAAGGCTGTCTTTTGGGCCAATAGAGTTTTACAAAGTTGGTTTCCAACGTAGTAAAATGTGCTATGTATTGGGTACTGGTTCTAGACCTTTTCTCAGGTTTGGAGAATTTGCAAGGCTGAGTCTGAGTCTTCATTTTGTTATGATGTGGCTACTAGAACCAGCCAGAGTATAGGGCTTGGGTTGGGTTGACTGTTCTTTCTCCCTCTGACTGTACTTTTGAAGTGGAAAGGGGTGTCAGTGTTGTGTTTGGTTTCCCTGTTCGGAGTTAGGAGTCAGAGTTGGAGCGATGGTCACTGTCTCTTGGCTGGTGGTAGCTTACGGGAGAGATGGTGTCTGTAGTGTGAGGCTCAGCATTCTACAGAATGTTGAGTTGATACGACTTCAGCAAAACACACTTAATTGTCTCTGGGCTTTTTCCTTTTTTGTATATCCTTTCAATGCTGCTGACCCAGGGTCTTCTCACTGAGCATATTCCCAGCCTTCCTTTTTACCACTTTTTATTTTGAGACATGGTCCCACATAAAATAACTGTGCTGGGCTCAAACCTAGGATCTTCCTGCCTCAGCCTCCCAGAATGGGCCTTTGATTTCAACAGGACCATATTGAGGTTCTGTGTTCTAATCTCTGTTCTAGAGAAGTGCAACTTAGAACTACTCCCAGAACTTCAGTAATTTGGACTTCACAGTTAACTCCTTTCATTTACATTAAATCCTCAGGGGTGGAGGAATGGCACAACCTTGCAAGCATAGTCCCTGAGTTCAGTTCCTCAGCCCCACATAAAAGCTTGGTGTGGTGGTGCATGCCTGTAATCCTGTAATCCCAGCCCTGGGTGCCTTAGTCTTCTACAGTGAGGTAATTGCGGGCCTCTGCCACTAGGCCCAGTGCATAGTCATTTTTTGTGTCTACATATGAAGGGCTTTTCTTCAGTGGTATTAAATGAGCTCATGACTTAGAGAACGCAGTTTTAAAAGAAACAGTCTTGCACTGGAGGAATAGCTTAGCAGTTAAGACGCTGTGTTCACCAGCATCACATAAGCTGGGCGTGGTGGCTTACACCTGTAATCCTAGCACTGGAGGTGGGGGGGGGGGGGGG